>CAJQUW010000328.1:0-541678 GCA_907163375.1 Prostheceraeus crozeri
CTTGTTTACTCCGATATGTGTTGGTAGTGTAGTAGTAGTGAGGTTTGAGAGGTTTGAGTAGAGTAGAGAGTTTTGGTCACTAGAAGGTTTTCTTTGTAGACAGAGGGTAGTTTGGGAGAGTTAGTGGGATTGGTAGATTATAATGATTGTTCAGTTTATGGGATCGTTGGTGTTAGTGTTTGTAGAGGTACGAAGGATAATAGATTGAGGTGAGGTAGGTGTCTTGTAATTATACGTTATAGGATGGGGGGGGGGGGGTTTTAGATAGTATGAGTGATTAAGTGAGGTAGTTTTGATGTTGTAGTGTTAGGGAATGAGGAATTATGTTAGAGGTATTTTTAGGTTGTGTAGGGTTTTAGAATAATGTTTAGTGTTTAGGTGTAGAGGAGGTACTAGAGGATTTAAGGTGTTGAGGGATTAGTAGTATGATAGTGTAGAGGATTTTAGATGTTTAGTGTGGATTAGAGTGGGAAGAGTTGTTTAGTATGGTTTTGAGTAGAGCGTTGATGTAGGAGGGATTAGGTAGTTATGATGTTACGATATGTATTTGTAGGGATAGGTAGTCGGAGAGGTAGTACGTAGATTAGTGTGTTGTTCGTAGTTTTAGTACGAGAAGGTAGAGGAGTGGGTTATAGATGTTAGGTAGGTTGATCTAGGTATTTGGTTTTGGGTGTTTTAGAGGAAAGGGTGGTTTAGTTTGTAGTGTATAGTTTTATTGTATGGATAGGAATTGTGAGAGTGGTTTGATTTACTGCAGATTATTGGGGAGTCAGATTGTAGTTTGAGCGAGAGGGGGTATAGTAGGTAGTGGGTAGTAGTTTTTTTGTTGTGATTTATTTTACCCTGGTTTGGGTTTGTAGTGTTTTAGGTAGTTGGGGGGTTTATGGGAGTGAAGCTGAGGAGGGGAGGTACCGGTTGTTACGACTGGCTTATAGATAGTAGGAGTGAGGTGAAGGATTGATGTTTTGTGGATGTGAGAGGTGTTGGTTGGTAGGGTAAGTTGGAGTGGAGGATGTTAGAGTAGGGTGGGTCGATGTTTGAGTGAGGGTTGGTTTGGTGGGGTTTGTTTAGCGCGTAGGAGGGTTTTGTGTGTCTTGTGGGGGTTTCGAGGGGTTGGTAGAGTTGTTTTTAGTAGTTGCTGAGGATTTAGTATTACGGTTGAGGTTGTTGTGCTCGCGGAGTGGTGTGTGGTTATTGTACGAGTTTTTACGTAGTGGTAGGGATGCGATGTAGAGAGTTTAGTTTGTGTAGTATAGGTTTGAGGTTTTAGCGAAAGTCTTTGAGATTCGCTTTTTGTCGCGGAGGTTGTTTAGATCGTTGACGTTGCTTATAGTATGTGGGATTCTAATTGTGAGTAGTAGTGACGTTGAGAGGTAGAGGGTGTCATGGAGGATTGCTTGAGCGTAGGGGTGGGTCTTCGTTGTGAGTGTTTTAGTGTGTGTTGGGTGGGTTGTGGATGAGTTTTCACACTATTAGTGAGAGTGGTATGTAGGTAAGGGACGTGGATGTTCGCTTAGTTGTTCCGGGGAGGTTATATGTTAGGTGCGGTTCCGTTCTATTATTCTGAGGTATGGAGGCTTAGGTTAGTTGTTGTGTGGTTAGGGGGGGATCTTGTGTAGGTGGGTATTGCGAGGTTTTATGTTCATCAGAGTGTATAGATTATCCTTAAGCTTAGTGGTTTTTTTATTATTAGGTTTGGTTTTGTTAGCGTGTGAGGTATGAGAGGATTGTAGTATACGTTTTGTGGTTTAGAGTGATGTTCGAGGTTTAGTTAGGAGGATACTTGATAGGGGAGGATTTAGAGATTGGTGGTGGGTTAGAGTTAGTTTTAGATGTTGTAGGGTTAGGTGGGTGGTTGGTTTTTTGGTGCGTTTTTAATAGAGTTTGTATGCGTTTTAGTGGATCTTGAGGGCGGGCTGGCGTTGTTAGCGTAGGTGTGTGGTTAGGTTGGAGAGGTGATGGATTAGTGGTTTGTGTTTGAGGATGTTGGGTAGGTAGGGGTGGAGGGGTTTTGTTGTTGGGTATGTTTAGGGTATTACGTTTGTGGGTTTTTTTAAGTTTGGTTTTTAAGAATATTAAGGCTTGTGGAGTTATGGATGTTAGTCTGAGGCTTTTTTTAGGATGGATTGGTTACGTAATTAGAGTGTAGAGGATGGATTGATTTTTTGTTTTAGGTTGAGGAGCTTGCGAGGCTAGTTTAGTATAGGAGGTTGAATAGAGTGGTATAGCTAGTGTTGAATAGGCGTTTGCGTTTAGAGTGCGGGAATGTGGTGTTTGAGGACTAGTGAGACGCGTTGATTTAGGGTAGGTAGGTAGGGGGTATCTTAGGAGGTTTTACGTGGTATGAGAAGATATGTAGAGGGTAGGAGAGAGGATTAGATGAGAATTTATAGAGAGGATTGTAGGATTAGATCAGGGGTTAGAGAGGTTAGGATTATGTAGGAAGGGTTGATGAAGGGGGTTTAGTTTGTATTACTGAGAGGTTGATTCTGGTAAGTTAGAGAGGAGTAGTGATGTCTAGGGGGTGGATGTTTTGTGGATTTATTCAGGGGTAGTGTGTGGTTTGTAGTATTATGGGGGGTTTGTTTTTTTTAGAGGATGAGGGGTTGGTTTGGAGTGTGGTTTGTATTAGTGGTTAGTTGTTTTTATGGGTGGGGGCTAGAGTACTTATTAGTTGTTGGGTAGAGGATTAGGAGATGTAGGTTTTAGATATGAGGGAGAATTAGATTTTATGGGGGGATAGTGCTAGGTTTAGGGGTTTGTGTATTATAAGGGGATAGGCGTTTAGTAGGTGGACTATATGTACGTGGATAGGTAGATTTAGGAGGTGGTGTGATTTGTGTTTAGATTTGGTTCTTGAAGGGTTGTGGGTTGTTTTCAGGATAGTGGAGTGTACTGAGGATTGTTTTTTAGTGTTAGTTTAAAGATGTTTAGTGTGGTTGAGTGTGTGTGATGAGGTTTTTTATGGAGCTTGTTTGTGTTGTGGTTTGTTTTAGGGTGTTTGGTTGGGATTTTTTTGTGGGTTATATTTTGTTGTTTTTTTGGTGTGTAGGTGTGTTGGTGGAGATCGTGGTGGTAGGGAGTGAGGGTGTTGAGATCTATAGTTGTGTCGGGTGGAGTTGTGTAGTGTGGTTATTTTTTATTTGAGTGCGTAGTTTTGTTTTGGTTTAGGTTAGTTCGGGAGTAGTAGTGTTTTTGTAGCGTGGTAGGTTGGAGTTTTGTAGAGTAGTAAGGTGGAGGTTTGTATGGGATTGGGTGAGTGTGATAGTGGGATTAGGTGAGTGTTGTGGACGTTTGTTTGCGTGCTTTAGCTTGGTAGTTGTTGATAAGTCTTCTGATTGTTTGTGGATTGTGTAGAGAGTTGTTTTTATGCTTAGTGGTTCAAGCGCAGAGGAGGAGGATGTGGTGGTTTGTTAGTTGTGTGGTGTTGTGTGTTGGGCGTTTGGGAGTGGTGCTTTGAGTGGTGGGGTGATTTTGGGGAGTTGTTTGCGTGGTGCTGGTGTGTTGTTGGAGTGGTTATACGTGTGTACATGCTGGGGAGGTGGGGGGGGTCGTGGGTCGGGTAGTTGTGATTGCGGGTTGTGGGTTTTGGGAGGGGAGGGGGTCCGCGTGGGGTTGTGTGGTTTGTGGCTGTCGTTGGATTGGGTGGGGCGCTGGGGGTTTGGGTGTGGGGGTTGGGGCAGGTTTGAGTGTGCTGGGTTGTTGGGTGCTTTGTGGGAGGGGCTCAGAGGGTTGGGTGCTCGTGATTGTATGGGGGTGGGCGGTTGGGGTGGTGAGCGGGGTTGAGAGGTGTTGGGTGTGGGACGGGGTGTGGTGGGTGTGGTCGCGCGTTGTGGTGATGCGGAGTTCGTGAGGGTGGGTGTGGGCGTGGTGGCGGTGGTATTGGTGTGCTTGTGTGTCGAGGGTTATTGGATGTTTGAGTGTTGAAGGTGATTGTGGGTAGGAGGGTTATCCGTAGACGGGTTTGATGTACTCTGGAGGTTTTTTTTGTTGGTTGTTGTTGTCTTTGGTGTGATGTGTTCGTAGGGAGGGTATTTAGTTGGTTGAGGTGTTTTGGAGGTAGGTGTGTTGAGATTTGGGATGCTGGTGGTGGATGTTTGGCTGTTTTAGTGTTTGTGGTGGGTTATTGGGGTTGTGTGTGTCGTGGTGTGGTTGTGAGGGTTGGGCTTTGTGGTTGTCGGGGAAGTATAGTGTTAAGGTTTTGAACGTTTTGTGGATTTAGGTTAAGGCAGGAAGGGCGTTGAGGTAGAGGATGGAGGGTAGACGTGAGTAGGTTGATTGTTAGTTGCGGTTCTTTAGTGTGGTGGACGTTGATTGCGGTGTTATGGCAGGAATGGTGGAGTAGGAGTAATGAGTTGTGTGGCGTAGTGTGTAGTAGTGGTTTGGTTTCGGGGCATAGGGAAGGGTCGGTTTGGTTATGCGGTGTTGTTCTGTGGAGCTGTTGTCAGGCTTTGGTTTAAGAGTTTTGATGTTTAGGGGTGATTGTGGAGAGGTGGATACGTAGAGGTGATGGTTTGTGGTGGGTTGAGGTAGTAGGCTACGTGCTGTAATGAGGCTTCGTAGTCTTTGAGTGAGGATTTGTAGTTTAGTTAGGCTAGGTTGTAGCGTATGAGGAGTAGAAGGTGGGTTTTTGAGTATAGTTTTATGGTTGAGGATTTGATGTAGTTATTCGGGGGTAGGTCGTATTTTTCTTGGTAGTATGTTAGGTGATACGAGGTGTATGAAGTTGTTGCCTAGGTCAGTCTTTTGTTAGGTGAGAGGTTGTATTAGAGGTTTCAGGAGGCGGTATGTAGGAGTGTAGGGGTATCGGAGATTCTTGAGGGTTGCGAGTAGTGAGTTGTTGGTATGATTTGTGGATGAGGGATGTTGTTTGTTATATTTGAGAATATAATTGGGTAGCTGTAGTGTAGAGGATGTTTAAGTTAGATGGTATTTAGTTGTTTGTAGAGGGTGGTTTAGAGGGTTAGTTGGTAGGGTTAGTGGCGAGTAGAGGATGCTTAGGTTAGAGGATCAGTTAGTATGAGATTTAGTTAGAGGATTGTTAGTGCATAGGAGGAGGAGTAGTGAGTTTTGGTGGTAACGATAGAGTTAGATTTGTGTTTTATAGGGAGGTAGTAGTTAGAGGATTGTAGAGGTAGTATTTAGTAGAAGGATTTTGTAATTTAGTAGTGTATAGTTGATTAGAGGATATGTTAAGTTTAGAGGGTAGGGTTTAATTTTTTTATGGTGATATAGGGGTATAATTTGAGGTAGAGGGATTATATTGAGGATAGTAGTAGATAGAGGATATGGAGGAGATTAGAGGTGTTTAGTTAAGGGGTAGAGTTATGGTTTGGGTTATTGGTTCTAGTGTGTAGCTGGTATTATGTAGGATAGTTTAGTTAAGCTATTGTGTGTTTTAGTAGTGGTTATAGTGATTAGGATAAGAGAGATAAGGTTTTTGATGGAGATTGTGTTATTTGGAATTGTGAGAGGAGGGGTTATAGTGGAGGAGTATGTATTTGATTAGAGGTAGAGGTAGGTAGCAGGGTATTAGAGGATGTTAGAGTAGGAGTCGAGTAGGTGTTAGGTTTATCGTGGTTTTTGTTGATATAATTATATATTATGAGTTATTGAGGGGTGAAAAAGAGGGATAAGGGGGGTTATATACGTTTTAGGTGATAGAGATGATATGTTAGATAGCGTAGTGTAGAGGGGGGGGTTAGATTGGTAGTTAGGTTTAGTTATCGTATGTAAGGTTAAGGTAGCGTTAGAGGATATTATTAGTGGAATGCGTATTTTAGAGGATAGTTAGATTAGTATAGGAATTATTGTAATGGTGTTGTATTAGAGTGTAGTTATGTTATGTTAGGAAGTGAGTGGTTTCAGTTTTGAGGAATAGGCTTCAGGTAAATTGTTTAGGTTTAGGTAGTAAGTCTCTAGTGTAGGAGTTGAGAGGTGCTTAGTTAGGAGTAGTAGTAGTTTTTGTTAGGAGATTAGTTTAGAGAGGGGATTTTAAGGTAGTAGTTAGAATTTGTAGGAGGGAATTTAGAGGATTATTGTGTTTAGATTGTAGGGTATGAGGAGGGTTTATTTTTGGCAGGTAGGATGGGATAGGTGAGGATGCTAGTTAGATTGGTAGTTTAGTGTTCTGGTTGTTAGAGGTAATGTAGTTAGTAGTAGTAAGTTAGATTAGGTTTTTAGATAAGAGGTAGTCTAGAGGATTTATGGGGTTAGGATAGTTATGAGATCCAGAGGAGTTTTATGTTGATATTGTGTTAGGAGGATTTAGAGTATGTAATTAGTAGTAGGCCGTTGTGATTATGTTTACAGGGGAGATAGGTTTTATGTGTAATGTTTTATGTTTATGTAGATAATTGTAGTGGTTTTTACGGTACTGGTATTTTAGATTTTAGAGAGGAAAGGGTTAGAAGGAATGTTATGTTTTGTTGTAGAGGAGTGTAAGAGGATATGGTTAGGTTTGAGTATTCTAGGTAAGGGATAATTGACGGACTTGGAGTTAGTTTGAGAGAGGAGTTTAGTATTGTAGAGCGAGGATTATGTATAGGTTTGAGGTAGTGTTAAAGGGAAATGTGGTAGTTAGTTTTAGGGGATGTATTGAGTTCTAGTTTTGGAGATAATTAGTAATCTGAGGAAGGTATGGCTTAGTAGGGGGTTTTGAAGAGTAGTTGGTGTCTTGTTGTTTGTTAGAAGAGTAGAGTTTGTTTGAAGATTTAGTAGTTTATTATTTTGTATGTTATGTATTTTGTGTTATGATGAGGATGGTATGGTGTAGTTAGAAGAATAGGGTTTAGAGGTAGAAGTGGTTATGAGATCGGTGAGGATATATATAGATTTTGAGGATTGATACATGGTTACTAGATGGAGTGAGGGGTTAGTTTATAGAGGATATTTTGAGAGGGAGGTTAGGTTTTAAGAGGGTAGAGTAGCATGGTTAGTTGGAGGGATGTAGCTGGTGTTGATTGTAGAGGATGGTATAAGATAGTTCTAGGGGTATAGTAGTAGTTTAAGGATATGGTGTGGATGGTAGGTTAGGTTTGGTTATGAGGATGTTAGTTTCAGATGTTAGTTAATAGGAGGATGTTGTTATTTTTGAGAGGTAGATGGGTGGGGGGGTAACTTAGGAATATGTAATTGTAGAGTTTTTTATGGAGTGTACAGTGATTTAGTAGGGGAGGTAAGGTTATTTTAGTAGAGGGTAGAGGTAGTTTAGATTATACGGGAGGTAGTAGTTTAGTGTTGTGTAGTTTTTTTGTAGTAGATGTAAGGGTATTTATGTTGGGGAGGAGATTGTGAGAGCTAGTTGGGTGTTTAGTAGTATGGAGTTGGATATAGGATGTGATGTTAATAGTTTTATAGTGGATGTTCCTAGAGTTAAGGTGTTTGATAGAGTTATGTTTAGGTGTTAGTAGGTGTTTAGGGGGTGTGATCGAGATTTGAGGTATGATTAGGTGAGTGAGAGTGAGTACGGAGTCTAGAGTTATGTAGGTAGTGGGTGGTTTATGTTAGGTATATGTGGAGGAGTTTTGTAGGAGATGGGTTGTAAGTAGGGATTTATGTGGATAGTTGTTAGTAGAGAGGGTTTTTTTAGGGTTAAGAGTGTAGGTTTTAGGTTTAGGTAGTTTTTTTAGGTTAGTATAGATTTATGTTCTTTTAGTAGTTTTTACTGAGGATTATGAATTATTCGGTTGTGTAGAGGTTTAGAGTGTTGTTTGAGGGGTTCTTGGGTTAGTGATGTTGAGGTTAATATGGAGTGGTATGGGTTTGGTATGCATATAGGATAGAAGGGTATGGTAAGAGGTGTTTTTGGTGAGGAGTTTTCGTATAGGAGAATGATTAGGTATTTGGAGAGGGAGTTTGAGTGTAAGTTCCTAATTTTGTTTGTTATTATTATGTTGTAGTACAGAGTTTTCTGAGTTAGAGGAAGTTGAGGATAAATGATAATAAGATGGATGTATTGTTAGTGTGTAGTTAGTTAGTAGGATGGGGCTTTAGAAGTATTTCTTAGGGTATAGTTAGTTTTAGTTTAGGAGGATTATTAGTTATTTTAGAGGTTTAGAGGTATAGTGGAGAGGCATAAGAGTATTACGTTTAGTATAGTAGAGGAAGTTATAAATGTTTTGAGTTGTAGTTTTTTAAGGTATGTTCAGTGTTATTATTGCTGTAGGTAGGGATCGTATAGTCTAGCGAGGGGGGGGGGATAGGGAGTAGTTATATGGAGGGAGGGGTAATGGGTATAGATATCCCATGGTATTTGGAGGATTATATGAGGAATTGTGGATGTTAGTAGGGATAGTTAGTTAGTAATTACGGAGGTTTAGAAGAGGAGGGTAGCTTAGTTTTACTAGGCTTCATAGAGTGTAGAAGGGCGTAGGGTAGAATAGAGGATTGCCTAGAGGGATAGATGAGAGGGATGTTAGATTTTTGGGTAGAGGAGATCTTTATGTAGTGAGGGAAGTTGATAGACTGCTAGTTTTTAGAGAGGAGTGTGTGAGGTTAAGTGTTTAGGTTGGTAGCGTTATTATATAGTGAGGTGGTTAGGATTTTAAGAGTATAAGTGGATGTTAGTATGTTAGAGCTTATATAGGAGAGTTTATTAGGATAGAATATGAGGAGTTGGAGGGTATTTTTGAAAGTAATTTCTTATGGAGTAGGGATTAGATTATGAAGTGTCTAGTATAGTTGGAGTGCTTAGTAGAGGGAGTGTAGTTTATATGTAGGTTTAGTTATGGTTTTAGAGTAGCTTTGTTGTAGTAGTAGTGGTAAGAGGTGAGGTCTAGTAGGTTTAGAGGTAGAGGTTTGAAGCGAGAGGATGTGGTTTAAAGGTTATTTTTAAGTTGTAGAGTAGTGTGGTTTAGGAGTTAGTAGTAGGATTATGGTAGGTTGTAGGGAGGTAGATAATGTTTAGTAGGAGTTTAGATATGTGTGTAGTATAGTAGGAGTTAGTGTTGTTTAGGTGCGTGTAGAGCATGATAGAGGATGTATTTTAGTTAGAATCAGGTTAGGTATGAGGATGTTAGAGGAGGGTTTGGGTTTTAGTAGGATTAGTTATGTTATTTTTAGGAGGTTTGTTAATAAGGATTTATTAGAGGTATTAGAGATGTTAAGATTTAATCATGTTATGAGGTTGATTACTGTTAGTTTTATGAGTTTTATAGTTGATTTATTAGAGGATAGTAGTAAGGGTAGAGGATCAGAGGATGTTAGCGGATGGTATATGTTAATGGCTGATAGGTAGGTTTAGTATATAGAGGTTATGATAGGGGGTTAGAGGTTTTTAAGTGGTAGAGTTAGGTAGTTTTTAGGAGGATTTGGATGGTGAGAGTGTCAATGAGGATTATTATAGGTATGTTGTAAGTGTAGGTAGTCTTATGAAGGGATGGTAGTATAGGAGTAGAGTGTAGAGATTTTGTGTATGGGGAAGGTGATTTTTGTTACTGATTGTTATTTAATATGGAGGTTTAGAAAGGAGTAGAGGGTGTGATAGGTGTAGGATATAGTACTAAGTTAGAGGGTAAGATAGAGGAGGTGGAGTTGTGTGGGTAGAGGGTATAGGTAGGTAGTTGAGATTCTGTATTGTAGTGGGTAGAGGTTATGAGGAGATAGTTTATGATTGGGTAGTTAGTGAGTTGTGTGATTGTAGGAGGATTAGGAGATGGGGAGGAGTGTAGGAGTATGATGTAGATGTGGTTTGGTATTTATGATAGTTAGGTATGAGTTTTATAGAGGATTTTGTTTGGTTAGATTTTATGTAGGTTGTTTAGATGGTTATTAGTATTTTATGTCGGTGTGTTTTTGTGTTAGGAGGGATTTAATAGTTGAGTTGGTATTACGGAGGATGTCAGTGTTTGAGATTTTATCAAGAAAAATGTTTAATTTGTTTTTACGAATCAATTTAAAGCGGTTGAATGTCAACCCTTCTGTAAATAAGGACAGTCTACCAACTGAAGTAAAACATCGAAGTGATAAAATGATGAAGAAATTGTGTGTTGATGATATGATAACGCTATTTTGGAAACGATTTGGTTTTATGGCTCCTTGCAAATCCAATAGGAAAAATATATACTACTCATATTCACAGGCCTGCGAGGAGAAGTAGCACTGGCAGCTTTCGCTTCCGCTCCTCTAGAATTCCGTGGCGTTGTCATAGACTGCTATAGTTGCCATCATCTTATGTGATTACATTTTAGCTTTCTGTCTTGTGATTTCATGAAATATATGTGTGCAATATTTCGTAATGGAATTTATATCAATATTTAATGCTACGAAGTAAAAGTATTCCTGGTGAAATTGATGGAGCCCTCTGACATAGGACATTTGAAAACCGGATGCGCATCTCTAGAGTAGCCTCTATGAATTTCTTGCATCGAATATGGATTCCACTGATGAAATTAGACTTTATGTATATATGGCTGAAAGCTATAGAAATCCAGTTGATCATGTGACTTTCAGGTAGAAGTTTGCGCACACTTTAAGTGGAAGGATGGTGAACAGCAGGATGCGACTACATTCTACTTGTCCTTGCTCGCACCGCTATTCAATACGGTATGAAGTTGCGAGATTACTGCTATTTTTCAATATTCTTCGGATATTTATTCCGAAATGCCAATCTCTTTACAGATTATCCGTCCGGGAGGACTGAAACTGACGCTAAAAACGAAACGCGAATGTTCCATTTGCTTGGATGTGAATGTAAGTTCCATTTATTTCTCATTGAAACTATCTGAGTCAGGGGGGGAAGTAATACACATTTCAGTTACATTTACAATTTACGACCGATGAATTGAAATAAACATATGCAAATCTCGAAAGCTACATAGCTAAGTCATAGACTGTTGTTGCCAATATTTAGTAGGCCTTTACCATCATGTATGATGATGCCGTAAAATATACATTACTTAATGAATGCTGCAGAATAATTTTATACTTCATTAGGTGACTGAACGGGAGGTTCTTTAAATTCACCATTGCTTGATCAAAATCAAAAATAAGATCTCTCCCTTTTTATGTCACGAGGTTCTATTGTAAATAAAATAAAGTGAGGAGCTATCAAATCCAAGACCTGAGTATATAACCCGCATCATGTAGCCGTGTCAGTGTACCCTTGAGACAGTCTTTAAGACGAAACGCGTCGGGTCACTTTATTTTATTTACAATAGAACCTCGTGACATAAAAAGGGAGAGATCTTATTTTTGATTTTGATCAAGCAATGGTGAACTACAGAATAATGTTGCTTCATGCCGTACACCATAATTTCAAATTGCATGCAACCTTGAACCTAATATCTTGAGTATAAATGAATGCCATTTATTGAACTAGTTCGCGGCAGGGATGCGGAATCCTATCATTTTGATAGGACTCTGACTTCGGGTGGCATGTATATAAACCTATTTTTTAATAAAAAACTGGTGACCTACATCATAGATCATAACAGGCTTATCTGAACCTATTTTTAGTGATCATTGATGTATTAATTATCAATTATTTTCAATGAAAGTTTATCAACTATACACAATTTTGAATTAATGTTTGGCATTTAACTAAGTTTGAAAAACTACGAAGAAAATCTTGTATTCATAAGTCACCACAGCATCCCATTATTCGTTCTCATGAACGTGATGGCGTCGACAACATCAGCCATTAGTCGAGATCGTAGGTCACGTATTAGAAGTTTTACGCCCGAGAACAGGCGCTCCCCGGAAACTTGTGTCCGTAGACAAACAAGGAAACTTTCCTCTCTGATGTGACATTCGGCGCGTAGGTGTGATCGAGGCTAGGAAGGCTTGTATTCTCTACTAAATCACCGAGTGAAAAGACAATCCTTTTTCCACTATCATGGATCATTCCCTCAACAATTGCAAGCTTTGCATACACTGCTGTCTCGGTACTTTTGTTTGACAGAGAAAGTTGACATCAAGACAGTGGACAGCTATGCACGAGAATAAATAATTTGTTTGCATCATATTTCGGGTCTAGTTACATGCCGGAGTCCTATCATTTGGCAAGTCATTTAGTAGAAAGATGATGAAAAGTGAAGGAACTAGGCTGAAATAACTATCAAACAGTTCCATTGAATAGTATGCTTTCTCAATGTACCAGGAACTGCAAACATCGAGGTGCGACCTGCTGTGGAGAGACCGACATTGTAGCAGATTTCTGTATTACGAAATACTTCAAAAAAACATGTAGACAAAAATGGTTCATTTTCCAATACAAATTAGATGGCAAAATGTAACTTTTTATTGTTACTTAGTAGACAATATTAAGGGTTGAATAGTATCTTACAGAAAACAATATAGAACACAAGCTTGCGAATCAAAAATTAAACTTCCCAGGCGCACGTGTAACCGTCATAACTGTTTAGTTTCATGCAAGCAGTTTCAGTTTTCCTGTAGCTTCATGAAGACTTATTTATTAACATGAATGTTTCAATATATTATGATAATAACTCCATGACTTCAATTATTACCTGTGTATTTCAGACAATTTGAATTGAAAGAAATGTTAGAGTAGACAATTTTAGGCTTGTGAACTGAGCGTTAAATTATTCGTGAACTTTAAACTGAAGGGTACTTAAACTTTGGTGAACTTGTCATTGGATGATTACATTATTTTTATTATCTTCAACAGCGAAGATGCAACTAGGCTTACCCACGACCGTTAACACTCCAATGATGAAAAGAGTGTGTAAATATTTTGACATAAATGAGGGTTTATTCAACAGGAGACAGAGAGCCTGGAATTTTACGTACTTTGCTGTCCTACAAGAACAACGTCAACGTTAAGGGAATGCCTCAAGATGTATCAGCAATCACAAATTTTGCAGTAAGTTACATGTTCACCAGGCTGTATCAGTTAACAGATGTGCATTCTGATGAATACCCTTCCAGCGATTTCACCTGCTCCATTTGTAAAACCCGAAAGGTCAGAAATACGAGAAATGCGATTACACATCAAATTTCAATTTTACCACCTCTCCCAGAGATACTCACCATTCGGATTCAAAGGGACGACTCTGATGATGAAAGGAAATTCGTCAATCTGGATAAGTGAGTTGAATCAGTTGATGCTCCTATACTCATTTAAAAATGAAAACAGGCGCTGCATTGCACAGGATCTGAATGAGTTTCAACATGAATTTTTAGCTATGCTCTTGTTGCGATTTTTTTCTGTACATGAGAACATGAATCAGTGATTAAGGTTTTCAATCCCGAGATCCCGGAATTATAGCATTTGTACGGGATTCAGAATCCCGGATTCGTTAACATCTGTTTTTGGGCGGTTAGGATGTATGAAGGTGGAGTAGCAAGGAAGTAACAATGAAGATTATGTAATTTATTGTTGCAAATTGCAATATAGTGTTATTTTTGAAACTCTTTTTCGTTATAAATATTATGCCTAAACTATCAAGAATACATCAGACACGATAGTCTTGTAATTACATGCAGGTGTGTATAACTTTTTCATGCATTTTTATCACATACTGGAATTAGCTTTAGCGTATCTTTGTGCAGTATGCCATAAATTATCTACTTTCATTGATATCGAAAAACTAAACTATGTTCAGACAGTTGAGAGAAAGAGAGTGTGCTATGCATGCAACCGTAGGTACTGATATTCAATGCATTTTTGAAGCGATTATTATGCAATATCAGGCTTTTACCAGACGTCACAAAAGTTGCAGGACTTGCATTTCGATTTGAAAATCACATACCAGGTAGCAACAACGTATTTTGTGTGTACGACAACCAGATCTACTTATCGTTATAATTTATGTCTGCATGTGAAAAGAAAACCTATTATTAAGTCATGGACATTTAGGCACATGTCTATTTGATTTCATAAGTTGTATTGTACAGTGCATCGTTCAAGATACTTGTTTAAGAATACAAACAACGCATAGCATTGTTCAGCCTACGCTAGCCTAAGCATGCTATCAGTAAATGCACCAAGCTTGCTGATCCCAGGATCGCAAAAAATTACGGTCTAGAAAGTATGTCTAAAAAAGCATGTGCAGAATATTCATTACTATAATGATGAAGATGTTATTTGTTTATTTAATGTGTTTCCTAGTATTCATTTTTCCTATGTTACGCTAGGATTAATGGATGTTAGCTTTGTAGTTGACCAGGTGACGGGAGATCATCTTTCTCCATGGCCACACTTGTTCTCCGTGTTGTTTACAACAACTTAGTTACAGACCCAAATTTCTTAAAGATGATGACATCGACTTACGGCTTCGATGTAAATATGTTTCAGAACGACGTATGTGATAGATTCTGAGTGATCATCATTTGTATTTAGGCAGTGAATTTTGTTTGACGTTGTGACTTTTCGATGGGTGATGGTATCCCTTAGTTTCCGCAATTGTGCGGGTTCCTTTCGCTGTCTAACGTTGAGATATACCTCAGCAGCACGTCAAGGTTCTCCATCTAATGTCTCAAGTTTCTAAGTCGAGAAATTAAGTTTGAACTTAGAAACTTGTCAAAAACAAAATATGTACTTGTTATTTCCAGGCAAATCGTCATTCATCGTACGAAGTTTGATCTCAAAGCAGCTTTGGTTAAGCGCGGTTCTGACAACAACGGCCACTGTGAGTTATTTACGTGCAAGTGCAGTGACATCAGTGAGAGTAGGATAATTAGCTACACGTAGTGGGTTGGTTGCAGCTACCAGATACCCAGGTCATACAGCAATCCAAGTGTGTGTTTCGAGGCACACATCATTTCTCTTACACGAGTGCTTCCATACTACACACACTGTAGGCTATCTGCATTTTTCGATTGTAGCCTAACCTATGTCAAAATGGAGTATGTGGTGATGTAGGGAGTTTCTCTTTACCTCGATAACCAATTTTCCCTTTTTCTTATTCTGTTTACTTTCTTTCTGAGATCCCACTTATTACCTAACTCATTTCAATAGTAGTAATGTTCATGTGAATTTCGTTGGGGTATTCACTCAAGACTTTGTTCGAAGCAGTGTCATGTGTATGGGACACGTGTGCTCGCTCTACGTACGGTAGACCTCAGCTCAAACCTTGATCGGATCAAACCTGACAATTAAAACGTACACATTCTTCATTCCTGCTTAACACTGTGAGGGTGGGGATTGATTTAAAAAAACAAACTCGGTCACAAGGAAAAAAGGCGTTTCGCCCGATGTACCTCCTATAATAGAAAATTGTCATCCCATTTATTTTGAAGGTTGATGAAACAAAATAGACACTTATGGAGTTGGATTTTTCATCTATATCAGCCTTCTTTTTCGTTGCGTTAAAAATTAACTCCTACATTCTTTTCAGATTTGACATATGTCTTCTGCGGAGAAGCGTTGTACCGACTGAATGACACCCGAATCGGCGCAGTAGATATTAATGACAGTGTGGTGTCCGATGACCTAGGGGTAAGTATCAGTGGCCACAGTGATGGGGTTTTCCAATATGAAATGTTATGTACACCTTTTCCAGTACAACTCGATATTGGTGACGTACGCAAAGGCATATCATCGAATACCAAGGGAAGGGAAGCGACTGAAGTTTCAACGCCTAGTCACGTGGAAATCTTACGATGTTGATCTCGATCTCGACACGGAATAGAGCCGCTACATAACTTTTTTTTAGTAATCAGCTCAGTTTTTTAATTGTTACCAGCTACGCATAGCGAGTACATATGCTTTGACTGCTTCAGATCTCAACGACGAATAGGGCAGCTTCTTATCTGTATGTAGTAGCCGGATCAGTATTTTCAGACATCACTAACTACACTGACGTTTTGAATGTTTCAAATCTCGACACCGAATGAGACTGCTTCATCTCTGTATATATGTTTTTCAGATTTTTTAGATTGTTGTATTACTCAAACTTCATTATGCACGCATGACTGCAGATGCCTTGACTGCAACAAATCTCCACGCCGAATAGAACTGTTACACATCTGTATATAGTACTCAGATCACTTTCTTAGATTGTTTTTTATCATTCACAGATGACAAGTGCACATGCTTTGACTGTTTCAGATCTCGACGCCGAATAGAACAGCTGTACATATCTGTATATAGTAGCTAGACACAGACTTTACTAAGTCCGCATGAAGACTATAGATATTTTGACTGACACTGATCTCGACACCGAATGTAGCCACTTCATATCTGTAAATAGTTATTTCATGTTGTTATAATTCACGCCAAATAATTTTTTCACGATTGTTATTATACATATAGATTAGATCCAAGCATGAAAACAATTGATGTTTTGACTGTTACATACGTCCTGTTAATATAAGCACAGTTTTCGTTGTCCCGGATTGTTTCCACTGATATGAAGGAAATCAAAATACACGGTACAAATCACCATATCGTTTTCAGTTTTCAGCGCCTTTAAAAACAACTTTTATACGAAAAGTATGACATTAGGAATGACGTCATAGTTAAAATCTAAGATGTGTAAGCAATTGTGAGCCTTTTCTAACCTATTGCACAGACCTGTGTGCCAAATCTGAGGGCATGATCGACTTTCAAGTGTAAATAGTAGAACTCTGTTAAATAATTGCTGGTTTGAGTTTCACTCAGAATTCGGTAACGGAATAAACGACCCCCAAATGTCACAGTCGTGGGCCACAGATTAAGGCGGAGCAGTGGGCGACTTGATGACGTGCGTTGAACCTGAAGTAAATTCCTATTCGCCAGATAGCGCGTTGCATAGCTATTTGCGATTACGTGAGTGTTGCATAAGAATACATGTATTCAATATTTCAATTTCATCACATGCTACGAGGATAAAGGTTTTTCGCTTTCATGATAGTCATTCACTAAAACGATGAAAACACATCGCCTCACCCGATGTGACCATTTCTTGGTTGTGTTGACTTACTATCAGTGGTGCCATACTGTCTCCCCAAAGCACTGGGAGAGGAGAAGTGATCTCCCGATGGAAATATACACTGACAATTAGTCCACATACCTACTTCCTTAAAATACGTTGATACACTACACTTCTAGAGTTGTTCGGAGGCAACTGAGTAAACTAGATTATTGCTCGGATCATTTTTCAGGGTTGAAGGAGTTGTTCGGAGGGGAATGATTACATCTTCTAGTTGTTCGGAGTCAAATAAGTGGACTAGAGTGTTGTTCGGATCATTTTTTAGGGATGAAGGAGTTGTTCGGAGGGGAATGATTGCATCTTCGAGTTGTTCGGAGGCAATTGAGTGGATTGGAGTGTTGTTCGGGTCATTTTTCAGTGTTGAAGGAGTTGTTCGGAGGGGAATGATTGCATCTTCGAGTTGTTCGGAGTCAATTGAGTGGACTAGAGTGTTGTTCGGGTCATTTTTCAGGGCTGAAGGAGTTTTTCGGAGGGGACTGATTGCATCTTCGAGTTGTTCGGAGGCAATTGAGTGGACTATAGTGTTGTTCGGGTCATTTTTCAGTGTTGAAGGAGTTGTTCGGAGCAGTAAGATTGCTTCTTCCAGTTGTTCGGAGGCAATTGAGTGGACTAGAGTGTTGTTCGGATCATTTTTCAGGGTTGAAGGAGTTGTTCGGAGCCAAACAAGTGGACTGGAGTGTTGTTGGTCATTTTTCAGGGTTGAAGGAGTTGTTCGGAGGTTAATGATTGCATCTTCGAGTTGTTCGGAGGCAATTGAGTGGACTAGAGTGTTGTTCGGATCATTTTTCAGTGTTGAAGGAGTTGTTCGCAGGGGAATGATTGCATCTTCGAGTTGTTCGGAGGCAATTAAGTGGACTAGAGTGTTGTTCGGATCACTTTTCAGGGTTGAAGGAGTTGTTCGGAGCAGTAAGATTGCATCTTCGAGTTGTTCGGAGGCAATTGAGTGGACTACAGTGTTGTT
Organism: Prostheceraeus crozeri; assembly: GCA_907163375.1. Taxonomy (NCBI): domain Eukaryota; kingdom Metazoa; phylum Platyhelminthes; order Polycladida; family Euryleptidae; genus Prostheceraeus; species Prostheceraeus crozeri. The sequence goes on from CAJQUW010000328.1 coordinate 17,839, forward strand.
CGGATCATTTTTCAGTGTTGAAGGAGTTGTTCGGAGTGGAATGATTGCATCTTCCAGTTGTTCGGAGGCAATTAAGTGGACTAGAGTGTTGTTCGGATCACTTTTTCAGGGTTGAAGGAGTTGTTCGGAGGGGAATGATTGCATCTTCGAGTTGTTCGGAGGCAATTGAGTGTACTAGAGTGTTGTTCGGGTCATTTTTCAGTGTTGAAGGAGTTGTTCGGAGGGGAATGATTGCATCTTCGAGTTGTTCGGAGGCAATTGAGTGTACTAGAGTGTTGTTCGGGTCATTTTTCAGTGTTGAAGGAGTTGTTCGGAGCAGTAAGATTGGTTCTTCAAGTTGTTCGGAGGCAATTGAGTGGACTATAGTGTTGTTCGGGTCATTTTTCAGTGTTGAAGGAGTTGTTCGGAGCAGTAAGATTGCTTCTTCGAGTTGTTCGGAGGCAATTGAGTGGACTAGAGTGTTGTTCGGATCATTTTTCAGGGTTGAAGGAGTTGTTCGGAGCCAAACAAGTGGACTGGAGTGTTCGGATCATTTTTCAGGGTTGAAGGAGTTGTTCGGAGGCAATTGAGTGGATTGGAGTGTTGTTCGGGTCATTTTTCAGGGTTGAAGGAGTTGTTCGGAGCAGTAAGATTGCATCTTCGAGTTGTTCGGAGGCAATTAAGTGGACTAGAGTGTTGTTCGCATCACTGTTCAGGGTTGAAGGAGTTGTTCGGAGCAGTAAGATTGCATCTTCGAGTTGTTCGGAGGCAATTGAGTGGACTGGAGTGTTGTTCGGGTCACGTTTCAGAGTAGAAGGAGTTGTTCGGAGCAGTAAGATTGCTTCTTCGAGTTGTTCGGAGGCAATTGAGTGGACTAGAGTGTTGTTCGGATCATTTTTCAGGGTTGAAGGAGTTGTTCGGAGGCAATTGAGTGGACTAGAGTGTTGTTCGGGTCATTTTTCAGGGTTGAAGGAGTTGTTCGGAGCCAAACAAGTGGACTGGAGTGTTGTTCGGGTCATTTTTCAGGGTTGAAGGAGTTGTTCGGAGGTTAATGATTGCATCTTCGAGTTGTTCGGAGGCAATTGAGTGGATTGGAGTGTTGTTCGGGTCATTTTTCAGTGTTGAAGGAGTTGTTCGGAGGGGAATGATTGCATCTTCGAGTTGTTCGGAGTCAATTGAGTGGACTAGAGTGTTGTTCAGATCACTTTTCAGGGTTGAACGAGTTGTTCGGAGCAGTAAGATTGCATCTTCGAGTTGTTCGGAGGCAATTGAGTGGACTACAGTGTTGTTCGGGTCATTTTTCAGTGTTGAAGGAGTTGTTCGGAGGGGAATGATTGCATCTTCCAGTTGTTCGGAGGCAATTAAGTGGACTAGAGTGTTGTTCGGGTCATTTTTCAGGGCTGAAGGAGTTTTTCGGAGGGGACTGATTGCATCTTCGAGTTGTTCGGAGGCAATTGAGTGGACTATAGTGTTGTTCGGGTCATTTTTCAGTGTTGAAGGAGTTGTTCGGAGCAGTAAGATTGCTTCTTCCAGTTGTTCGGAGGCAATTGAGTGGACTAGAGTGTTGTTCGGATCATTTTTCAGGGTTGAAGGAGTTGTTCGGAGCCAAACAAGTGGACTGGAGTGTTGTTCGGGTCATTTTTCAGGGTTGAAGGAGTTGTTCGGAGGTTAATGATTGCATCTTCGAGTTGTTCGGAGGCAATTGAGTGGACTAGAGTGTTGTTCGGATCATTTTTCAGTGTTGAAGGAGTTGTTCGCAGGGGAATGATTGCATCTTCGAGTTGTTCGGAGGCAATTAAGTGGACTACAGTGTTGTTCGGATCACTTTTCAGGGTTGAAGGAGTTGTTCGGAGCAGTAAGATTGCATCTTCGAGTTGTTCGGAGGCAATTGAGTGGACTACAGTGTTGTTCGGATCATTTTTCAGTGTTGAAGGAGTTGTTCGGAGGGGAATGATTGCATCTTCCAGTTGTTCGGAGGCAATTAAGTGGACTAGAGTGTTGTTCGGATCACTTTTCAGGGTTGAAGGAGTTGTTCGGAGGGGAATGATTGCATCTTCGAGTTGTTCGGAGGCAATTGAGTGTACTAGAGTGTTGTTCGGGTCATTTTTCAGTGTTGAAGGAGTTGTTCGGAGGGGAATGATTGCATCTTCGAGTTGTTCGGAGGCAATTAAGTGTACTAGAGTGTTGTTCGGGTCATTTTTCAGGGCTGAAGGAGTTGTTCGGAGCAGTAAGATTGGTTCTTCAAGTTGTTCGGAGGCAATTGAGTGGACTAGAGTGTTGTTCGGGTCATTTTTCAGTGTTGAAGGAGTTGTTCGGAGCAGTAAGATTGCTTCTTCGAGTTGTTCGGAGGCAATTGAGTGGACTAGAGTGTTGTTCGGATCATTTTTCAGGGTTGAAGGAGTTGTTCGGAGCCAAACAAGTGGACTGGAGTGTTCGGATTTTTCAGGGTTGAAGGAGTTGTTCGGAGGCAATTGAGTGGATTGGAGTGTTGTCGGGTCATTTTTCAGGGTTGAAGGAGTTGTTCGGAGCAGTAAGATTGCATCTTCGAGTTGTTCGGAGGCAATTAAGTGGACTAGAGTGTTGTTCGCATCACTGTTCAGGGTTGAAGGAGTTGTTCGGAGCAGTAAGATTGCATCTTCGAGTTGTTCGGAGGCAATTGAGTGGACTGGAGTGTTGTTCGGGTCACGTTTCAGAGTAGAAGGAGTTGTTCGGAGCAGTAAGATTGCTTCTTCGAGTTGTTCGGAGGCAATTGAGTGGACTAGAGTGTTGTTCGGATCATTTTTCAGGGTTGAAGGAGTTGTTCGGAGGCAATTGAGTGGACTAGAGTGTTGTTCGGGTCATTTTTCAGGGTTGAAGGAGTTGTTCGGAGCCAAACAAGTGGACTGGAGTGTTGTTCGGGTCATTTTTCAGGGTTGAAGGAGTTGTTCGGAGGTTAATGATTGCATCTTCGAGTTGTTCGGAGGCAATTGAGTGGACTAGAGTGTTGTTCGGATCATTTTTCAGTGTTGAAGGAGTTGTTCGGAGGGGAATGATTGCATCTTCGAGTTGTTCGGAGGCAATTAAGTGGACTAGAGTGTTGTTCGGATCACTTTTCAGGGTTGAAGGAGTTTTTCGGAGCAGTAAGATTGCATCTTCGAGTTGTTCGGAGGCAATTGAGTGGACTACAGTGTTGTTCGGGTCATTTTTCAGTGTTGAAGGAGTTGTTCGGAGGGGAATGATTGCATCTTCCAGTTGTTCGGAGGCAATTAAGTGGACTAGAGTGTTGTTCGGATCACTTTTCAGGGTTGAAGGAGTTGTTCGGAGGGGAATGATTGCATCTTCGAGTTGTTCGGAGGCAATTGAGTGTACTAGAGTGTTGTTCGGGTCATTTTTCACTGTTGAAGGAGTTGTTCGGAGGGGAATGATTGCATCTTCGAGTTGTTCGGAGGCAATTGAGTGTACTAGAGTGTTGTTCGGGTCATTTTTCAAGGCTGAAGGAGTTGTTCGGAGCAGTAAGATTGGTTCTTCAAGTTGTTCGGAGGCAATTAAGTGGACTAGAGTGTTGTTCGCATCACTGTTCAGGGTTGAAGGAGTTGTTCGGAGCAGTAAGATTGCATCTTCGAGTTGTTCGGAGGCAATTGAGTGGACTGGAGTGTTGTTCGGGTCACGTTTCTGAGTAGAAGGAGTTGTTCGGAGCAGTAAGATTGCTTCTTCGAGTTGTTCGGAGGCAATTGAGTGGACTAGAGTGTTGTTCGGATCATTTTTCAGGGTTGAAGGAGTTGTTCGGAGCCAATTGAGTGGACTAGAGTGTTGTTCGGGTCATTTTTCAGGGTTGAAGGAGTTGTTCGGAGCCAAACAAGTGGACTGGAGTGTTGTTCGGGTCATTTTTCAGGGTTGAAGGAGTTGTTCGGAGGTTAATGATTGCATCTTCGAGTTGTTCGGAGGCAATTGAGTGGACTAGAGTGTTGTTCGGATCATTTTTCAGTGTTGAAGGAGTTGTTCGGAGGGGAATGATTGCATCTTCGAGTTGTTCGGAGGCAATTAAGTGGACTAGAGTGTTGTTCGGATCACTTTTCAGGGTTGAAGGAGTTGTTCGGAGGGGAATGATTGCATCTTCGAGTTGTTCGGAGGCAATTGAGTGGACTACAGTGTTCACTATGCGTCAATTCTTACTTAATCTTTGAATATCTTTGAAAGATTCTGTCAGAATCTTTGTAAGATCGTGGAAGATACAGCAAGATCTGATCAGAATCTGACAGAAAATGTAGGATCTTTGTAAGATTCTGTCAGATTCTTATGCTTAAATGGGATTCTGACAGAATCTTAGAATCTTTAGATTTTTCGCTCTCAATTGATTATCGCTCATCCTTGAGCATTTTAATGTTGGCCTAATTAAGCTACATGTCCCGTAATATGAGATAACCAGTATATCCGTTGAACAACCGAGACAATTACTCCATAACGACTGATTCGAAGAAAAAATGGACAAACTTTTTTGAAGTGCTTGTTTTATTCCAGTTTAAAAAGAAGGCAAAAGAGTGTAAAGTTAAAAAGTTCAAAAACACTATCAGTTAGCAAAACTTTCCAATCTTCCAAGACCATTTCTCCAAATCACGAATTCTTTGGTTTATGGAACGTCTGATAACGTCCCAATCATATTCTCCGAACATGTTGTCCACTTGATCTGAAATTAAAAAGAATATTCTTTTGAGCCGCTGATCTGCAATCATTTCATGTTTTCTTAGTGCATCTTCAATGATAATGACGGCCTGCGAATTCCCTTTCAATGCTAAATTTGTTCAATCATTGAATAACGAAGTTTTTATCAGTCAGAATAATAATCAAAATCTTGAATAAATCTCAGTCATATCCAGCTTTAATGCGAGTCGGTTAATAATTAAATAGATCATTGAATACTAAGAAGACTACCAAACATTTAAAGAAAATCTGCATTTCACTGTGACTTAGCTTTTTCTGCTGCGCAACATGCAAGTGACATAAAGGGAGGGTGGGGCAAATTGAGCATGTTTTTGAACTTTTCTCAACGGTTTTAATATTCTAAATCAAATGGGCCACAATAAAACTCGGATGAGAAGTTTAGAGCATGCTAAGTTATAATCTGAGCTGTTTCTCTGATATTTCATCTCCTCACAATTTTAATTTTAAAATGTTTACCAAAGTGGCTCAATGTGCACCATTTGTGGGGCACATTGAATTACCTTTATTCATTACTCTACTGTTCAACTTTACTAGATTTTATGTGTCATGTGTCAGATCTATAGCTTCAGTTCATGAATAATCGAAATCAAATAACAAATTCACAGCTTGAGATTTTTATTGGCAAAAATGATAGCATATGTTTGATATGAAAAATACATGTTAGTTTCTGACAGTAAAATGTTCATGGACTTTCAGAATTCTAAGATTAGTAACATTATTTATGATAGAAGAGCATTCGTAAGAGCATTAATGCTATGACTCACAAAATTATATTCATCATTGTAATCAATAAGAGCATGATTGTGGATTTTGCGCATTATATGTAGACATGACACGCGTAGGCCTAAGAAAAAAAGCTGAGAAATCACCAAACACCAAAACTAGAAGCATTAACAATTCAATTTTTTGACCAGCAAATGAGGCTCTAATGTTCAAAGCCGAATCATTTTGATTGAGATCAATGTGCAATATTGAGATATACGCCGGCTATTCGCAATGGTTATGAATTGCCTACGCTTTATTTTGACGATTAGTAACACTCAGATTTAATATATTTTACAACTGTACTTACGTTTTAGCTGACTGACGATCTCTGATGGAATCAATCGAGACTCATCAGTTTTTTTCTGCGGCTCCATAATTTTCCCGCGCACGTCCTTCATCAACATATTCAAATTTATCCAGGCCATCTGCCGTTCATCTGCAGCATACAGCTTCGCAATATCCACATCCTCATTATTATAGTTTTTGATGATCTGAAATTCAGTTATTTTGTCAAAATACTTGTACAGTAGCATATTTTCACAAATTGATGAAAATCTAAGCACAGTGTCATGCATGCTCTAATTCATCAGAAAAAATATGCTTCCCTGTTTGATCCTCTATTTTTCTCTCCTTCGAAATCATAGAATAATGACAATGGAATATCATCAATTTAACAAACAGATATCGTTTCGACCAGTGCTGATGGGAAGTCATGATCTATAGACGACCAGACGAGAGGACTCCCTTTTGATTAAGGTCCGATACAAATTATCCGGCGCCAAAATTCAGAAAAATTCAAAGATGAACACACCCATGCAATTGCAGAAAAACAGCAAGAAACATAATGATGGCGATCAAAAGTATAGTCATGCTCATGCAGGGCGAAAATTGAACTTACGTATGATTGTGCTTAACCTTGGTCGGTTTGTTTTTTTCCTCCATCAAAGTTAGCATTTTCACTGCAATCAATGTACACATGCGTGCAAGTAACTTTTCAAAATACAAAGAACTTAGTTATTTTGGAAGTTTCCCTGTCGGTCTTAATAAGTAAGGTAGGTTTACAGTAATGCTACCATACTTTTCCGGAAGATAGCAGTAGCTAGTAAGCTTTTGGCTCTCAATGTTAGTTAATAATATCTATCATGCAATGAAAATGTCGGCTGCATATGTTGTTCATCAAGCTGAGCGTTTCAAATATACGTTTGACAACAATTATACCACTGATTTGATTTTTTTGTGATTCCATCGACATTGAAGAAATAAAACCAGCATTAAAACCAAGCATTTGAGAATGGCAGAACTTACGATTCGTTTCCTTGATAATCCTCAGTTCTGATAAGATAGATTTATTGATCTCGACCAATTGCATCAATAAAGGAGATCTTTTAATTTTCGTCGCATTGGTTGTGGGTTGGGAAGGCAAAGATGCTGTGTCGCAGCAGACTTCCTGCAGCGGTGATCTTGCACAAGTCGTAGCACCGTCTGTCTCATCTGGCCATCTCAAAGAGGGAGATACGGGCGTCTGACGTGGTGTCCTTAGTAGAGAAGACGTGCGGACAACCTCTATGTTCCGAATCTGTTCTTGTTTCTTTGACTGCAAAATAGTTTTAATGAATTTTACGTTTGAGAAATGCTTCTGATATAACAAAGCAAAATTGATGATGTATGAAAAAAAGTGCTGACGTTGATAAATAAGTAAACAATCACAACTAAGACCTTGCGGTTATGCGGCTTAAAATACCATTGAGTTCTTAATAAACTATGAATGATTTGGTGAATGATCTTACTTACTTTACCAATAGGTGCATTTTCCGGCTCTTTCAGCGCGTCCACCAGGCTGTCTGTCGACACTCCTTCATCTATCACGTCTTCGAGCCTATTGGAAAGTTCGACCATCTCATCTATGTGCCCTCGACCGATAACCATGGCAGATCATTTTTCTCTACCACTCTTTAGTGTGACACGATCCCTCTGAAAGCAGAAAATAGCGAAAGAATGAATTACCGGAATCGCTCTCTCTCTCTCTCTCTCTTTCACACACACACATATGCTCACAGCCTCACACTCACCTCATTCAATGCGAGTCTGTCTTCCATTGGCATGTCAATGAAGCTACTGCCAATATAAATTGGCTCACTGTAAGTCTTTGTTTTCAAATAGTAAAAAAGGAAATAGTCTGCTTGACCAGGAAGACCAGGGAATGATTGGGGCTTTTGCTTCCTCGGACGTTTTGCTGGGGGCGTCGACATTCTGAAAAATTTATTTGAATTAGATAATTTAAAAATGAACCTGACATAGGGACTAAGGCACATTCCAACAGAAAGTTGGAAAGAGTAGTATAGGTCAGTATATAGCACAAAATACAAAGATGTGCGGTAATGCAGATAGCTTGTGGAAATTACAAAATCTATTCTACCATGAGATTCGTTTGTTAATACCAATGACAAACTTCCTTTAAGTTTCAAAATCGGAACTTGACCCTTTCCATAATCTCAGAGACTTGAGGATGTTCAGTGGATCAATTTTATGAATTCTCATTTTACTTGCACATATTGTTGTCAAAACATCAGGAAAGTCAAGCAAAATAATAGTATACACGTAGGTTAGAAAAAGCGATTTATGATGATGATTGCTAAAGTTGATCAATTGTGAATAACTGCGGATATATTGTCAAAAAACTAACAACAAACAGCCAAACAAACAGTTCATGTCAAATGAGGATTAATAACTTATCCGTACCTTCATAACAGCTGCCAGTTTATCATAACTTCTTTGTGAGATATCGTTGCTGGCTAGGTTGTAGTACAGAGCCGCTGTTTCCTCGACATCTCCATTACCGACCAAGTTAGAACATTCTAAATATTCATTATCACAATTGTCATCATATAAGAAGCTTCTATCCGAATCATCGCTATCTGAATGATCAGAGCTGGAATTGGATGAAACACACTCATTTGCATCACTTGACATGGCATTGCTACCAACAGATGTAGGATCATTTTTGGCGATTGAAGATTTCTCTACTGTGATTTCTGATTCGTCCATATTTGATGTGTCACAATTTTGATCACCCAAGTTATGCGTGCAATCAACCATTTCTGGGACATGTGACCAGACACGACGACTTTTGAAAAAGTTGTGTTTGGAAGAAACATATCTTCTTCGTTTGTAAGACATCTGTAAAACACATCAGCAAAAGTGAGCTTCAATGCCACTCTAATGAGTCTACAGCTTATACTGACATCGTTCGAATGCCTAGTTATTACTCCAATGACACGTTGCATTGTCGAACATAGAGTTAATTAATGTCGATATTGATGTAGATTCCGAAATTTAAAGAATCGTGTGCAATATTCAATAAGTTACAGCAGTTTGGATTTCAGCTCATGCTAAAGGGTGATCCGAATTTTCATGAATCAATGTGTGGTATGAAGAGATCACGGTAATTATTAAAGAAAAAGTAGGTCTCAAATAATGGCATTGGTCTTATATTTAACTTTAAATGATTAATCAATGATGGCTGACTGAGGCACTGTCACTGCCGCTAAGACAGTGAAAACAAATGCGAATCAACACACCCTGCAATAAATATATCCGGCGCACCTGTTTCATGAAATCTTAAAAGAAACAAGACTCAGTGCGCGCCGAGCATCAAGGCAAGAAAATGAAAAAAATACAATTTAGCGGTGCGCAGCATACTGCTTTTAGGAAGGACAATTGGCGTGTCATGCTAGGTTTATTCCGACGCAAAAAGACGTGTAAGTGGCTATTTGCTAAATAATTCATAATGACATAGGGAGGTTTTCATTTTCATAAATCAAAAGCAAAATATTCGTTGTCTCCTAACTCTATTCGTCTATCAAAAAAATATAAAGGATTGTTTCAAAAATAATGCGTCGGGTGAATTGTAATTGTGACGTTTGTAAAATGGTTGATATCAATAATTGTAGCACGACTTTGTCTGCAAGACATGCAAAATGAACTATATTGGTTCGACCAATCGTCCTTTTAAGATCCGATTCAAGGAATATCGAAACTGCATTAAGAAAAACGACAGTTATAACACGCTTTCTGAACACATTCACAAGTTCCATGCCGATATCAATCAATCTGACATCTATCTTTTCGATGTCAACATCATTGATATTCAACGTATATATTCCCTATTGTAAGATTGTTTTCACGCAAAGTTGCGTCGGAATAACAACTCTTTTGTTAGATAGTTTGCTAAGAATAATACCTGGGTTCCGTTGAAGGTTTTCGCAATTTATAATTGCTGCTGCACTTGTTCGAAGACCAGTCGTCATATAATCCTGACACAAATATGTCGAATAGAACAATAGGCCTAATCAACTCCCACACGCTTTTATTTGGCACGATCATTCTGTCAAAACAGTTGTGACACAACTATCAGTACAGTATTCAGAGGAGGAGTTGCCAGGTCAGACTCCTCTAACAAAGTGTAGACCAACTATAGAAATAAAATTTGCCTTAGGCGACCGGCGATATTCGGGATTAAACAAATTGGAGACAAATACGTTAGCCCTAGCTTGGTCGCTGAGATTGAGATCTTAATGTGCTCTATATGTCTACATTTCAATAAAGTAAAATGAACACAGGTCCAACTGCAGCTTAACTATTTGCAATTATTTTTCGGAGTTAAAATAGGCGAAACACTTTAGATATCATATCATCGAACCAATACCGATGCAATTAGATCAACTGCAGGACACCTTCAGCTCAATTTTTTTGCTGTGTGAGAGTTGAGCAACTTCTTATTGTCGGTCTCACGCCAATTCAAACTTTACATCCTGACGGAGAAAACGGCGTGCTGTTCAAAACATGCTCAACTTTTAGAAAACATTGGAAATTTATTTGGAAATGTCAATAGCCACCATCCAGTCTTGTCAACAATGCTATCCAGACTATTGATATGGCTGATAATTGCATTAGTGCCCTATACTCGTCGAGATGACCTACACATTACGATGTATCAATAGGAAGGATTTTCAAAGCACATCAAAATGAGAGACGACATGCTGACTGATCAAAACACAAGTCAAGCATCTATAAAAATATAAGATATTCCAGTTGTTTATATAACATCAGAAATTAGATCAATTCAGATGACATTGCAGCACCCTGATTTTTTTCGTAACTTATACATCGATTCAACGATGAAGTTCATCGACCCTAGAATGCATAGGCTTGTTCTAAGATACTTTGAATAGCCAATATTTCTGCATTACCTAAGCTCAATAGATCAATCAGTGCTCGAATATTTCTTTACTAGTTTGTGTGTTACATCTGTAGTCTACATCATTCCACACACACTCTTTTGACTTCATGACATAAACAGATACTTCAGAGCTTCCCTTTCCAAATTTTTCACTATCAGCCGAAAAATTGCATCAAAATTGGTAAGACAAACGTCATTCAACTGGGAATTTTCCAATGTTCTCCTGTTACCTCTTAACTTACACAATATTTCAAATCTTTTATTTATTTGTTGTCATGTATCATTTGATTAAAACCAAATCATTATTTTGGATGAAATGTTTCATTATTAAGTATTCTTCTCAATCTTTTTTACAAACATGTATGACCTATTGATACACACGCAAGATTCGCCTTTATGTTCAAGAAATGGATATTTTACTAGAAAATGCTCTGGATCTGCATGCATCCACAGATCTTCCTCAATCTACTTATTCTATGATTTCACATGAATGAAATCCTCAAAGTGACAAAGTATTTCACTTAATCAAGATCATTGTGGTTCATTTGCAAGCAGCAATTCTACGTTAACAATAGATACAATTCCTGTCTTGTACTTACTCTCTTTAGGACGTTAGTTGAGTCAGCGAAGTTGAGAACCTTCTTAGTGGCGGAACGAGCTCAAAGAAGTAGACAACTCTCTTTCGATGTACGCAAAGTCAAGAAGGAAACGGAGAACTTTCTTTATCACGAATGAAAAGCAATGAAACGGAGGAACTTCTTTATGAATGCAAAATCAACGAAACGGAAAGTGAATTGAGGGATAAACCCAGGTTAGAAAATTTTAAACAAGACTGCTATTTGTTGTATTTTTGTCACATTTTCGGCATGAAACCTCCACGAAGGCACGATGATTTTTTAGCAAGTGTTAATCTTTATAATTAAAAAGGAAAACATGGAAAATTATTCCAAAGATGATGTCAGAATCTTAGGTTTCAGAAAGATGCTTCCAGAAAATGTAAGATCTTAGCAAGATCTTAGATTTTCTTGTCAAACAATGATCTTGCATTTTCTTGTCAGAAAATGTAAGATCTTCGCAGTCTTTGAAAGAAAATGTTCGGCTTGTCGCATAGTGTTGTTCGGGTCATTTTTCAGTGTTGAAGGAGTTGTTCGGAGGGGAATGATTGCATCTTCCAGTTGTTCGGAGGCAATTAAGTGGACTAGAGTGTTGTTCGGATCACTTTTCAGGGTTGAAGGAGTTGTTCGGAGCAGTAAGATTGCATCTTCGAGTTGTTCGGAGGCAATTGAGTGTACTAGAGTGTTGTTCGGGTCATTTTTCAGTGTTGAAGGAGTTGTTCGGAGGGGAATGATTGCATCTTCGAGTTGTTCGGAGGCAATTGAGTGTACTAGAGTGTTGTTCGGGTCATTTTTCAGGGCTGAAGGAGTTGTTCGGAGCAGTAAGATTGGTTCTTCAAGTTGTTCGGAGCCAATTGAGTGGACTAGAGTGTTGTTCGGGTCACTTTTCAGGGTTGAAGGAGTTGTTCGGAGCAGTAAGATTGCATCTTCGAGTTTTTCGGAGGCAATTGAGTGGACTAGAGTGTTGTTCGGATCATTTTTCAGTGTTGAAGGAGCTGTTCGGAGCAGTAAGATTGCTTCTTCGAGTTGTTCGGAGGCAATTGAGTGGACTAGAGTGTTGTTCGGATCATTTTTCAGGGTTGAAGGAGTTGTTCGGAGCCAATTGAGTGGACTAGAGTGTTGTTCGGGTCATTTTTCAGGGTTGAAGGAGTTATTCGAAGGGGAATGATTGCATCTTCGAGTTGTTCGGAGCCAAATAAGTGGACTAGAGTGTTGTTGGGGTCGTTTTTCACGGATGAATTAGTTTTTCGGAGCCAATTTTGATTATACTTTAGGTCATGTTAGTTATTCGGAGGGGAAACATAGCAGGAAAGCAGTGCCGATGTGTCATTATTGCGTAGAATAGCAAACCTCTTGCGTTTGAAACCGCATACTCTTTGTTCGGTAGTATTATAGATGTTCGGATTTTAACCTTTGGTTGTTCGGGCTTGTTCGGAGGTGTTCGGACTTGTTCGGATTTGTTTGGAATATGATTTTATGACTTTCTTGCTGATTTAAGTTCACGAGCAGGCAAAAAAAAACTAACTACTTTCTACTCATATATGAAATGTTCGGCTCAATATTTTTCCATTTTCAATGAGATTTTAATTGTTCGGAATAGATTTGTTGTTCGGATTTTATCTACACCCTCAAAAAAAATTCTTTACAAGCTGACGAAACTTAAATTTGAATTGCAATTGTCAAGAGTTCAAAGAGTTCAAAGTGTTGCTTGTTGTAAGAAATTATTGGTTCAAGGTCAAAGTGCAATCCAATTAAGTTCAAAATTTCATTATGCATGCTTCATATCCACCGGTTAGAATGAACACGATGGAGCAGGAGCAGACCTGCAACCGAAGCTGACCTGTTGCCAAAATTGATTGCCACTGCAATCCGGTACCGATAGGCCCATAGACATCGAACAACAACAACTAGGTCTAGACCGGACAGCTCCTATCTGCTTCATTAAAATTCGTGGCAAGGTCATTTGGTCGACCAAGAGAGGCTTTAATTCAGAATTTTGTTTTAAATCATAAAATTAAGTGTCCGCCAACTCAAGTTTTCGTCAGTTCTTGGAACTGCGATTTAACCAATTCATCAAAATAATTCACAAGATATTGATTATGTATGATTAAATCGGACTCCAGTGGTTTTTGTGTTCAGTCTTGCTCGCATAATTGCAAAGTTTCTATAAGGCGCAACTTTCCTCCGAATATTACGTGACTGACTTGGCTACTGCAATCAGGCATATAACAAGATAAACATATCGGAGTATACAGATTGCTGAGCCTGTATTGACTTCTTGCTTTTTCTTGCTTAAACTTTGCTTGGTCTCGCTTCTTCCCTTTTGGTTTTTCTTAGAAATGATTTCGCCTGTGAATCAAACTCATTTTCTAGATAAAAGCCGCTAGAACGCCTCACACTAGACCGGAGGTTCGCTGTCTGATAGAGTAGCTTTATAGCATGCAAGTACGGTAAACAAATTTTTAAATGGACCAGAGGTACCGAGAATACTATTGAAAAAATATATGCTGAATAAAATGAAAGAATTCAGGATTGCCACCCAAATCAAAAATCTAGAACCGGGTAATATTCCGATATCACCTTGGATTTCCCGAAGCCACACTAAAGTATGGCCAGTGCTACAAACAATAATCGCAGGCTTTTATTGTACATGTACAATTCAGAGCATTGCTACTTAATTCGTGCACTAAATGAAAAAAACGAAATACTTACATGAAATGAAATAAATATTAATGATGCCAATTCATGATAGAGAGATGACTTTCATCTCAATGGTCAACCAAAATTCCAAGCTGATTGTGCAATTTTATTTCTATTATAGGCCCATTATATGCGTTTTTTTTTGGAATGATTTATATTGAGGCTATGCGCTAGCCTTACCTTCTCGCACCGATAAACCGTTCGGTGCACTAAAAATTGTATAACGTTACACCAAAGCATGTGTTAAAGTGTAACCGAAATGTAATTGTAATGTAATGTATGTGTAGACCCTACCTGGCACCCAAAACATCATTGAAGAGTTTCTCAAGCAAAACTAAGCACTCTTTCTCTCTCAGATGCTACGATGACAGTCGGGCGGAACCCTGGACCCACGGATGCTACGATAGGCCTACATCTTAGCAAGATGGGCAAGTGCATCGTACGGAGCACCGGTATTTATTAACGGAGTACTCACTATGAAATTCCGAATTTCTGAAGTCGCGAGTATTGACATTTCGTGGTCTAAAATGGTCTATCATGAACTTGAATTATATAAGATATGTCTACTTCTAAGTTCAGCTATAGTTTTGCTATACGTATCATAAATATACGATAAATAAAAGAAATATGTCATTACTGTAGTTGAACACTGAAGGTATTTAATTGCTTGGAAAATCAAGCGTTAGATCAACTAGAGCAGCTTGGTTCTCTTCACTTTCTAAATAATTCTAAATAAAATTCTAAATAATTTCTACATCACATAAAAGCTATCGAACTCCCCATCCAATTACTAGGTAAAACTATCAGGTTCGACTATCTCTAATTTTGTGCGACTGTCCTTCAGCTTGCTTTAAGTTGAATTTAAACTGCAGTAAATTAGTCTGTGATTCTAGTCAATTTCTGACTCAATTTTAAATGAAAATTTTCAGTTTTTACTGAACCTAGAATAAGTTTGAGTCTGCTAAGTCAAAAATGCCTAAAACATAAGGGTCAACTTAACAGACATAGTCGTTTGTAAAGATGATTTTGACTGGGTTTGCTATTTTTGAAGATGATTGAAACAAGAAATGATTCAAATATCAGAACTTTTAATACATTTCATGTCCATATGAATATAATTAGGCCTACATCATCAAAGCGCATTTTCAATGTGCATATGTAAATATCTCACCCGAGTCTGTATTAACTGAATGCGACTAATCAATAAATTCATACAATATTGTTAGGTTGTCTAGACTAGCCTATGCTACATCTACATTATTGAACATGGCGTGTAGGCATTTTATAACTTTGTCAGTAAATGTGACTTACATGTGTTGCTTTAGATTTAAATTTGATTAAATATCATACCTATTCTGCTTTTGCTGTGTTGCATATGGAGGTCAGTGTATTTGCATCGGAGTTGAAAAACTCCAATCCGGTGATACAGGAGTTGTCATGCAAATGCTGACTCTGGATCTACACAGCGACAAGCGGGGAATCCATACATACATGTATATGATAGTGATGAGTCGCAAGAATAGAATTTTCTGTGGTACTTTGTTTTCGCTTACTTGGACATCAGTGCAGCAAATAGCCGTTGTTAAGATACGATTTAAGCGTGCGTTTGTCTTTCAAAAGCAAGGTGCTGTATAACTTTTTAAAGACCAACCTATACTTCCAAATTTCTCTAAAACACTGAACACATCTACAACAAAATCACGGAATGTCATATATTGACAATATATATGACCACTACAAATGAAACCTCAAGATTTGAAATTGGTCATGAAAGCATTGATGACACATGTATACATGTTTTGATGATAGCTAAGTCTGTCAGCTTTTGCATCTTCCAAAATCTCTGTTACACTGAGACTGGAGATTCGAACTCCAGATGCAGGAAGACCGACATGATGCTGATAGATGGCAATTGATTATCTCATATAACCCTAATTGTTGGAATAGTGCGCCAAGGAGTGCTAAGATGTTGAAGAATTCTTTGTTTTCTCAGGAGAATTTAGGTCTAAATCAAATATTTTAGATAAAATATAATTGAAAAATTTTTTTTTAAATAAAATCGTAGAGAATGATAATGTGGTAACTGGGGCCCCAGCGCCTTTTTTAGGCTTTATTGTAGCTACTTACTGGCTTGCTGCTCACTCTTGTTATTATCAGTCCAACAAAATGTGGAGTGGGCCTCCGATTATAAATTTGCAAAGGAATAGGGATGCGAGAAAGTTGTTGAAAACAAATCCTATCTGTAACTCGCGCTTTAGGTTGAGTATGCACCTATTTGGGCTTTTCGAAATGGCAGTCGCCACCGAACTGTGATTTGTACAGGGATGCACCGAACTTACTTCGGCCGGCTTTGGCGCACTGGCGCGTGCTTGGTTTCTGAAAGTCTAGAAATAGATCACACGTCTGCCGAGCAAGTAACGTTGTATCTGGCGCACTCAGCTCTGACCTCGTCGCGCCTGGTCCTGGCTTCGGTGCGCCTTGCCCCGTCGTCGGCGCAATTTTTTCAGGTATGCTATAAAGCATCAAGCATCTGGCGTACTCGAAATTCGGAAGAACCTAAAACTGAAAACTGCAGTGCGCTCTATGTACAGATTGCAAATGGGAGTGGCCATTACTACGCCTGGTCTGATGCAATTTTGGTCTTGCGGCTAATGCACCGGCAGATCAGCTGAACCGTTGACATTGACTGCTGCATAGGCAGATAGGCAGGCAGAAAAAGCAAATTATCTGCAAAAAATCTCTTAAAGATGGGAAATGCGTTTCCCTTGCTACAAGGGTCACTAAGTTTTTCAAAACAACTTAGCAGACGATGAAAAACAAATCAGCTCTCAAGGCACACTGATGCTTATTTCTTGCTATAGGCTTATTGAGTTATTTGGAGTCCTCTAAAGCTACGTAAAATGAGGCGCGGCAAAAGAAAAATAAAGAATAATGGACAGGCTCATCCGGTGAAATATCCACAGGCTTACTGACTTAACATGTGGAAACGCAGCATTTGCATGATGTCTGACTCATCTTTTTGACATATCTTTACAGACATGTCATTACCTATTGAGTATTTTGTCAGCCACTATGTGTGGTACCTCTCTCGTCTGGGTTTGAGTGTTCCAGTCACGGGTCGAAACACAACTAGACGAGTACCTGCTCATGACTGATGGAGGAAGTATCATGTTTTATATACCTTAATCGGTGGCTGAAGCAGTGGTCGAAGTATTTTAATTCTAATCATGTCATTGTGGATGTCGACAAATGAAGAAATGCTTGATTCCATGAAGTATTGCCGGTGGATTAAGAACTGGTGATAACAAATTCAAGTGGAGAAATTGTATTTTCCATGTGTCTTAGGTAGAGTGTGCATAGTTCGATTGTTCTCGGAGTAGTAGAGTGTTTACTAGAGAGTTCTATTGCTTTCCTCCATTATCCACTTTCCACTTGTCCACTACTACCATTAACCACCGCGTATACTCTCAGTTATTGTGTAGCATCAGTCCACTGTAATCGGTGTAGTAGCATCATTGTATTTCCATTTTCTACCTCCACTTTTCCAATTTTATCCATCGGTCGTCTGTTGTTTCATAATATCCATTTATAATTTCCTCAACACAAGGTGACCATTGTCCTTTTTCTATTTCCAATACCAGCATCTTTAGTTGGTACAGACATCAGTTTTAAGCGTGTACGCGGCAGCGTTTGGAATCCATGGTAGTACAGTATGCTAACAGTAAGAATGAGTGGTGTCACAGGTCTTAAGATTTCAATTTTTCCCAGTAATTGTGCCAAAGCTGATCAATTTCAATTCGTTGCCACCAGAAAGATCCATTGAGTTCTTTTTTGAACTGATTAATCCAATGGTTACAACAGCACTGTATTTATGAATTTGCTGATTAGAGAACTAAATGACTCCTCATCAGGACTACTTCACTTAATAATTTAGATTATCAAACATTATATTGTAAATGGCTGCTGTGATGATTTTCATCATCGCATGAGAATTAGTAGATTAACGACATGAATCTCTCAAGCCTGATCGACAAGAAATTTAATCTAGAGCAAATGATAATAAGTAGACTGCACATATTTCGTTTCTTCGCTTTCTCTGACATTCAACAATGTGAAGGACAAACCACGTGCTTTTGTGGAAACATATGGAAATTTCAAAACACTTCATGTAATAAAACAAGAAAAGTGGTCGACATAGTGTGGCTTTAATTGACGTGACCTTGACCAGCTGTCCAGCCTAGACCTTAACGATTAATGTTCGATGTCTATGGATAGGCCCATGGACATCGAACATCAACAACAAGCTCTTAATGCTTAGGACCTTAATGCTTTGATGTTCGATGTCTGTGGATAGGCAAATCAATTTTATGACTTTGTCACATTAACTACATGTCAGGTCGCAGTTGTTTTAGGAACTGTCTTCCTTCTGTTCTATCCATAGACGGTCCTATCTCGACATCATCTGCACCGACACAAAGTTCTCTAATAGACTTGCACAGAAAAAACAAGAATAGCAATCATCCATCGAATCATCAAATGCACCATTTTGAAAATGCCTTTGTCTGAATAAATTCCAAAATGTGGAAGCGATTACAATTGTGTAATCACAAAATCATCACCAAACAAAGGAAAGACATCTTGAAGGAACTGGTTTTCGTCATAGAGCAAGCATGTGCGGTGGATCTATATGCATATATTATTTTATTATTATTTCATCAGTATTTTTCTTATCTTCGGTTGCGGAACCTTCATATAGGCGAAGACTTTCATGGAATTTGATTAGCATGCCTATTGTTTTATGAAGTTGTATATCATAATTGTCCCTTTGAAGCTAACTTTTGAAAATTCTTTCCTTTTCGTTATTCCTGCGAGTCTAAATTTCTCGGAGGACTTGGTTTGCTTCAGAATCGATCATATGGAAGCACTTATTCCGGTTTTGAATAAGTTACAAGATGTATTCAGTACCGTTGGTTCCGAGAGTGTCCAATTACCGCAAATTGTTGTTGTAGGCACTCAGGTAGGCGAATTACCTACGTTTTTTTCAATACGTGTTGTTACATATACTTAAATGGCTTCTGACATTCATGTGATGAGAAGTGTTGTTTGTCAATTGCATTTATCGGAAGTGATGTATCCTGTGACAGGTTGCCAAAGCATCGTCCTTTTCTGGGACAGTTAAATATTGTAGATCAATTGCCTGTACAATTTCCATTGTAGAAAGTTAACACTTCATGTTGTTTAGGATGTGCATCGGCTTAATTCCATTGATTCATGTTCTGCAATGCAACTACGAGTTTGGTGTATGATGATGTGTGTTTTGATATGTATAGTGATGGTATTGATGGGAAAAGCGTATATCAGAGATGCACATCGGACGCAAAGTTGAAAGCATTATGACGATCCTTCCAATGCACTTTGACAGTGGTCCTATTGGTGACGTTGATTCACGTATTACGCGAAATGCCAGAAGTGATGACTTTTGACGCGAAATGGGAGTGTCAATACCCGAAATTTCTATGACATATTTGTGTTATTTAGAGGTCTTCTTGATGTTTATCCTATGTATGTTAAACGAAATTATTACAAAGTTCTCAATTGTTGCAGGCAGAGGACCTCACTCATCGTTATGTGTTTAAATTTACCATAGGTTGGACCTAGTAGACGTAAACTTTAAGGCTTAATTGATTCGGTTACCAGTTCAGATTGTGTCTGAGATTTATTTGTAAGCAGCGGTACTCATTGATTCATAGCCTTCTATCAGATAAATTCAATGTAGAGGGTGGCCTTTTTCTTCTAAGAATTTAATCACAGATTTCACGATAAACAGTGTTTGTTTGGATTTGTACACGATCACATCATTTCAGTTTTCATAAGCATTCTGGAACTTTCATGTTTCGTTCAAATCAATCTCATCGTATCAATGTCTTTCATGCTCTCAACATATTTTTGCGAAAAGCTATAAATACTTCGTTACGGTAAGTTTATGAACAATCGATCTTTCTATATCTTTCTGTCAGCGCTTTCATTGACCGATTTTAGCATTTCGATGAAGTCTCAACAATATTCCAATTTTTATCGCATGAGGTTTCTCAATTTTCATCACATTAATTAAAGGTAAGTCTATATGTAAATGGCTGTACGCCATGATTTATCACAGAAAATGTACAGTGAGAATGAGAGGAACAGAATGTGAATTCTAGCTTCTGCTTTCGATTAATATACATGTATATTTGTATATCCCAACGGGGATTATTAGTGGTGTGGAAGTAATGTTTTTAAAGAAAATGAAGAGTCTTTCACCTAATGTGCAAGAGTTGCATGGGATGTTAAACTAAAATTGCATTTGACTTACAAAAATAGAAAAAGCGTTGAGCCAATGATTTGTATTGATATTTGCGAACTCAAGTTTCAAAATCACTTTTGAAATGAACGAAAAGTTAACTGGATGAACTGGTTGAATTTGTTCTGAACGGAGTTCATTTATACACGTAGATTTCGTGAATTTGAACTGAACGGCGTTCGCAATGATGAAAATGAACATAAACTGAAGTAAAAGATCGTGAAATTGCCATTCTCTCACTATGACGACGCATTCCGAAATGCGAGGGGTTGCTGACGGTAGTATTCATAATTGTCTGTGATTAATATCCACATCATGATATTATATTTTGTAATGAAGATCACAACTTGACCTCTTTTCTTGGAATAATTACTGAAGACTTTAATGATCACACTGACAAGAATGATCTCATAGTTTTTGATAAAGTGCTTACTCAAGCGTCCGGAAGATGACAATTTCATTCTATCTGTCTAAAAACGTTTGTCATTAGTATGCTAATTATGTATTCTTACCAAGTATTAAACATTCATCATTTAAAAATGATGTGACCGCAGCAGGAACAACTTATCATTTAAATGATTGTATATTGTTTAATGTACCTAAAGAGATTCATTCGCCTGACCTTGACTGCCGGTAGCAGCTGAAAGTTGACGACATGATGTTATTTTAATTCATGAGAACTAACATCGTTTTCTGCGGGACTTCGTGCTGAATTAAATCGACGTCAAGCCCCTTATTTCAATATGTAATAAACATAAGATACCTTAGCAAATTTCACCTTTATTTCAACAGTCACAACATTTGACATAGATGCAATTATTTTTAAACCCTACATCAGTCTTTTTATTTTCAGGTGGCTCAAAGTTCTCAGCGTGGTCGCACATGTCATTCACTTATTCGATGCCTTCCTCCACTTCTTCGAAGAAAGGAAATGTGTGAACGATCGCACTGAGAACACTTATCACCCTCAAAGGCCCGAAATCCTTGTTTTTCCTTGTGTTCCTCTTCGATGCATTCAAAGATCAGGATGTTGTGTTAACGAATTGCATGAAGCGATTGATAATTTATTCCGGCGCTGGCTTCTAAGGTTCATCAAACCGCTATTCATGGAGCGGAAGTGTTCTAAAACAGACGTCGATAAAGCTGAAAATTGGCTCGGTTACTCCAGTATATGAATATTTCGCCTTTTTCACTACAGTAGGCGAAAAAGTGCGAACTTTTTTGTGTGAGATGGCAGCCCATGATCAGCAGGTTACTATCAACGCTGTGCGATCCTTTTTCATAACTGTCTCAAAGAAATTGAAAGATTATCTACCTTTCGGAAATCGTTTCCTTAAATATTGTACATTTTTAGAAACTGGTGAGCACGGAAACAAAAACCTCGAGAAATGGGTGACGAAATTGGCACGTGACATGTACACGGTGGTTGGATAAGCTGAGAAGTCTTGGCTGACAGTTGAAGCCAGATTATTATCGCTGACTGAGCAATCTGTTGCCATGAGTTTTTCACGTGATATTAGTACATACTGGGCTGAGAAGAGCGGAAAATTCATTTTGCTTACCTAAGTTGCGAAAGCTGTTTTCATATTTCCACATAGGAATGCGGAGGTAGAACGGAGCTTCTCAAACTTCCCGACATTTTCCAAAAAGTGAAACAATTTTCATCCGGAAAGGCTTTGGTCGTCTCAAAATCTATCTGGCAATGTGAGGAGTGGAGTAATTTTATCATCCCTGTTAATCTTGAGTTGAACCGAAGTGTCACGACAGCTTATTCTAAATACAACACGATGATTCACGAAAGGCGTCAAAAAGAGGAGTCTGAGAAGACTGAGGCATTAGTGAAGGAGTTAAGAATCGAAACTTAGTAGATGAAGAAAAAGGATAGAAAGAAGCAGAAATTGGACGCATTGACGAAGGCAAATGAAGAAGCCGTAGCGCACAAATCGAGGGAAAAGGAAGGATTGCAATAACTTTTAGAAGAAGCTCAGCGACATGCCGTTAAGCCTGACGAACAATTGGAGGAACTTCGATCGGAGGAGCACAGGCCATACCACCAGAGGCAGAAGCATATATCTGAACAAATTGTGAAGGCCGCGTTGAAACGCGACGCCGATGTCGCAGCACACGAAGGCCCATCAGATGAATGGCCCAGTTGCTGAACAAACTACTTGTATTGACATGCACTTAGATAGATTTACATGCATTTTGACGAACCATTTACATGCCTTTTCATGGATTTTTTTATCGATGCAAAAAATTGATCTTGACAGTAAGAAGTTTTTTTGTAGCTTTTATTGGAATAATAACATGTGGATTACACATAAAGTTAAGTATTCTTAACACACTGATTGAACACTTAATGAATTCTGAATCAAGAGGTTGTGATTTGCACACATTCCATTAGGGAGAAAGCTCTTGAGTTGACTTCTTTTTAACTTAGCATCCAACAATAGATTACGCATATGTCTCGATAGTGTGCGTCCAGTTAACGTACCTATAATAGGAATACGTCAGATCAGGCTTATATCTGTCCAGATACTCTAGACTTCTCAGGAATACTTGGTGTGTACTAAAAATGTATGTTTGCTTTATAGGTACTCAATAAGGATGAATTGTAAAATAAGTGATTGACGCGAAGTGGGAGGCAATGTGCCACTAGGACCACGGCACTTAGAATGAAGTGCTGCTTGCTGAGGCCTGAATTTGGTAGCGCTATGTCAAGTAACCTGCGCTCTCAATCCTGGTCTGATGCATCAGAACATAGCTGTAACCTGTTAAACATCTTCATTGGTTGTTTAAGAAGCTTCAGTTACAGCAACTTTTAATTAATGCACAATGTTAGATGATCATAATTATTCAAACAATTGTGACATTCCTACTACAACCCGTAACCGATGTGTCCTCGCAATAATCTTATAAATGGAAGATGTGGGCCTAATGCCACGAAGTGTAGGCTATACCTAGTAGCTGAGAATATAGGCCAAATCGGTACCGAATAGAATAATATATTTAAACTGAATCAGATCAATTTATTTAATGTGCATCTTTTTTTCTAATGTGCGAAATATGCACAAAATATCCCATAACCGACGTCGTTTCTAAACGTCTGTTTTTGGGACGAAATGAAATTTTGCTATTTCGGACAAAAATAAAGTTTTTGAATTAAATTCAATCGCCATATCAAAAACAGCAATTTTTTCGTGTTTTTCAATTGTATCACTATTTCGGAATGATAACCCCAACAATAAAGTATGTTATCCTCAATACACACAATTAATAATTTACAGAGCCTACTAGTAAAGCTCCCATTTGGAATTACTCAGATGTACCTATATTACCTCTATAAGATGTTCACGAATTCATTTCCGAAGTAGCCCCATCCTCGTTTGCATAACAGAATACCGGTAGACTTATCGACACCCCATATATTTGGTCATCAAACAGAAAGATACCTACTCCTAATTTTCGAGTGCAGTGAGTGTGGTGATGATGAAACAGAGTTACGTCGTATGAAGGGATTACATAGGGTGTTAATTCTCGATAATTACTTGAAATAGGCCTACCTATAGGACTTTATGCCAAGGCTATACAATCATTTATTTGAAGCATTCAGATTACTTTTCGTTTTATTGTCCTTTTTATCAACATTTTTTTGACTTTTTAGATAAGAAATCATTCAAAATCTGTCATCGTAATCACTTTGTGTTGCAAAATTGGAATTCCGATTCATTTTGACGATTTTTCGATGAATGCTTGCATTTAGCCATTCAAGTTAATATGCGGAATGCACTGTTCTACAACCAGAACTGACATATTGTATTCCTTAATCATCTACGTTCACAATTCTTGAAAGAAATGCTAAACATACCCCCATCCTCTTCCGATAGGTATATTCGTTAATGATTTCAAATTGTGTATGCATAGGCCTGCTGCAAAACACAATGTTTACTGACATGATGAACGTGCTACCACCTGCGGGCCTATTATCAATTTCACCCCCACATCATTCATCATCCAATAGTCAGTCAGTTATATCAAATGATTCATAAGTCATGAATCAGATCAGTCAGATGATTCATAAATTTGCGCTTTCGAAAAAGCCGTTTCTGTGAACAACGTTGCTTGTCCCGTAACCGACGTTGACAAAGATAAAAAATTTACTTTTAACTACAAAAATTATTTCTTGTGGTCGATGTAGGTAGGCTATAAATCTTACGTTATCAACATCATGCATTGAGACGACAGAAGTGAAGGATTTTGATTAAAAGTCTTATCGGCCAAATTTTTGGAAAATATCCGGACTTACCCTTACGCCCTCACTTTCCATGAACAGCAATTTTCTTCGGAACGGTGGATGTCACTGAACTGTTGGACACTGATAGGAAATGGGTGGCAACAAGTGTTGACAAAATCTCAATGACATATTGGAAAATGATAGCTTGAATGATTATCAGCTTTTATATCCTCCTCAGTGTACAATTCCTTGTTTGAATGGTCACCAGATGTAAAATCACAGAAAGCATCTAGTTTTGGTATCGTAGCATCGCCCCTCAATTACTTCCAAGTATAAGGCTTGAGAGTGCTTAGCCTTTCTTTGCTTGCACGTGCTGCCTGCTTCTCATTGAATCTGCTCAGGCCCCCAAAAGCCCTTTAGTTTATAATTATTATGTCTCATATAAATGCGCATCGTTCCGGTACTCAACATACGAGTATACTGTAGCCTATATCTACTAGTGAAGCCTTATGTTAATAGGTCTGATTTTTTGGCAACTATGCTTTTCCCCACTTTCGAATCAAGTGCAATATTTCTAATGAACACGAAGGCATTTGTTCATGTATTCTATGAGAAGTTATTAATCATCGCCAAAAGTAAGAGTATTTTCTAACAAAGATGCATTTTTTATGGGTTCACACCCCCTTCTGCTGTAAGTTATCAAAGTAGGAAAATCAAGAAAGCTCACCACGTTAACTTGGAATGTAAATGAAACTTGGAAACTTGGACGCATAAATGATACTTCGTCACTCGTTAAAGAATCTCGAGACGTGAGTCAAAAATCTCGCTTTCGATTCCTGCGAAAGCCGGAAGCAAATTTTTCAATCAATGCCCATAATGGCCCATAAAAACCATAGCCGTCTATATATCTATGTTTTCTAAGGCTGGAATATCATTATTTTAATATTATTGTTAGTATTATCTTTGAGTAATGAATTGACTTAACAAAAGTAGGACTATTGAATTAAATATAAATAATTTTATTTCAGAGTTCGGGTAAAAGTTCCGTCTTAGAAAATTTGGTCGGTAGAGATTTTCTTCCGAGAGGCACTGGCATAGTGACACGGCGGCCACTGATTCTACAACTTGTCAATGTTCCCGAAAATTCGAGTACGAGAGACGAAGAAGGTCAGTTATCAGTTTGTCGGTGAATTATTTCAAAATTCCAAAAGAAATTGATTGTTTATCAGACGTTAGATATTTCGTTCTTTTCAAAATCAAATGTTATTGACTAGTTATATGGTGTCCTTTTTCAAGACGATGACTTTTGGAATGAAGTCGAAATTAATCGAATCACAAAATGTTCATTAACCATCAAATCATTATAACTATCAACTTGTAATGTGATTGTCAATAGGTCATTTCTCGATATGATGGTATTGGCTTTTGGTCTTACCGATGACGTCTGCAGGCCTGTGATTGCTCCTCAAATTCCTCAAAAAATTTTCCCTCAAATCCTCAAAAATTCCTCAAATCTAGCTAAACTAAGAGAAATTCCTCAAATGTGACACATTTTAGACTAAATGTCGGGCAATGTATTGTTTTTTAGCGAATGGTGATTATCTGTAAATTTCCAATCAAGAGGCTGAGATAGAATCCTATAACATGTATCCTACACCCTGACTGCTAAACATGAATCAATCATGATTTATAATTTGATTTTGTTTCACGTCTTAATTTCTGGAAGCTACAGGGTTGCAAATGTTCAGGTTCGTGTGAACTTATTTTGCTATGCAGAGAAGTTGTCTGAAGTTATTGTCTGCCGAACTCCTTAGTGCAACACTTTCACGTAATTAATGAGTGAAACACTGCGATCAACATACCGAAATTGTATATTGAACACTACAAACAATTTTTTTCTTCAAACTTCATAATTTTGCGTAGAATTCCAACAGTAAAATGCTTATTCAATTATTTTCATTAATTATCTGAACCGGTTGCACAGCCTTCATTATATGTTTCTGCGACTATATGGCTGCCAAATGCATGCCTGTATTTCTTAAAGAACTTTAGGCTATCGATCCTCTATATCCATTATGTGATAACGTATAGGTATCCCAGCCCACTTGGATTTCAGTGCTCTTATCAACTGAAGCTTTTGTTTCACTCATTCTCTTCCATAATATTTCCGCTGAACATGAACACATGCGACGGGGTAAATCGGATGGCCTCCAAATTTAGTGTCTATCTGCCTCCTGGTCACTAGCGTGCGGAGGTTGGAAGCTTATGAGGCTCTGCTATCCCATGGGTCTGTTTGCAGCTACATTTTCAGGGTCTGACGACCGACATTATCCTGGATGAATTATCCACTTATAGATCGTTTTCATAATTTGCTGAAGACAGCTTGGTGTGAAAGTAATGCACAGATTGTTTATCGTTGTATGCGAACTTGGATTAATTAAGACATTCATCAAATCACATATTACTGGGTTGGCAGATTTTCAACCTGGGTCTACTGCAAGATGTGGATGTCAATATCTCTGCGGAACTTCATACGAATAGAGGTGATAATCTTTCACTCTTTGCTTAGGTGAGACCAACAACTTAGCTGGCAAGCCTGTTCCTAACAGTTTTTTGTGTCGTATGAGAGAATTCATGTTCATTTGAATGTAGATCGTAGCGATATGATCAAAGCGCCAACAGATAAGCAAGAGCCACCAAAACTTGTGCAGTAGAAAGTAATATTAATGAATTTGTGTGTGATGTGACGTATCCTTCATAATAAATTACTGACTTTTTTTAACCACAAGCATTCCGTCAACGATTTTAAGCTTTCTATGCTTACGGGTTGCTCTCCTCCCAAATTTGTCTAAAATCCGTAAAAATTGATCGTCACAAAGCCCCAGATGCATGTAGTTGAGGATATTTCCTACATTAAAAAAAATTCAGTGTACAAATCTGACAAGCATCATTGAATTGGAGACGATAGCGTGAAGCACAGCGATATCAGCAGCTTGATCTGAAATCCTCTGTTCGACACATTCTAAGCAGATAGTACTTGAGGTAACAAATTAATTTCGCAACAACGCGGGAAGTGATTATGACCTGGTCAATATCCTTTTGTAATACATATAACTTCAAAAAGTGTGGTGGAGTGTGGTCAACTCTGGTGTTGCCTTCTTTATGACTTTTTTCGTGAAGTTTGGTTCAAAATCCCTGTTAAAATTTGGAGTTTTTCTTGCAATCATTATATTAAGCTCCGTTTACATTCCTCAAATTTTTCAAAAAAATTCCTCAATTTTTCTAATAGGCTAATCACAGGCCTGCGTCTGCAGTCTTCACTGGAGGTGCAGCTTTGTTGACGGTATTCTGGCACATTTTGGTGCAAATAATAGTAAAGCAGTGTGCAGTATAGTGCCATTACACACTATGCTGCTATTTTTGGTCCACTGCTGTACATATAAATGCTTTGTAGTCCTTCTGAACTATTTCATTTTTTGTTGAAGTTTTCAGTGCACATTTTTAGTGCATACATAAGTAAATCGAAGAAATTGTTCATTTTAGGTGTTGGTTCACGAGATTGGGCAAAATTTTTACACACTAAAGGGAAAATCTACACAGATTTCAATGAGGTACGGAAAGAGATCGAGAATGAAACGGAGAGAATGGCAGGGTCTGGCAAAGTAAGATGCGGATGTTTCTGTTTTGCGGTTAGGGTGAACTAATAGCGACTAAATTCTTTCAGTGCGTAAGTCCAGAGGCAATCAATTTGAAGATTTTCTCTCCCAACGTTCTTAACTTGACCTTGGTTGATTTGCCTGGTATCACCAAGGTACCGGTGGGAGACCAGCCGGATGATATCGAAGATCAAATCCGAGAGCTATGTTTGAAATTCATTCAAAATCCAAACTCAATCATTCTCGCGGTGTCTCCTGCAAATGCTGATATGGCTACAAGGTAATTACATGACATGACAACGCAAGCAAATACATATAGACAACGACAACATTTCTGTGATACGTATAAACCAAGTTTCTTCGATAAATTTTTCATAAAATTAAGTTCTCATTTAAGCATTTTTCGCATGTTCCATTCTTAATGGCATTAACTTTGAATCTAAAAGGAAGGCTTGTTGGTGCCGTGCAGCCCTTGACTATGTAATGTATATAATCTGCATCCTATGTGTTTTGGAGAAATATTGGCTTCGGATTATTCATGGGAACTGGAATTTTTACTTATCATGATGAATGAATCTTAAGTGTAGTTAGCGATGGAAGTTTTGAACTAGCAACTTTACTTCTCTCAACAGATATGCAATTATTTGGAAGATACCCTGACTAGTCACAGCATGTTACTTCAGACTCGGAACGAGTTTCAATTATTTCAATTTTCATTTCTCATCTAAATGTGTAAAAGTTCACGATTGCTCTCCAGGAATCGTCTTCAGGTACAAATAGTAGGGTCAAAGAAGTTGAACGCATGAGCAATTTAAAAGCGCATGAGATGATGTGACAATTTCCAATGATAAGGCGTGATAGAATTTGAATGCATCACGTATCTGCATTCAATCATGTCAATTATTATTTCTCACTTTGACTGTCGTACCTATTCTTACCTTATGCTGTTATACTTTTTGAAATCTACTCGTTCTTCAAGTATTAAGAGCAACACTGTGTCAAGATAAGGCATTATGGTCTAGCTCAGGTATGCTCAAACAAGGCTGTCCTCCTGCCTTATATCCTACGAATTGATGAATTTCTGCTAATTTTGAAATGAAATTATTATTCTCATCCAAATATTACCATCTCTCAATGAATATTTTGTTCTTTAATACTGTTGTTGTCTCTCCTATATTATTGTGTGCTGCTAGCGATGAGTACAATATAATGGTATTAAATCTCAATATGTTTTAACGTGTGGTAGGGTCACCGGACATAGACAACAATTTGGTGTGTCGTGAATTTTTATGATGCATCCTGCTTAGCTATTGATGATGCCATTTTGGTGCATGACTATGCAATTGATGAACTGCAGTAATAAATTGAAGTGTAGTTTCATGTTATTTGACTTGTATCTAAATGACTGATTTCTAATATTTCCAATCTCCTTTTAGCGAATCCTTGAAATTCGCAATGGAAGTTGATCCCGATGGTCGGCGGACATTGTGTGTTCTGACGAAACTTGATCTGATGGATCAGGGCACAGATGCCCATGAACTGCTCTCCGGCAGAGTCATTCCTGTGAAATTGGGTATTATCGGAGTTGTGAATCGATCTCAGATGGATATCAACAACGCAAAGGCAATTAAGGACGCTCTCAGTGATGAAGCACTATTCATTCAACGAAAATATCCGTCTTTGGCCAATCGAAATGGTACTCCATTTTTGGCAAGAACTTTGAATCGAGTAAGAGTTTTACAAATCATCATTCTCTTGTAAGAAAAAATAATTTCTCAGAATCAGCATTATTTGATACATAAATGCTAAACCAAGCTGCCGTGTTTATGCCATTTGTATCACAATTTTTTCTCGTTGGAACTGGTGAAATATTGGAACAAAAGAGCTATTCACATGCAAGGCCTCACCTAGAGAGTCCGTTTTAACGGAGAAAACTTACGTGATTAATGGAACATAAGTAAAATTCAGCAGGTTGGCTTCATCTTAACATTTATGAATCATTATCTAATAATTTGCAAAAAATGTCTGTTTAAATGACTCACCTTGCTTGTTTGCTTTTACCAAATCTTCAATTAATTTGTTGAAGCTCTTTGAGTGATTGCGATGATGCTATAGTCTTCTCGTATCTCTAATGTCAAGTAATTGAAAACTTCGACAAGTATTTTTATGCGATTTGCTCTTTATTGATGGTACTGATTAATGGGATGTTTTAGTGGTTTTCTTGTTCACTTCAAGCCAATGATGTCGGATATTCTACTTTACAATCAAAACAATCAGATTGCCGAATATTTGCCGCTGTACCACGAACATAGTTGAAATATTAGAAAATTGGGGGCTAACGTAAAACATGTTTTAAGTTATCCGGTCAAGTCTAGCTTAAGCTTGTCTCTGAAAGCCATTCTAGTTTATCTACTTCTTGATATAATCGTATGAAGAGAAGATCAGTTCGTTCCTTGTATTCAATATTAAATTATCTGCGATTTCACCAAACACTAAATGTAGTTATTTCATTACATTATCACTTATGGAATATTATACCTATAGAATGCAGTACGGTCCTAAACAAGTATGTTAATGCACTTCACATCGTTTCTTTACGGTCAGCACTTCATGGATTGCGGTCTACAGTCTACAATACATATATGACGGTCTACAATACAACTGGCAGCCATGTAATCACTTCTTAGTTTAAAAAATCAGACAGGTCAGTGAACTTTATTGTTTTAAGACCCATGATTGACAATTGTCTCTGTTGGTAAACTGCAAGTACTTAGTTTACATATTAGAACTTGCTCAAATAATGGATGTGAAGACTACAATCACATCTCGTGTAGCGTACTGTAGGTCTATTCTTGATATATTCTGACTGTTTTGTTAGTCACTTCACACCTACGTCTACACAATCAGTATTTCTAATCATCTTATATGGACAGCACTGCACATTCTCAAATAGTGTGCAGTGGTCCCAAAAACTAGCCTCAGCCCGACACAATTCGAATGTTACCTGTCAACTCGATCCGAACCGGGGATTGACTTGAAAGCAACCCAAACTCGACTGTATAATAATTAAATGTTACTCATTCATTTGATTTATAAATTCCAGCGTGATGAAAAGAGCAAATGTGATAGCCCACTACCAGTATTTATCATGTCATAAAAACATAAATCTGGGCATTGAAAATAGAGATGACTATCGCGATTCATGATTAATAACAATTATATCAAAAATCCACAATTCAACTACAACATACTCAAAATATGATGATTTTCTTCACGCAACCCGAACCCGAATATGTTTTCTCAGCTGGTTGGGATGTCGAATGCACACTTCTATTCTTAAGCTAAAATTTCGCATGCTTTAAGTCAAATTTTTCAGCAGTTTTCAAGCATTCAAAATTCATAGCTTATGCCACTCACCATCTTACTCGTCCATTATTTGAAGTCTCATGAGATGAATAGTATTTCAATTTAATCACATTTTTACCACGATGTTGCTCTTTATTGCAGCTTGCATTTTCATCGTATGCAGCAGACCTAGCCTACATGCGTGTCACG
This sequence comes from Prostheceraeus crozeri, assembly GCA_907163375.1. Lineage (NCBI taxonomy): Eukaryota > Metazoa > Platyhelminthes > Polycladida > Euryleptidae > Prostheceraeus > Prostheceraeus crozeri. The sequence continues at coordinate 49,619 of CAJQUW010000328.1, forward strand.
TGTTCCACACAGAACACTGTGACTAAGACAATTAGTGATATTTCGTTTCTCTTCTATTTCATTACATGAAGCTTTCCATGAAAATATGATTATCTAGATATATACATGAAACAGCTTGCATTCTGCTCGATATGAATGTTGAGGTACAAATAGTCTCCAGTAATGTAGGAAAATTTGATGAATTCACTGAAAAATGGCCTCCTCGCGTGCTTTATGTGATTCTCTCTAATGAAGGATCTTCGGATAGCGACCATTAATAATCATTCATACACGAATTCAATAAGGCAAGTACGCATTTCGCAATAATTTCGGTAGGCATATTTTCCATACATGTGCGATGTTCACGAGGAATGAAGGAATCGTTTAAAATAACAGTATCTCAGTCAAATTTTGTGCTTTCATACGTGCAACTTTATTGCTGACACTCAGAGATCATGAGATCATACATGTCTTTATCACCATTCATTCAATTGCTGTTGTCTGGACTTTGTCTGTTGAAACACGAAGCACGATTATTGAAGGCATGCCTTTGCTTCCATTGTTTGTCTATTCTTTTCTGATTCATCATGGATCGAAGTTTCAGCAATATTGTTGCACTTGCAGCCGCACCCTAGGATCATCAGACTATCATCTACATCCCACATTGTTAATGAAGTGATGGTGTTCGTGTGTAATAGTTCCATCGATAATAGTTTGTCATATTCAGTAATGTACGCATGTTAGTGAAATTCATTTAGACCTAACAAAATCATCACCATCTTGCGAATCTTGCATGAATGAACTGCTGTGCGACTCGATGTACCAATAAGAATGACATTCCTGCTTTCAGCTCCTGATGTATCACATTCGTGATTGCCTCCCTGAACTGAAGACAAGAGTGAATGTGATGGCAGCTCAGTTTCAGAATCTTCTCAACACTTTCGGTGAAGAAGTAGAAGATAAAGGACAACTTCTTCTACAAATCATCACCAAATTCAACACTGCTTATTGTAACACGATCGACGGCATTGCCAAGAACATCGAAACCTCGGAGTTATGCGGCGGAGCTCGAATTTGTTACATTTTTCATGAAACATTTTACAAAACACTGAGCAAAATTGATCCATTGTCTGGTTTGAGCACGTTGGATATTTTGACAGCCATCCGAAATGCTACGGTAAGTTATTTGCTTGAATTCAGTATTTGCAAAATATTTCTGTTGTTTACTTTTCCTGTCCACAGTTTAACATTGATTTATAAGCATTTGTAATCAGTTTCATGTAATCAACACCTTTGGGATGAGAGAATCTATGTTTCTCGGTGCAATTTATGGAGGAAACGGTTTGCAGTAGATCAATTCAAGTACTGAGACATTGATGTTGGAATACTTGGACATTTAAGCACTGGGACCTTAGTTTTGAAGTCATTCAAGGAAGATGACAGTTGATATTCCTAGAAAGATCTCTTTGGATTCTCATTGCGTCGATAGGGTTGGTTAAGGCTTGTAGATTGGAAATGCTCATCGGCGTTTCACAAAACGACGAGGTACCAACCTTGATATAAGAGATACACCGTCAGTCGTGCATTAGACACGGTCGTGACTGTTTAAATCATAAATCATTCCAGTGACCGGCCATCAGAAATCCATGATTGGATGAACCTGCGTGTGAATTGTGAGGAATTGCAGTAAGCCCATACACGCTGACAGAACACAATGCCTTTAGACATGGTAAGCGGTCTAAATCGAACATGATTCTCGGACGCTCAAGGTTTGTCTCTGAATATTTAGTAAAATTATTATCTTTAGCATAATCCTCATTCTTCAAGCGCAGAAAAGCCAAAAAAGTAGAATGTAGTAGGATGAAGAATTTTCGTAAACAAAATCACTTTCAGTGAAATAATTCGTTCCTTCTCAATCTCTGACCGACTTCTCACTTGTTGACCTTTCAGGTAATGCTTGGAGAGATCGAATATATCCGGTAACTGATTTCTGATTTTTCTATTGATCCTACAAATCGACCGAGCCGCCGTTTTAGCGTTCTATGATTTCTTTCAATACGTACCTCATTGCCTACATGTAGAATGATTAAATTTGTTACTTTTGTTAATGAAGTGAAAACCCTTAACTTCAATATCCAGCAGTGTATCACTTGCTAACAGCTGATGCTGACATTTCTAAAGGACGTCCTGACTCCACTGAGATGGATGAGTTTCTGATTATACAGGTTGTTAATTCTCATAAAAATAGCTCATTTTCTCATACACGGAGATGGTATCAAAACAGCGAGGAGATATATGTTTCCAATCCAAAGTTATCCTTTAATGTCGCAATTCAAAGAAATGACTTGCTAGAAGCTTATTTGACATTCAAGCTTAACAATCAAATATGGCTGAAGACTATCTCACAATCCTTACAGCGATTGCGTGCTCTTTCGTCTCCTAGATGCGTGTCGCTTCATGGAACGACGTCTCTCTCGCGAATTTTCACAAACGCTGCCTTGAGGAGGAACCATAATTAAATCTAGAGCTCATGGAGTTGGTCAACTATTTGCTGCAAGTCAGTGACTGAATGCACGAGGGTTTCTGAACTACGAGGGTCAGTCAATAAATACGTTTCCCTGTCTTGTCACGCACAACACAGATACTTTATAGGCACCAGTTTGCGATGAAATGATTCCTAAGTGAATTCTTATCATTTCACTGCAAGCAAGTTTTCATGTGATTCTTATCATCAGTTTGACAGCCGATCGATTTATGAATACTTCTCAGTTAAGTCCGGCTTTAATGTTCGATTTGACGTAAGTTGTTTTCAGTGATTCTTTCCGTCATGTCCAGCTCTGACTACTCGTGATCGATACGAGGTTCGTGTCATCATTAAGTTTCTGACTGCATTACGAACTCCTCCAGTTGACATTCACGCCCAATTGTTCAATGTTATGGGGGAGGAATGTACTTCAATCCAAACAGTGAGGAAATGGGTGCGCGAGTTCCATGACAGCAGAACAGACAGCTCTGATCTGCAAAGAGCTGGCCGCCCTGCTTCAGTTTCCACTGAAGAGAAGATTTACGAGGTTCAAGCTCTTATCCAGCAGTATCGCAGGATTACGGTGGATCAAATGGCTGCGGAGCTTGACATTAGCCATGTAACAGCTTGGCATATAGTCAACGAGAACTTGGGATTGAAGAAACTTTGGTCGAGATGGGTTCCCCATGTTCTGACCGAAGAGCAAAAGGTGAACAGAATGCTGGTGTCCTCATAGCATCTCCAACGATTCAAACGAGCTCCTTCCTTCCTGAATCGGATCGTTGCAGCAGACGAGTCTTGGGCTCATTCTTGGGAGCCGGAACTCAAGCGCCGGTCAGCTGAGTGGCGACTTCCAGAAGAAGGATGTCCGATGAAGCAGCCAAGCTGGATTGAAGGTGCTCCACGTTTCGTTCTTCGATCGCTGCGGAGTCATTCTCGATTGGCCTGTTCCCCATGGCACCACGGTGAACGGTGACTACTGCCAGTGGATCCTCCTCGAAAAACTCCGTCCAGCCTTGAGAAGACGACGACGAGATCTTGCTGAAGGCGTGATTCTCCTTCACGACAACGCCAGACCTAACCTGAAGACTTGTGTTGTGGAGATGTTGGCGAAGTGGGAGTGGGAAGTGCTCACTCACCCACCTTACTAACCTGACTTAAGTTCCTGTGACTTTTTCCTCTTCTCTGCAATTTAAGAGAAACTTCGTGGAAGGTGATTCCGGACCGAGGAAAAGATTAATGCTGCCTGGAGTGCGTCGATCAAGAATCTGGACATGGATAACCTTGAAGTGGAAGAGCGAGGCTCCTCCAACTCTGAGAGAAGTGTGTTGAAGCTCATGGTGCTTATTTTGAATCGTAAATGTACAGACCTTATCCCTATGTAAATCTTGTTAATATATCTTTTCAATGAATGCAGAAATTTTGAAAGGGGAACTTATTTATTGACTGACCCTCGTATATTGGGTGGACTATGGTTTCCGTGAATACGTCTTGATTACCCGTTGATTCTCAAGCGAATGCCAGTGGCTACTGACTTCTAAAAGGCACTCTGGTTGTCCATCATGAAAGTTAACCGAGTTTATATATATAACGATATAGGATCACTTTAATGTACCGGTAAAAATTTTTTCTTCAGATTGAAATAATTTGTCTTCTGTCGTTCACAAACCATGATTAAAAGGCGGTAGGGTAATTTGGGGGAAATGCGACCTGAGAAGGTGATTTTCATTCTGTCGAACTGATAAGTTATCATTTTTTATTCAAATCAAACGATAATTTTATGATTATATTTTCAAGGCTTCAGGATTTCAGGGTGAAGTCGTTTCGACTGTAGTAGAATAATAGGTGTTATATGAAATAAATGAATAAAAATGAAATATAGGTTCCTGGTATATTGGCCATCAAAGTGAGTGACTTTCAATGTTGCATTTGCCTTTTTTTGGGTAATTGCAGCGTGACGAGGTGTAGTTGGGGCTAAGGATGTTTTCATTTACAGTATATATTTGGGAGACGAAATTGATCATTTGCACGTAACCTCTGAAAGCAGTTAATAAAACATTTTTAATTACGACACATCTCTTTCACACTAAGAATCTTTCTTCATTGTGCTCCACAGGATAATTCTGCACAATGCACATCCCATACTTGACTTGTGCTTTCCTGATTTTCTGAAGAGAAATTCCTAAATTTATTTGTCAATTTGATCTGCTTTCTTTTATGCTCAGTTTGATAGCGATTGAGCTCAGATTTGCCGATTTGCTCATTGCATCGTTTGGTATGCCAATAATAACTATTGTAACTGTCTATCAATAAGACAACATCTTCCCTTAAAATCTTAAGATGACAATCAAGAGATACAATGAAAACACATCAAGCGTGCACATGCTTCTGATACCGTCAGTCTTAATTGAAGTAAACAGATGATAGCAGAGGTTGACGATCCGTAAATCTGGACCGCCAATGAATTGGTGTGTCGATCATAAAAGAGTTGACGGATACGACACGTGACGTACGTGATTTTTGGAGAAACATATTTGAAATTTTAAACCACCTGAACTGCGAATTTTTTCGTACAAATCTGTATGCATTGTGACACAACTTTACTTGTAACTTCTGCTGTAGAAGAAATATTATCAGGTGATTTTTTATCTGCAGACATTGATTTAGACCTCTGTTCGTACTTGACGGTAAAAAGGACACCGTGTTTCACATTCCTCTCTTCAATTTTAATTTGTCCTTCGGAAAAACACTTATCACTCAATTGATTTATAAGTACCCGCATCGAGACTACGAAAACAAGCTTTTTTAGTTCGTCGTGCTTATGACAACACAATTGTACCTGTATCTTTTAAATATGTTACATGTGACGCACGTGGCGCTCTGCTAGTTTCATTGTGCTTTTCATTACTAGTATTGTCTAGCGCACGTGATTTTTTCTCTTAACGGTAAAAAACTCGTAAGTTGTTTAGTAATCAACAAAATACAAGGACTATTAGTTTAAAAAACCTTTTACGTATGCATTGCGGGATTTCGTCCCGTGTAGAATAGGCCTAATAATTACGAAAATATGAATAGGTAAAACTAAACATAGAACATACTGCACGAATAAATACAAAATAAGGCTTAGTAAGCTATAGGAACACATCGTTGAAATCGAGCATATCAGTTTAAGAAATTGCACCATAATGGTGGTGTAGTGAAAATGTATCTTATTCATCCAATGATTTATCAGATGCAATTCTCACAATGTGACATTTCGCTATCCATGTGACAAGTCTTTTGTGGGAATCGTAGGCCCATGCATTTAGGTCTCTTACTAGAAAGTACGAAGTTTGTTTCAGGAATCACTGTATGAACCACAGTAGTCTTTGAAATGACCCCTTTCCTTCTTTTGAGGATTTGGGTCATGTGTTTCCCAATAAGCTGCATCCTAGCTGCCTGCTGTTTTCATTTTTGAATTTTTGTTCTTGAAAGCAGGTGTTTATGTGGATGGTAAAGATAGAAGCACTTCTGTCGTTTTTCTTCCGATCCCTGTTTCGATGACATCTCACTCTACTCAATCTTTTAGCTTTCTTTTTCTATAGACTAGGCAATTTTTCAAAAAATCGAAACCCTGAAGGCATTTTATGTTAATTCTTGGCATACAGTGGATTTGGGGGTTTTCGAATATGCTGATTCCGAATCTGCTGTATGCCCGGCGTGAAAAAAATTCCTTACACCCGAAAATTTGAAATTCAAAATGCTTCCAGAAATATTCAAAGTTATTTTGAAGAGGATATTATCATATGTTAGCTACTTTTTTTAACAATGCGGTGAAGTTTTCAACCAAGCGAAGCACTAGTTAATTACTGATAAATAACATATCTCTATTTTATTACAATTAAAAGTCATTACATCAGTAGTATCATATGTTATATGAAGAATTTTGATTTTTCGGAAATTAAAGAATTTTTGCAATTTGCTTAATTGACTGATCGGTATATCGAAAATTTAAGAGGATATCAAAACAACAAATAACATATGTACAGAATCTCTATTTACAATCAAATGTAAACAAAAATATGTTTCGGCTTATTCGTGGCATTTAGAAAACATGATTTATCATTGATGCTATAATCATCTCCAAGAACTTAGACATCATCTTGCTAAGTCAGGCCGCGATACTCGAATGCAATGCGGCACCAATGCAACCTGAAGCAAAATAAACATTTATGTTAAAGTGTTCTACGTGGCACAATGGTTAAGTGCATGGCCTAGCGACTTTTTGGTCAATAGGTCAAGCCCCGAAAGTGCCATTGGAAGTCACCAGGACGGGCATCGGGACTAAAAGTTACCACAGCGCTTCAGAAATGTCTGATTATGCCAGCACTGTTGAAGCCTCCAGTATGAGGGAGTAGTGACGTCAAAGCTTCATTTGTCTGACCCCGGTTAACGTGGACAAGGACGAAAAACTAGGAAATAAGCAAGTAAGTTAAAGAAGTATCAAACTGAAACAATTATAGGAAATATAGCATCAATAATTGTTGTATCTTTCCATACAGTAATTCAAAAGAAACTTCATGGCTAAAATTAGATCATCACGTGTCTTATTGCACATTTTTGCAATCAGTTGCCTTCATTGATTTTACATTTGCATGCGTCAATGCACGACTATGAAAACTTTCTGCAAGAACATCGTTGATTTACACAGCCTGTTACACAACCGCAGCTCAGGATCTCCTTGCAGGCTTTTGGGATAGGAGGAAGGTCCAGTAACTGAGGCTGCAGCTTTCCATCCTCTTTCATCCATCCCATGTTTTTGCAGGTAATTCGGGGTACTGAATGCAAGCCTGATTCCATATCATCGCTTGATAGTGGGATCGCATGATGTGATACTTCGCGGCATTTGAGGTCGGAGGTAAATTTTCTTGTGAGCGTCCTATACAGAACAATTTCACTCGAGCCTCGTCACAAGTTTCAAGTTCACTCACTCAATAAATCTTACAAATAAATTTTTCAGCATTTCTTAATACGTCATCATCAAAGGGTGCTTTACCAAGTTCACTAAGGTCTAAATGATGTTCGACAAAGACTTTCCAGGTGGATGATTTTGAGTGACCATAGAATTGCGATACGGTGTCACAACCTGTTAGTGCATGGTAACCTAGAAGAGTTCTTGCCTGAGTTGGAAGAAGGCCTTGATAGATGTCGTGGACTGGGTAATACTTATAGGACTTTGATGTACCAGCTTTCATGTACAGTTGTGGGCAACTGATTTGTTCATAATGTGCCAACAGCAGTATAAGAATATCAGTGTCACGCGCTGATATCACGATTGTATATTCTTCCGCATGGATACAATGTAAAATTATTCGGGTATCAGCTTCTTCGTGACTAGCATGCAGAAAAGAAATGTCGAGGTCAGGATCTGACGACTTAACTGTGGAAGCCTCATGAAAACCACCGGAAACCACAACAATAGGATGAGTTGTGCTAGTGCGTTCTATCAGCTGATTTGACAAAAGAAAGATTAGATCTTTTTTATTTTCTTCCATGATGATGAAACTATTCCAGTCAGATGGAAGAGGAACACTTGAATTTTCGATCTGACGTCTAATAGGTTTAACAATTTTTCTACGACTTAGCCTAGCACCGGTCTCGATTGACTCAGCTTGATACCTATCGAATACTACATCAATCCTATGAAAGTGCATTCCCATTCTATGAACTGCATCAACAAAGAAGTTGCTATAGTCACCGAAAGTTTTCATGTTAGGGGGTTTCCCTATAGACATGACTAGAGCCTGGCCATCAATTATCAAGCAACTTGATGTTGTAGGAGTCAGTTGCTGAGGAATCTCTACACCTTGTGCAATTATATTGAGTAATACAGATTTGCTTCCTTGATGCAAAGTTCCATTGACTGTGGCCAATGACAGAGGGACTTTCATAAGTTCATGTCTCAATATATTTTTCAAATCAACCTTTCGACCTGACTGATATGATGTGATTAATCTTTGTAAAATGCTACGGTCAATTTTCATCATACTATGATTTGTGGTGTGAGATGTCTTGGAAATTTCATACTATGATTTGTGGTGTGAGATGTCTTGGAAATTTCGTATAATGAAGAAAATGTCAGTGCATTATTCTTGTGGATGGGTGCTTTGATACTTGCATGCTGGTCACTATCTGCAGGCTGATTCAGTCGTTTATATACAAAGTCTTTCATTTGAGATAATCCTAATTCTTCGGCTGTTAAAAGTGATTCTTGTATTTTAATGGTTGCTACATCTTTATTCAGGAAATTTTTCAAAGCTTCACCGCAATCCTGGAACATCCCATGAGCCTTCAATCTTTTCACTAATTTCTCCTCATCTTCATCATCTTTTGTCATCCTCCCCTTCGTACATTCATCATATATATCGATAGCATTCAGCCACTCTGTACTCTGATCTGGAGATACTTGGTTAAAGCGTCTATCAGTGTGCTTTACAACGAAGTTACCACTATCAAATTCTCGTTGGACCTCTTGTGGAAGATTTGACATCTCAGCTAAATAGACAGCACCCCATCTTGCATAGTTGACATGATCATAACGAAAGAAAAACGGCAACATTCGCCTGAAAGCATATAAGTAGAGACTCCACGAACCATCACGCTGCGCTCGTATAAAACAGAGAAGGATATGAATCATCGTCATGTATTTACACCAGAAAGAAGCATTTGGATCAGTTGCACAAATGCTGTCAAAAAATTCTTTCAACGCTTCCAGAAATCTATCAGTTGAAAATAATTCAACCATCTGTGATATATGTTCACGATCTATTGTTGTTGATGCATCAAATATTGCTTTCCATAATGAGATGTCCTTGTCATGAAGATAGGAATAAAGCTGTGGAAGGAGAAGTTGCCACAAAGCTTGTAGTGAAATTTTGTGCACTCGGACAGCGCGGGCATATCCCTTTCCTTTCATTACATTCTGTGCTGTATTTTCCCCAATAATATCACATTCTACCCACAGTTCAGAGAGGCCTGAATCACTCATGTGACGTCCTATCACACCTAAAAAAATTCATGGCTGTATGCAGACCCCCGAGACAAGGAATCAGTATGTCTTTGTATTCTTTTACTGACCATTTCAATTGCAGCAGTTTTGGATAGAGAGCTTCATCAACACTGAGAACAACGTGCTGTTGATTCATTGCATTTGCTATGTGAATAACTCTTTTAACTACGGTGTTGAGTGTATCTATTTCAGTTGCCGGCGCTGGTATGATAGGCAGGTATCCTATAGTTGTCTTTTGTGCATCAACGACACTTGCTTCCTGGTTATAAAAAGTCCAAGATGGCATTGGTGTATGAGAGGATCTAGAAACAATGAAAGATAAATCAGTGGCATGGGCTTCCTTTGCTTCTTCACATTCATCAAATCTTTGAACAAAATAACTTTCAGAAAGCGGACCAGTGAACGGTCGCTCCACATTACCTAGCTTTGGGGCATTTATTATATCAGTCATAGCTTGTGGAATCCTGAGTGTCCTAACAGTTGAAGAAATATCCAATCTATTAAATACTTTATGAACTGGAGGGCCACGTTGCCACGCTGCTACTTGAGTAGCATGGAACGTCCCTTTTCCATCAAGCGTTCTTTCATTGATGTCAACATTATCCGTCGAGAAATGCACAAAGCGTCCTGCAACTAAATTTGTGGGAACTACTGCACCGGAGCTGTCCATACTTTCCAAAGTCATTTTTGCGAGTAGAGTGTCAAATTTTATAACTTCTCGATAGCTCATAGTGTGACTGGCCTGATGAAATAAATCAACTAATTTTTTTGATCGAGTAGCTTGATGAAGAGTACTAGCTAAGCCGATGTGTTTAGGAGTAAGATATTTATCTCCGTGAGCAGTATACATAAGATCCTGCGCGATTGATGTTATCCTGGTACATCTTCTAACTTCGCAATCCTCATCGCTTTCAGTGAGATCAACCAATATCTCCTGCCCACCAAGTAGGAGGTTCAGAAACATATACAAACTGTTGGGTATGCTCCTTAAAGCTCTCTCTTCACTGATCTCAATACCTTCCTGCTTGGGATGTGATAGCATGTCACGCCGAATGTGCAATGCTACATGTACCATACTGAGAAACATGTCTTCGGTTTCATGTTTGAACTGTGGAATGAGTCGCTCCTCTTGAATGCTTTCTTTATAAGAAGAAGTTGGAATGTGTTGAAACTTGGTCGGAACCATGACAATTCTATTTCTATTACGAGCCTGATCATGCAGTGTGATAAAGTCATACACATTTCGTAGACTTTCTACCAACTTATCTTTGAATGTACATCGTCGACTAATATAAGATATTGGAATCTCTATCTCAGCCTCTAGAGCGATATTGCAGTACCTTTCCCACACGTCAACAAAATCAAGGATGTCTGCTTGTTTAGCTGAATATTCGAGTTCTTGACACAGCCATATGAAAGCGATATCTGATTTCTGTGAAGTAGATTCAGCGAATGCTTTGATTTTTCGGTCAAATTTTATCTTGCAGCTTCGATGATATTTTCCATCTGCAGCAGTTAAATCATTCACGCAAGATAACTGTGTACTAAGTGTCCTATCATACTTTGCGGATTCCAATATTTTGCTACTTACACTCAAATCCTGTATTTCATGAAGAGACTCATTTCCGTTCTGTTGGCAAAAAATACATTTACTCCAATCAGTCATTGGTGTTTTGCTACGAAGATTGATTTTACTGGATGTGGAATTCGTACTTGATGAAGTAGGATGGATCAAAATATTCTTGCTTTCTGCTAATTTCAATTTCTCAATTTTGGACTTGCTCATATAATTAGAACGACAATCTTTATGCCACGAAAACTTTTGAGTGGACTCCTCTTGTAAAACCTCTCGGAATCGAAAAGTTGCATCATGAAAGTTATCAAACCTCAACTGGCTCCTAAGTTCTATAATACAACGGATAGATGAATAGCTGGAAGAACTAGCTGCCATCAGCTTCGTATGAGAATTATTTTGACAAATTATGCACAAGTCAGGATCGAGTGAAATTGTTCTGCATTGCTCATTACTTATTCCCTCCGCCATCATGAGTAGCCACTACCTTTTCATTGATCGACTGCAAAATAAAAATATTTCATATAATACAAGAAGTTGTTTTGCTGATGTATTTGAGAGTGGAAGCGTAACATTATAAAAATCATTATACAAATAACATGCATATAAATATATCATCACATAAATATCACTTGAGTTGAGCCTCCAACCTCGTAATTCTTGAGTTAGCACATTGGAAAAACGAAAATTTGGGCAGAGCCTCCGGCGTTCTATTGACGAATTTCAGTTTCAAATACTGAAAAAAGAAAATTTGGGCAGAGCCTCCGGCGTCCTATTGACGAATTTCAGTTTCAAATACCGGAAAAAGAAAATTTGGGCAGAGCCTCCGGCGTCCTATTGACGAATTTCAGTTTCAAATACTGAAAAAAGAAAATTTGGGCAGAGCCTCCGGCGTCCTATTGACGAATTTCAGTTTCAAATACTGGAAAAAGAAAATTTGGGCAGAGCCTCCGGCGTCCTATTGACGAATTTCAGTTTCAAATACTGAAAAAAGAAAATTTGGGCAGAGCCTCCGGCGTCCTATTGACGAATTTCAGTTTCAAATACTGAAAAAAGAAAATTTGGGCAGAGCCTCCGGCGTCCTATTGACGAATTTCAGTTTCAAATACTGAAAAAAGAAAATTTGGGCAGAGCCTCCGGCGTCCTATTGACGAATTTCAGTTTTAAATACTGAAAAAAGAAAATTTGGGCAGAGCCTCCGGCGTCCTATTGACGAATTTCAGTTTATTACCTGCCTGCTGAATCGCAAAGGCATAAACGATCTGCTCCATATGTGTTCCACTGCTTATCATTACACAATCAATTTGTTAAGCATGGCATTTATAATGGAAATGATATAAATACGTAGCTTAACGAACATTCACACACAGCCTGTATGAGAAGCTAGAGAAATGTGCTGTCTTCGGCATGCAGTGACTTATGATTGGGTAAAATATTGATAGCTCATAATGAAAGTTCTATCACATTTGTTTATTTTTAGTTGGATATGCGACAACACATTATCATGATTGTATCTTTATATTGTATTATTGTATAACACATTGGTTATCATAAAATAAACATCACCAGTTCCATATATCTAGTGGCTCAGTAGCAGTCGACAATATTAGCATGTCTACCCTACAAGACAGCGGTATAGCTTAATACGAATAATCAGTCCTTGCAAACATCAATTGAATGATGGTTGGAAATACAATAAATTGCTTTGAGCAGAATATTAGGCTTGGACATGATATTATTTCAATGGAACTTAGGTTAAAAAAATATGTTTAATAATAATTCCACTAAATTCACGCAGCTGACATTAAGTTAAAATAGATGTGTAAGATGACCTTGAATGATACATAAAAATTGAAGTAGTTAAACGTTTGAATAATTTGCTCACGAAATATTCTAATTCAGGAAACTAAAAGTTGATACAGACTTATGGATAGAACGCACCATCTAGTTCACGATGTTCAAATAGTATTACGAAATGAAACAATGAGAAACTGATTATGCCAATAATTTGATGAAAATCTTAATTTTCATGCATTCATTCATTTAATGGTTGTGCATGCCAGCGTAGCTAGAATCAATAGCTAGGTTATGCAGATAATTGGCAGCATACAGCTTCCTTCTTTTTACAAGTGAACCCTATAAGCAAGAAAGAGGTGATTAATGTGGGATCAGCTGCTGTTGGTACAATTAGGCTGCCTATTGCAGATTCAGATTCTTAAGTCAAATGTATTGGGTTGAATCATAACATCAATTATAAACATCTCCATTGAACATAATAAAAATGAAGGTGTAAAAGACAATGAGGTTACTTACCAGATCTCGAAATTCCTCGATATTGTCAATTATGGATGTTGTACTCTCCATCCTCTGACGCATGCAAGTTTTGAAATATTTGCGAGCGAAAAACTATTTGTTTTAGTACACCAAAAATTATATCTCGTTGCTAAGACATTTTTTGAAATATGCTGATGGATATTAGTCATTACTAGAAAAGTAGATCCTGTTCTCTGAACAGTAGTCGTAGAACAAGACAATTATGCACTGGACATACAGACGATTTTAAAGTAGAATCATTTATTATACTCGCGTATGCTTTTAAAAACAAATTAACACGAGATGCCGTCAAAAGTTTTTCAGAACGCATTTTCATGAAATTTGCCTTGTCTACTAGTCTTAGTTTTTCTTTTGCTCGATTTTCTGGCCCAGGATTGCTATGACTTTCTGGCGATGACTTTTCGATGAGGCGAGTAGTTAGCTATCTCGAATTAAAATAGAAAGAAATGCTCTATACAATATTTCTTCGTGACGGCTGTCGGCCAATGATACAGGAGGAATCAAAGATTTCCGAGAATCAAGGTGCTTCGGAAATACGGTACTTCCATTCTTTCACCCCAACATTTTCCAACTTTTCCAAATTCATGAAATTTCATCAAACTTAGTCACATTGGATTTAGAATATCCTTCATCTGTCATTGATTGACAGTACAACACCACATGAGAAGTCTTACTTGTACCCTGAGATGAAGTATTGGTCCCTTGGATAGTCACTTAGAATACAAGGTACAGCTGTGATCATGAACTTCGTGGTATTGTTGTCTACAGACAAATGACAGGCAGTTGTCTAATTCCGAGGCTGTAGGTGTTCCACAAGTCAGGTAAGAGGAATTTTACACACTCAACATTTTTGCGTAGTGAGACTGCCCATTGGAGCAAGAGAAGATCGTTAACGATGCAACTTTCCCGGGTGTCAACAACAGAAATGTGGGGGGGGGAGAATAGAAGTACCGAAAATACTTCTAAGAATTGTGCTATTTATAATTCGAGTTTTTATTGGAAAGTGCCCTACTGTGACATAATTATAAGGGTCTGACGTAGCTATGAGATCGAAAAAGCCACTTTTTCGTAGAATCCGTCAGTTAATGAACTACACTGTGAAGCACATGCAAGGTGACTACCGGCGATTCCATGGAGCAACGTATGAATTTTACTTCGAAGCATCGACAGATACTTGCTCCCCTCAACTTGCATTAGTGCAATCACCCACTCACCTATCCTCTGCTGTGATGTCTGAGCTTCTTTTCGTTTATCTGACTACCACAGATACTAAAGGACAACAACGTGTGTGACCGCTAAAAGTCATCGTACTTGACTTTTGAAATTTAAATTTAAACTTGAAGTGTTTACCATGCTAAAATTGGCATGGGAACGAAAGCATTAATCACCTGATGTGAAAGTACTACATTGTTTTCGCTTTCGGAAAGTTTCACTGGTTTTTCTGCAGCGAAAATTCAGGTGAAATGACAGTAATATAATACTCTATCTGTACTGTTGTCTCTCATCTCACATGAATGAATTAAATTGTTATGTGCTAGGAATGCTGCGAAAGTCTTCTTCAGCTGCGGTGTAGTCATGTTCCTGGGAGTGTGTTAGGTAATGTGATGCAGATGACCCGCATGCTCTGCTCATTTGTCAAGGGATATGTCATGTGTCGTCGCCAGATGTAAGCTGTACAGCATCGATTCAGTCGACATTTTGTTTAAAACAGATTGAGTTGAGAAGTCTTGTTGCAGTTGAGCATGATAGTATTTATATTTAGTCGGGAGTGCGTTGGTCGCTTCTCCCGACTACATGCGTCTTGTCTGCAGGGCACTTGTCTGTGGTCCTTTGACGGAAATATTCAGACATTTCTGTCATCGTGAAGTGGCTCATGACGTGGGTGAGTGGAGTTCGCCCTCTACGTCCACATCCTTGTTGTTACCAATTTCATCTTTGTAGTGATGTTCTTATTGGCAGTTCCGGGAAGAACTTATTTTTTAAACAAGATGCCTCGCTAACTGGCTTTCGAAGGAATAAGAGCGAGATTTAGTCATTGCATAGGGCGTAGCGATTGATGGAATATGATTAGTTTTTTTTGCATTATAGGCCTCCATTTCGATCCCTTTCCCGTTAACCTGAAGTGGAATGATGATGGGACTGGTGACATGGGTGTGGAAGATAGCCATGGAGATATCAAGAGATTATAAAATGGGTCTCTGAATCCGCATGTAAACTCGTCAGCTTGAAACTCTTGCAGATACTTTGCTTTCACTGGCGTCTCTTATTTTCACATAATTTCTGACATCTGTTTATCTTGTGTCTGTCAGTAGCATTTCGGTTGAATCTATTCAAGTCCACTGTCCTACTAAAAAAGCAAGGCACCGTTTCAAATCATGGGCCTCTTTTGAGAACCACAACAACAAAAATTACTATTTCTTTAGGTGCTCAGAAAACGAACATTGGATCTGCGCGAACACTAACTTTATTAATTTTCTGTCACTTCATTACATGACTGGTTTTAGGAAGTCTTACATCGTCAATTTGAATTTCGTATCAGTGTATCCTGTTTATTCTATTTATCAATGCATAATTTGTCAAGTAGTCATACTTTCTTGAAATGCGTAAATCTAAATGAACAATTTTATTCTCCAGGGTCCTCGTCCGGCATTATTTGTCCCTGAAGTATCCTTCGAACTGTTGGTGAAGCGACAAATCCGGCGATTGGAAGAACCAAGTTTGCGCTGTGTGGAACTTGTACACGAGGAGATGCAGCGAATCATCCAGCATTGTGGGACGCAGGTAAGCTGACGTCTTAGGGCAAATCATTGTCATCGCAGAAACCTAGACATGCCGATTCTTGTCTCATCAAGTGTGAATTGCGTCCACTGTACAAGTGATGTTATCAACGATGAAATAATCATTGTCCGTCGACTTGAGCGTGATTCGCACACACGTGACATTGTCGAATTTCAGTCAGTGTTCAATTCGGACAGCCGAATGTAACAACCGAGTTTCAATACAACATTGATAATCAAGTCTGTGTGCAGCAATATGGAGAAGGCAAAAGCGATTTAGGAACACTTGGTCGTGTAGATTTAACGACCGCCTCTCTATGCATTTTAAACCACAATTATCGATCATGACTCATGAGACACTCGCTGCCAGTTCGTCTCTTAATCAAGCTCGACTTTCTTCCCATGCGGCTGTTGTTCAACATCGTGGTTAGCTCACTTTCTTTGCTTCATTTTAAACTGTCCCTCCATGAACTATACACCATTTTCCCTTTTTTCTAATATTCAGAGACCCGGTTCGAGACCTGTGCGCCATTTCGGATGTTGCTAGTAGGCCTACGAATGCACACAGACCTAATTCAGAGCTTGGATAGGAGTAAGAGATTTACAGTGTGTCGACAATCTGGGGAAAAGCTGACAATTCCAAAAGGCCCCTGGAAACCCTCGAAAAATGGTCATGACCCTGGGGTACTTTGAGCAATCCTGGAGTAACTACAAAGCAAGTAGTTTTTTTTTTTTTACGGATTTTACGTCACTTTTTACCCCTACTGGGGCCTTGGACGGTGCTGACTTAAGTCAGACTTTGTTTGGAGCGTTGTGGTGCTTTGTAGTCCGGATGCCCTTCCTGCCGACTTCCAATGACACTTTCCGGGTTCGACCTCTGGACCATGAGATCGCTAGTCCAAGTACGCAACCACTGTGCCACGGACACCACTAGTTTGATAAAATAATATTAATTGCGTCCTATAATTTTAGCAGTGACTTCAATAACTAAAGTGTGCTGTTATTAGTACAAGTTAATTAATAATTACGTATTAATTATAACAAGTTTTTGATGATGACTGATAATATTCATAGCTCCAGTGTGTCAAGACCAGAAAGTAAAAATTGCGCTAGTGACAAAAATACCGTTTGTTGGTTAAAACCGTCAATATAGGTATTCGCTTCTACTGGATTTTGCCGCAATTTTGATACAACTTCAGTTGGTTGAATGTTTGCCCATTGGAATAGTTATTTGCGATAACATATCGTTCGAATTAATCACCATGTCAGCAATATTGAATTGAATTGAATTGTGCTTGCCTAAATCATTCAATGGTGGAAATGGGATGTTGATATTTACGCATTTGTCGACCTGATTCGATAATTGGAAAACTGTTCGTCAATTTACAAAGGTAAAAACATGAATAATTTTCGACCAAATTTCAAGTTGCATGAAATTGAGTCCGTCATCGTCGTGTGGTCAGCATTCTACTTTAACAACCATAAGTTTCAAATTTTCAGTCCAGCTGATCTCCAACTTGATATCATGGGCATGGACATCGATGAAAGAGTGTCTCAGTACTACAGCAAATCGAGAGGGTTAGTCACTCCATTCAATACTTGACTTCTGATATTCATCATTCAGTTGTAAAGCAAATTTGATACCCCGGGAAAAATATTGCTGTTACCCGGGAAAACGAACATAGTAAATCTGTCGACACTCTGACTTACTCAACTTAGAAGCAATTGTCTTCATGCTAGGGATTGTAAATGCATCTAGGATATGGATGGGCAACCTGGGTCCTGTTTGAGTGGCCGTCGGGAATATTTGCCTCTGGTGATCGACTGTCCTAGATTTTCTACTAAAGCTTTTAATCATAATTGTTTTGATCGAAGAATTGCCTACTTATTGTTCTGGATTATTGCGCTTAAAGTTTTGCATCGATGGATAGGCGGCATTCCCGATTTTTGTTTACCACTTTTTGCGTTACTAATACAATGCTATATGCGCATACCAGTAGCATGCATGTGACATAGATAAATGTCTGAAAAATCCGGAAGCCTCAAGTGGCCCTAGTGCATGCATAGTACGTGAACGATTCCATGCATTATGCACGTGACGAAAGCAAGCTTCAAGACCCCGTCTTTCTGACGAAAACAATTTTTGATGTCAGCACTTCATGGAATATTGAAGACACCCACACCAATCAATATGCGACATGATCGGAGTTCAGTTCCTGTTTTGCTAATTTATTGACATTTTTTCACAAAAGTATATTATTTGAGCAACATAGTCACACACTATTATCAGATATCATTGTAAACAATATCTTTTAATGTTTTCTAGACTTCTTTTTTACTATCAAAACTGATATCATTTAGATAGAAAGCGACTAAAGCTTCTATATTGCACGAAAATTAGTAAAATGTCAAAGAAGTCAACTGCAAGTGCACAAGTGCAAAGAAACATAATTTCTGTCTTGCCTTATATCATCTTCTATTCTTGTATTATTGAATCAAACTCCAATCAGTATAAAAGTTGAATACATAGCTCTTTTTGTATTTGCCCATTCTTCATTCCTGTATTTTTGAATATTTCTTATTGTACTTATTATCTTGTATTAATATCATTTTTCATTCATGTGTCATTGAATCAAACTACGATCCGCATTATTATTTGAACATATCGCTTCGTATTCTAACTGAAATTTTTGCGTTTTAGTATCAGGTTAAGTATGACTGTTTCAATTTAGTTTTATGTTCTAATGTTAATTGTTGAGTTATGTTAAGTGTTGATGATGCAAGATCACTGTGTTTTACAGAATAAATACACTGAAATTGTTCATGAAAGCTTAGTTATACTTAATGGAATTAATCAATAAATTGTATCGTTAAGATTTCCTTTCATCGCAGCTTTAGTCTGATTTTTGTAGGTGTCACCTCCTGTAATTCGGGATTGTTAGTTCATTTGACCTCTGATGATGCTCCTCCCAAATGATCGTATAGTTCGTCAATATAAGCCATCTCATGACGCCGTATTTTTCTGCACACGCACAGGTTTAGGAAAGCATAGAAGACGAAATTTGATGTATGTAGACTAGTCAATCAATAAATTGTACTGTATTTGCAAGTGTTCGATGACTCCAATTAACTAGCTTCATTTATTTCGATGACAATCAGATGATAGCGAACAATTTAGTGCAATACTTGTAATTTTTGTAATTTTTATGATGATTTGTACCCTAACTATGAGCCTTAGCTCTGTCCTTACCCGGTAACCATAATCCTTGCTTTAACGTGTGAAAATGTAATATAGTTCACCGAACAATGGCAAGGTCTAAATCTACAATTATATATTTTGAGTATACCGAATATCACAGCAGGACCCAAATAGTCCTTTACTCTGAAAATTACCTCGTTGGAAAATATAACATCTCAAATTCTATGTGTTATGTCACTTTATGAACCACTTCCGTTTTCCCGGATATAATCTTTCTTGTAAATACAGTAAATTGCGCTTAACTGAGTGACACAATACACATGATAATTTCACAAATTTTTGCTTGAATAGTATTTGTAATACACATTACAAGTATCTCGCCTAGCTCGCATCATCTGCAGAGTTGTCTTCCAAGATTAATGACTCCCTTGAATTCTAACTTTTAACTCGCAGCAAAATGACACATTGAAAGTAGCAGACCATCACATATTTCCTCACATCACAACGACTGATAGTGGAATAGAATGAATTCGCTCATGAATTAACAATGGACCGAAATGGAGCAATTTGCGATGGATCAATTTGCTATGCATTAGATGTGAGGCTGGCAGAGGCGGCTGGAGGAAGGCATAGGGATCTAATTTAATGATGTAGAAGTAGGCTTGAGGGTCATGTACACATGTGACATTGAATTAAAAATCTTATCATTTTATCTGCACTTAAAATGATGCGCAGCTACACAATTTAAGCATTTTACGAAAATGAATAGATCTTCCTTACGAGTTACGAGAGAAAATGTTAAGTCCATTGTATTGAAATGTTTCGGTTCCTATCACGTACCTAACGACAGTTGTCCCATAAGTATCTGATTTCGAAGGAAACTAGTCTTATACACTTACTAGGTAGGTCAATAAGCCAATAAATGTTTATTTCCAAATACTTTGGAAAACATGGAAAAATATGGGGAACATGTGTGTGAACAAAAACATTCGTGTTTCAAACACAACTATTGAAACTCAGACATCAAAAGTACATTTCAAGCGTGCGGTCAATTTCAACAATAAAAGAAATCGTATTCAGGAAGGAGAGGAGAAAAATTTGCTTCTAAATGTCATTCAGTTTGTGTTCTCTGTAGTAGACTATCGCAACTCTTTAGCTTTTTGAAGGAATTTAGCAATGCATTTAAGATAATTTGGAATATGCGTGTTCATCAACTTGTAGAACTCAGTTGTACTTTTGCAGTGGTATAATATCGGTGCTAGTTCCTGTCCTAATTTCTGATATCTTGAACATTCAATCATGAAATGTTGCAAATTATCTACCCGTGAATCACTGCATTGCTCACATCGACGTTCTTCATACCTCAAACGATTTCCATAAATGCCGGTGACAACTTCTAAGTTGTGGTTTAATGCTCTATACTTCAGTATGATATTGATATAGTTATAATCGATATCAACATTTAGATATGACTTAATAGTATCGTCAAACAGACATAACTCCAAATAATTTAGCCCAGAATGGCTGTTTTTTGCTGAAGACATCCATTTTTCCCTATGATAATCAGCTAATCCGCCTTTTGTAATCCTTAAATATAATTGTTTATCAACAATGAACTGTGTATCCCATAATTCAGATAGGCTAAGTTTTGTAAGCAATTGCATTATTCGCCAGCACCATGTGTATCTACTATCGTGTCCGTTTGAAATAATATTTGAATAAATCGCCTTGTATGCTTCATTTATGATGCTTCTGTCATCGCTTGTAATGATTCTTATCCAATAACATATTGCTGGTATATGCAATAATTAGTTGATTATCACAAAATTCATCGATAAGTTTTTTCAGGATATAATTGAATAGTAAATTTTTGCTATGTGCGTGACGGTAGCCCTACTCACGAGAACAATCGCAAAATTCACCCAAAAGTCTAAATACTCGTATGATGCTAAAATCCTTATAGTGCTGTTGCAATCCTTGATTGAGAATACAAGAAAATTGAAGTATTTATTGACATGGAAGATTCGGAAGTCAATTTTATTCGTGCATAAATCATGAGGGCATTTTTTAATGTTTTTAGATTATTTGTCCATATAAAAGAAGGCATAAAAAATGACATCGCATGGAGTAGAATCGATTAGAATTTTATAACTTCGGGTATTTTGTATATATTGCCTTAATGGAATGCCGTTCCGGAATATTTCGGGTTTTTATAGCAGGTGTCCCGATTTTTTGCCGAAAATGTTAGCAGCCCTGTTGCCGCTTCAAAAAGTATCCTTGTACAGTCGTTATATAAAGTCGTTCCATAACACAAGAAGTGGCACTTCTATTGCAACGTTAAACATGGACAGGCGTTCGCTAATTAGTACAGAAATTGCATCTGGTATAGAACAGAACTCATGAAGAAAAGCGCCTGGACTTGGTTAAAGCACAGCAGCATCTCGCTGTTGATGACTGGAAGAAGGTAGTATTTAGTGACGAAATTATTCTTCAAATAACTGTCCTCAATTTGTTCGGGTTGTTAATGGTCATCCTAAGACATCTGAACACTTCAACAAGTCAACGAAACACCCCGTGAGTGCTATGATGTGGGCGTTTTTCTTATCATGGTACCGGTAGAGCTCATGTCGTGGGAGGAAGGATGATAACCTATTTTTGCGAGAAAATCATCGACGATCGTTTGTATCTCAATTACACGGATGGTTCCCACAGACTGATGGAATATTTCAACAAGACAACGCGCCTTATCACGTCGCCAAAGTTGCTAAGGACCATCTACGCAAAAGGGGAAACAACCTTGCTGGAATGGCCGCCATCTTCACCGGATATCAATCCAATTGAAAATCTCTGGGCGATTGAGAAACATCGAGTGAAAAGCCGCGTGCCTACTAAGAAAAGTGAGCTGATAGCCCAATTAATTGATGTGTGGCGTCGCGACGAGGAATTGCCTGACATGTGCAAGCGATTAGTGGAGTCAATGCCTGATCGAGTGTCGGCGGTCATCACTGCAAAAGGTGCTCAGACAAGATTCTGACACTTTCTCATGTTAGTTTAGAGCTTATGATGTTATTCTTATACTGCAATGAATTCATGATGTTGACTGTTTGCATTGTCACATGAGTTTGATGACAATCATTGAAAAAATACCGTATTTCTCACTTGTTGCAAACTTTTTACCCAGCACTGCATGTCTCTAAAGCAGGGGTTCCCAAACGGCGGGTCGCGTGGTGATTAATGGGTCGTGTGGTTCGCGGTGAAATCATTGGGTCACAACGCTCATCGTGGAAAAGTTAGACCCCAGTCAAGTGGAGAAATTTTACGCTCGCATATCAGCTCAAGTATCAGGCGCGACTAATTGAATATAGAACACATAAGCGATGTCTGCAATGACGCAATACACATCACGGCTTTCCTTTCCTCATGCTTGTGGCTAAACGTGGCAAAGTTTTGGTTCTCTGTGTCCTCCAATCACGTAGAACTTCGCTAATGCGACTCTTGGGTGTTTTGGATCGGCACAGCATATTTATGTGAGGCTGCATTTTCCACCATGTCGCTGCTGAAGAACAAATTCCGCAGTCGATTGACACACAATCACCTCGAAGACAATTTGATTGTGGCACTTAGCAACTGTGAGCCTAGCTACCAGAAACTAACAAGGAAGTGATTCTGAATTGATTGTTGTTCATCACGTTAATGGTTTTTGAGTTTAAAAATCGCTTGTTATTCGCTCGTTATTATTCACTGTTCGACATGGCTGAATGTTGCAATGGAAGCTGTGTTCTGCGGTTTGTTATTCAGAAAATATTGTATTGCATGGTATCCGTATTTAAATTTCTAGCGACTTATCAAATGAATGATAACAGTTTATTCTGAATGTTTTATCCTCGTGGGTCGCCGCCGACACAGAAAAATCAAAAAATAGGTCGCGGCGAGAGACGCCGGAGAACCGCTGTTCTAAAGCATGATTATTTGGACTTTATTACTGCATGCATTTATTTTGACATTAGTAAACAAACATTTCAATGCACATCCGTTGCTCTAAAATTTGTTGACGTTTTCATCTTCATTCTTTCCTAATTTATCGGATAGATTAGGCAACGATGTGATGTGAATATGTATGTGCTGTGGAATGCATACAGAGAGCTTTGTGATCAGTATCTATTGGTAGTCATGCAACTTTTATGCATTGTCATGAATCCGAAGAACATAGTTGCGGTTCGTGTTATCATGCTGAAGTAATCATTGAAAAATGCGTCACTGGCATTTTGAAAATGTCCTTAATGGCACCGTCATTGGTGCTTTCTTCTGTTGGTTGGTATCAACATGTAGCTACATAGAAGGCGTCCGTATCCTGAAGTTTGCTGTCTTATGTGACCTGTTGTTACCTTAGACATGAGATTGTCACGCATGAAATAACTCAGATAATAATCTGTTACACACATAATAGCTACTGATAATTCTGAATTTTGTTGCACTTCAATAATGATTATGTAATGTTAACTACAACACATTTTACCGGTCTCAAAAATGTCATGCATTGATTCATTAAATCATGTCCTTTACGGAATTGTCAATGTTTTGATCAACTTCTTCATGAGCGAAGAATCATAATTCTTCGACTAACAGGTGTAGATACTGCATTGTGTTGCCGAAAGCCTTGATACAAATTTAATAATTTATCTTCATTCGAAAATGACTGCCTGTTGAGGGGTTCTACATTTATTGTGCACGCAAAATTATCTGCGTTTTCGAATGCCCTCACAGCCAATCTCTTCTGCAAGCATCTGCACCCCCTCCTCCATGCGTGTGCACGTTCTTGGAAACCCCCTACGCACCGAAATTCATTGAATGAGCATAAGTTGCGCTTTGGGTTCTGACTGGTATGTATGGTAT
The DNA here is from genome assembly GCA_907163375.1 of Prostheceraeus crozeri. Lineage (NCBI taxonomy): Eukaryota > Metazoa > Platyhelminthes > Polycladida > Euryleptidae > Prostheceraeus > Prostheceraeus crozeri. The sequence goes on from CAJQUW010000328.1 coordinate 73,946, forward strand.
ATATAATAATCCAACCACTTCAGCATTGAAATTTCTTTTGGCATTATAATAACATTTTAATCAACAATTTCATGAGAATTTAGTGCCGGCTTAGTGCTAGGTTGATATCATTGATTTCCGTAGGAATTTCAAAGAAGTTTGATTGTGTGGTTGCCTTTAACATAAACGCTAATGTTATGTTCGCTTTCTATTCATTGAAAATAAAGATCTTTACTATTAAACTATCAACTAAGTAGGCCACTACAACAACACGAGTGATCGACATTCGTTTAAATCACGCTCCTGACCTTTTCAAATATTAGAGACTTTAGCACCTTTTACAATAGCTAGTGCATACATTTTCATGTTATTGCAATTAATTAGGCTCGAAATAAGTTTTCCATGCGATTTTGTGCTTAATATGAGACGTGCTGGCGCACTCTGTTGATCACACCTCCCCTCCTACACACAAACCAATGAATTTTGTCTAAAACCTCTTCCCCCCCTTCCGTGTTGCGTTCACTAGGGGATGGCCCTCATTGTATGCATTATGCATATTGATGAATAATTTCTTTCTGGTGTTTCACATTGTTTGAATCCTTTCCTTTTCCCGTTTTTCAGCAAGAAATGGTTCGATTTCCCAAGCTTCACGAGCGTATAGTTGACGTGGTAACTTCATTACTGCGGAAACGTCTGCAACCGACCAATAGCATGGTTACTAATCTCGTTTCCATTGAGTTGGCCTACGTTAACACTCGACATCCAGACTTCACAGAAGGCACTTCGATCAGCAAACTCATGGCTGATAATATGCGGATTACAGGTAAATCCCGTTTTTCAACTATCTCAATGTTGAGGCATGACTATTATAATATTCTGCAGCCTGCAGTTCATGTCAAGCTTTACGTTAGAGATCATTTTCAGGAGCTCTTTTGATAAAGGTAATCTGAGATTTTAGAAATGAGTCAATTATGTTCACCTGTTGAGTTCGAGGATAATCTTGGGTCGTGACTGCCTCTTGTTGAACCACCAGTAGCATAGAGTAAGCATATTTCGGCAGAGTAGCAACTCAGTATTAATGGGCAAGTGACTACAATTTCGATTTCTTTAAATGAACTTGATATCAAACCCCGTATTTGAGAAGTGCATTTTTTACCGTTTTGGAGAAATTATTAGAAATTATTCCCGTGAATTGACTATCATGATGGCAATGCAAAAGAGAGAATAGTGTTTTGCGTATCATTCGATTTCTGCTTATGAAGTTTGGAGAGGTTGTGTTTTTAAGTAACTTCGATGGAACTGTCTGTTGCTTTAAGACAGTACCTATATAATAAGAGCAGACAATGATAATGATACAAATTAGCTGACATTGAATGAGCAGTCATAATCAAAGACAATGATCACACTTCAAGGTGCACATGTAAATGGGTCCTCAATATCATTCTGACAAATAATACAACTTCATTCAGTGAACCATAGGATCATACCTAAGAAAATTCAAATAATGGCGGTGGTGGTGTCAATGAGCTCACCGCATACTGACCGCGGATGAGCTCCGCACACCTGACGGGGGCAACCCACAGGTCCCATGGTGTGAGATCTGACTGCATGTGTGTGCAAGAGAAGAGATGTTTTGTGTTGTGCGGTTGAGTTTTACAAAGGGAGCAAAGAGGTGAAGAGTGGACAGAGGGGTTTATAAGAAGGATGATTTGTTGGTGCGGAGTTGTGCCAGTGTTCTGCGTGTGCGTCTGTCCAGTGTTTGTTCTGATTTGTGAAATATGGGGTATTGCGTTTATGATCTTATTGTTTTGTCTTTTCGTGAGGTACATGTATGTACAGACGTAGTGGGTGTGTGTTTCCTTGAGTAGTTGCTTTGTTGCTGCGTTGGATGATTGTGTGGATGGATGTGAGATGCACTTCCTTGTGTTGAAAATTGTGGACTTTTGTTGTGTGGGTGGTGTTGATATTTTGCTTTGTTTAAAACTGTTTTGCATGTAGTGTGAGGTGTTCGGCAATAGGGAGGACATATGTTTCATCGAAATTGAAATAATCCACATGTACGACGTAGGTTATGTAGTTGAATTCTAACCGCCGAGAGTATTATGATTCTGACCATCTACAACTCAATTCTACGCAATATTTTTGACCCTAGAATGCATTTTGTTAGTTACTAATTTAGACAAGCGTATATGCTTAACATCCATTCATCTTGTTGGAAAAATAAGACATTTACTAAATTTGCTAAGTTGACAGACGCCAAAATTAGGACAAGAAGCTGTAATAGCTCTAAATTTTTGTATGAAGACTTGAATTATGAATGTTATGACATTTCATTGACAATCAATTTAATTTCCTTTTAAGTCAATTGTTTTTGGATTCTTATTCGAAAATTTCGTTATATTTGATGTCTGTTCACGCTGTTTCATGCTGCTCAAACATATTAAGTAGGCATCGAATAACTAGTGTGCGAACACAGGAATAATTTGCAACATTTAACCTTCGAGCATTTTTTAGACCTCGGAAGCATAATCTCTTTTGAAAAACTGAATAATTTTGATGTACAAGTTTCCACTGCATGCTGAAATTTTTTTAGTTGACACTTTAGCTGTTGTATTCCTACTCTATTGCCAGTAGTGAAATGGTGTCAGATTCTGAATAGTTTTCCTTCAAACTTAGTGAATCTATTTATGACATGAGACAAGATTGCAGTCCTAGACAGAAATTTGATATTTCAAACTTCTACTCTCTTACGTGAAATGTCAGTAGTTGTTCAAAGAAAAAATATTAGATGCCGTTTCCCAAGGAGTTGTTTCCGTTGGAAAATATTGATTCATCGTAGGTTTTGCGCTGTGATTATTTTCGATAAAGATCTGATCTTAATTTTTCGTACTTCGCTGCTACACGAATAAGACCTTTTCTTAAAGTATCATTCATGGTTGTCTCTGTCTCGTTTTGTAATGAAATACGGTAGGCCAAGAAGTTGTGAAAATTGTAGTGCGACTGTTGTAGCGTTTGTCATGAAATGCTGCTGTAGTTCATCAAACGCATAGGCTACTTAAAGTTACGACAATTCTGAAACATGCAACCGGTCACCGGTATTTCGGGGTGAGAGCATTTCTTACATAGGACGTTACATTCAGTTGGATAGTCCGCTATCAGAATGCTTCGTTACGGAAACTGGCCACGACGGTGGTGGTTACCTGAGCTCTTAGCGGAACCGCGATAGAATTTTATTTCTATGACGTGAAGGGCTAGAGGTCACTTGTAGCATTAAATGATAGGACGCTTCCTCTTGTCTCTACATCCTGTACGTGGCTATAACAAAAATGGTTCATTCAATGTCCTCCCCCAAGATACACCCGTGTTTCATTCATAGCTCAACTAGAGATTTATTACAGCAAATGTAAATTTGAGTATATGTTATCGTTAAATAATAATGCCTTGATGCAGAATAGAGCCCAAAATATCTATATTAATTTGATCTTGCCAATCAACTTTCAAACATTGCAAATTTGCTATATACAGGGTGATCATAAAGTCGCTGTAGGGTTTGATTGCCAAATATAATATAGTGCAATACCTCCTAGAGAATGTTTACAAGAACAATGTATTAAACAATATCATAAATTTAATGAAGAAAACATGAAATTGCATTATCAACTTAGTTAATTTGATTTTATAAATAAAAAGCGCACAGAATGCTTTCGAAGTCATAATAAAGTTTATTGAAATTAGGAAGAAAAATGTAAACCTGACGTGTTTCGACTGGTCTTGTCAAAGGTAACCCAGCATGTGAAATTACATTGAAAGATAGACATTTTTTAAGAAGGAGAAAGTTGAGATACAGGTCAACACGCGATAGCAGCGGCAGACTGTGAGTCACCCGATTACCATGGCAAGCGAAGATTAATCACATGGTCCTTTTGCTTGCACAGGTTGGATTATCACGTCTAATAAACAATGCCTCGAGGATACGTAAAATGCGGTCATTGTAAGCGTGGCATACAATCTCAAACTTGCTGATAGGGTCATTTGGAACACTACAGCAACTGAGCACATGTTCAGTAATTGCAGAGCGAGAAATTCCTAAATGACCATTTAAGAACCACCTGGGTATGTGCTCCCGCGCTCGAACTGTCAGGGGTCGCGACGTCCGTCCAATATAGGTTGATCCACAACCACAACGAAAAGAATAAATAACAGAAGACGTGGCGGCCACAGGCAGACGATCTTTAGGAGAAGCAACAGGAATACAGTTGGTCTTAAAAATAATTATGGGTTTTGCGGCAGGAGCAAACTTGGCCAGCAGTTCATTGATCGATTTGCGAATGAAAAGACTAGATTTGTCACCATAGAAAGGCAAGTTGACATAAACAGCCTTTCCTTCAGCGGTGGCAACAGAAACATTATTGATCTCGGTGACTTTATATTGATCGATGAAGTGCTCAGGATAAGCATTAGACTTCAAAATAGCACGAATGGTATTGAATTCTTGGTCTAACATTTCATCAGAACAAATACGAAGCGCACGAATAAATAGAGAACGGACAAGGCCTCTTTTATAGGCAATGGGCACGAAACTGTGAAAACTCATGTAAACACCTGAAAAAGTTGGTTTACGGTGCACTGTGGTACACAGTTTCCCGTCAGGCATGCGTTGTATAGAAACATCAAGAAACGGTAGTCTGCCCTGCTCTTCACATTCATAAGTAAAATTTATATGAGGATGAAAACTATTGAAAATGTCAAGTAAAGATTCTCCTGCCTCCCTGCTCCTCACAAGAGCGAACGTATCGTCAACATAACGATAATACACATGACACAAGGAATCAATATGACTAGACAAACTACTCTCAAGGTTTCCCATGAAAATGTTGGCAAAGAGAGGGCCGAGAGCACTGCCCATGGCTACACCGTCTACCTGACGGTAAAACTGACCGTCAAATAAAAATTGCACATTGCTAGAACACTTGTAAAGAAACTCACTCAGAATGTCGGCAGGGATTCCACAAAGGTTAGGACACTTTCTTACCGTGTCAACAATGAGCCGGAATAGTTAATTTGCCAAATTCAAATTAAAGTCAACTAAATATTTCAACCAATAAATATGCATGCATTTCATTTGATTGCCTTCTGTCCAAGGATCATTTCAATTCTAAATAGAAATTTTCGGTAAAATTCCACTTTTCGCAAGCTTTTATGTATCTAGATCTTACATTTTTCAAACTAGAAGAAAGAAATTTCGAAATAAAGTCATCGTTCGACGGTCTTAACACAATTGTCAATGCACTGTTAGAGTCGTTTTCGAAACGACCTGATGACATTGCGGCACAATTCAGGTGATTTCTAAACTTGATGAAATGCTGTCTTTCAGCTGTTGTAAACTTCTCGGTTGTGAGGCAAATACTTTATTTTTCAACAATCCGCATACAAAAAAGTCCAAAGGGGAAATTTCAGGAGACCTAGCGGCCCATATCACTGTGCCTCATCGGTTAATCCAACGATTGCAAAACTGCTTGTCAAGGAAATCTCTAACTCATCTTGAATAATTGGGAGGAACTCTCTTGAGGAACATTATTCCATTTCCGATTTTGCAATTCTCTTCCAACACGGGTGCGGATTCAAATTTTCCCATCAAAAGAACTACTTCTATGCGCTGCTCAACATCCATTTTGGAACTGATTTCAGTCACCTTAAAAAGTCTGTCGAACTTTTTAAGTAATCGTCTGCTTGATTAGGATGATCATATAGTAGCTTTATAATGCCCTTTTCATCTTGACAACGCGAAAACCTCAAATTGAATTCAGTCGGCCTTTTCATATCATAAAACAAAACTTTAAGTCATGCTCTTTTCATTTTAATAAATAGTTATCGTTTAAACTCACTCATTTTTCATGTATAGTGAATTGTAATCCCACAATGACTTTATGATCACACTGTACTGAGTCTTGATGCGTTATTTTGTCATAATACAAGCAGAGTAACGAACTTTCAATCCTCTGTTTCAAATCCTCTCATTTTCAAGAAGATAAGTAAATTACTTCCGGCTTGAAATCCACACTTCTATCAGCAAACATTGACTTCCGGACAACCACTGAAAGGACGATTCTGAAGTGGAATTCGAGAATAGTGAGGACACGTTTTATGAACAATATTTTTGAAGTGGAATATTAAAGATTTTTGAGATAACGAAAGAATCTCTCTACTTTTCTCTAAACACGACTGTCATCGAATAAGCGTTTTGGCTGTGTCCCTATCACTACAGTAAGGAGTGAAAGTGTATTGCTCATGATTCGATGCGAATGATGTCGAATTATCAACTCGACTCTATGAGATCATCTATTCAAATCCATAGCCGGATGTCATCCTAGTGAACTGTCGCATTGTTAAATTGCAGAAGTAAATTGGGTTTGTGTACTGCAAACCGTTCGCCTTAGACAAGAAATGGATCTAGTGATATGTATGATCAGGAATTATATTGAGTGGAATATATTTTAAATGGAAGATGAAAATATTTGCGCGAGAAATAGGTGATCTTTAACCGATTAATTAAGATGCATCAAGAAAAGTGATGACCTATTTGATCTTGGATCCAACATGCCACTATTGTGATGCGCACCAGTTGTGGGAGGTGCGTCTTAACGGAGCTAGGAAGAATTCGTCAAACAATTCTGCTCTAAAATTTGTAAATATAGTTTGATGATATCACTGCTGAGAAATATAAATTGACAGTTGTAATTCAGTCTTTACAATCAGCAAAGTGAATTCAAGCATTTCCTACACCGATCAAAAAAGACTCGTTTTGACAATGGACACTCGCATAATGATTCTGACATCAGCGGTCACATGTGCCACTGGACATGGTCTTGTCGCACTACATCGCGAGAACACTATTCTTTTGTCCATAGGAGACAGTGAACACAGCCACTACAGCTGCAAGAGAACAGTGGCTTTCACAGATGATGTCTTGTAACCAATAAGATTGATCCTGTTTGAGAAGGTTAATCAGCAAACCTTCGAACATTTACCTTGAGCTGCTAGTTGCGCGACAGCATTCTTTAAAAAAACCGCTGACATTGATTTTTTGGAAACGGTCATCTACTTCATATGCTCGGTTCTGAAAGAAAAAATGTCGTCAAATCCAAAAATTTGAATCCCGCCCCCGTTATCTGAATAATCTATTGAAGCGAATATTCAGCTTACATTCCCTTCATTTGTATTGGGCATGACAAAGACATGTAAATGTACTTACTGTCATATGGCATTAATATACATGGATATGTACGATGTCTCAATGACTCTCATTGCTACTCATATTTATCATAGGAATAATGAATATTGATTTTGTAAAACAGCACAAACTTATTCTAAAATTATGTTAGATATCATGCAAACTAGGCTTATCAGACAACAAGCAATCTGTACCCTTGAATATCGAACGTATTTGCGATCTTCATAACCGGCAGTCAAGTTTCACTACAAGCTATCAACTGTCCGAGTCAGCTGAGGCTTGTCCGATCAAATATATGTGATCGCTGCAGTGAAGCCAATGATCATATTAAATGCACTTTCAGTGATTCTGATCTGTCACTTACCTAATCTGATTCCTTACACGAATCATGCATGCTTGGAAAGTTAGGGTTTGATTTTGTCTATTGGAATATAATACTGCACAGGGAGGTTATATTTGTCGATTCAACGTAGCAAAGTGCGTCAAGGTAACAAAATTAAAAAAAAACAAGCTAATGACTAGTTAATTTTCAATAGGTACAAAATATGATTTAAAAGAAAATTTTTATATCCTAAAATGTCTAAAAATTTTAAAAAATGCTTACTAGAAGGACAAACAACGCTTCTCCTCTCCTCATAAGTAATGAATTGGGAGTAAGTCGTTCTGTTCAAAATTATGTTTATCACTCATATATCGAAAAGATCCTATTTAGAAGTCTGCCCATTCAGATGATAAGAGGACAGGTCTGTTTCCAATCAAAATACCAGATCTAGCTAACACAGCGAGATTACGCTATCTAAAATCTACCAAGTGTGTAGGAGAATTTATGTTAGTTCCTTAAGCTAAAACGTGAAATAAAATTCTACTAAATTCGAGGTATGCAAAATTTGTCGAGACAACAAAAGAGATACAAAATTAGCTGCCCGAGCTACCGTTCTTCTATCGCCTACAAGGACGAATCTGAGGCATTTAGTCATTTGTCAACACCTTCATACAACATATTTGCTACGATGAATAATTGAAAAAAAATCATTAAAAAAATGATCATCATCATCATGGTATTTCTCTCTCCCTTTGGAGGAACCCCTCTCACAGCGTCCACAAAACTTTGTCTTTAGCCATGCGGCTCCATGTGCGTCCGATGTTGCGTCCTAGATCGTCGCGCCATCTTGATTTTGGTCGTTCACGTGATCTTTTGTGTTTGCGCGGAGTCCATTCCTTAACACGTGTTGTCCATAGGTTGTCATTTCGTCGCGCCACATGTCCTGCCCATCGATGTTTACTCTCCCGAATACACTGTTAGCAATTTGTTAGCATGAGGTACTTTTTGCATTCTCAGCAGATGCCTACTAAAGTGGGACATATCACGAACAATCTGTAAATTCTGAATAATTGCAAAAGCAAAAAGGAATCATGCGCTGTAGATTTTGTTGAAAAATTGAACTTCTCTCATAGGATTTTTGGTACTTATGGGTTGTCTGTAGCTTGATCTTACTTCTTCTGACCTCATCGTCTGAACAGAAAGCATTTGAGGTAAACAAAGTCATCTTCCGACAACTCGTGAAGTCATGATGGCCAGGCCACATCCTTTACACCATGGCAAGGTAGTGGTTGTGGGAAGATTTCAAATAGCAGTGGATGAGAAAAAGAGGAGGAGAGAACAATACACACAAGAGTAACAATAATGCGTTGAACAGACGAAGTCAGATCAGGCTGTTGACATCGCTAGACTTCACGTTATCGTCTATAATGCACAAAGTACTTGTCCGATCTGCATGAATTTTTGTGGAGAAAAGATACTTAAGTACGTCCACTTGAAATTTGGTGACGATTGATTCATTTTTTCAGATTTTCGACAAATTTAAAAACTTGGGGAGATGATCCACAAGTACCGGATTTTTTAGTATTAATTATTTATTGATGTGGGTGGAAACTAGAACTTTGCTTTACACTTGCACCCTAGCATTGTAGCTGAATCGTTCTTGGGCGTCATGGCATTTTCTTTGTTACAGACTCAGACGACGCGGCCAGTCTGGATGGCAGTGTCGCTCCATCGCATTCTCGGCGGTCGATGAAGCCCCCAATGAATGGTCCCATTAGCAACAGTGTACAACCTTCGCCTGCTCATCGCCCTGCCAATGTCGCTGTACCTCCGATTGGTGTCGACGGTTACCCTGTAGCCAGCGGAGATTCTCGAACGCCTCTCAATCTTTTGCCAGATATCGTAAGCACTTATATTTTCAGCAAATTTGGACGTATTGATGCCATTTTGATATTGAATTTTATTCAGCCTGCTCGGCTTAACACGGTCTGATTTACCCCACAATCATCTTGTTCTAAACATCGAAACAACATTTGAAAAATGTAAAAGAAATGACCTCCGACATATTCCAGAATTTTAGACTATTAGGTGAGTGCAAAAGTAGGCCTACTTGATTCTGTATGACACGACGCTCTCTGGAAAACGCTGACAAAGCTTGGAGCCTCACACTATCTGATGTAGCTATTCAAGAAACTACGATGGTGTCGTGGTTATTGTTCGAGTGACAAGTCAGATGACGGACAACTTTCGTTTCAAGAAGGGTGTCTGACAAGGCTGTCTATTCTCTACATTGCAGGGGACAAATCAAATCTCATAAAGACAAATACATAGAGATGAAAAATCAAAATCGGTGGCGATGAGATGGAAAATGCACCGAAGTTTAAATTTAGGTTCTTAGGATCATACATCACCCCTGAAGGAGCAGCTGGACAGGGATTGATGTCTGATTTGGATATGTTGTCGCGAGCATGACCAGTATATTGAGAACTAAAGATCTGAGCACAAGGTTGAAACTAAAGATGAGCATCCGGTCGGGTTTCATGAATTTTGAAAACCGGATCGCACTGAAAGCCAACCCGAATCCTAGGTCAGGTTGGGTCCAAATATTTTACCAGAACCGGGCCCGACCAGACCTGATTAGATAACGAAAACCATACATGGTGTTATGCAAAAACACTCGTGTGACCTGAAAGTTATCGCATTATAGAAATCCGGGAAATTGCTCAAATTGATCTATTTAAAAACTGTATGTAGTCATCAGGAAGGGCCGTCAGCCAGATTTAATTGTGCTCTCCGTTAGGGGTGAACGCTGTACCGACGGATTTGATAGAATAGAAAGGATGACAAATAAACATGATCCTTTTTATGAGATTATAGATTTACATCAGAAGAAAGCAACCAAATTCAAAACCATATGTCGTCTATAACCCTGGAATTGATCATCATGTACCCGATACATTGGCGCAGACTGCATTTCATGGTTAACACTTAACAGCAGTTCAAGATAGAATGCTTACTCCTTTTCAACGCTGGTGAGTGAGTTTTCTACGCATCCAATTCATGAATGCCGGAACGTGAAAAGATTTGGATTATTGAAACAAGTAGGCAATCAAGCACATCAAAAGATTTTGTCGTTCACCAGCTTTCACATTCGTTCCAAACATCTCTTCACGCTGCTGTCATTACCTACCACAAAACGTTCTCAGTCGTCGATAACTCAAAAAGGATAATATTTTGATATTTTTGAAGATAAATTATAGCACACCACACGAAGTCGTATGGAAGTTGTTTTATCATGTTTGTGAAGCAGCTTCGATAAAAAACGACAAAATGCAAGGTGTCTACTAACTGGGAAACTAAAAATACACCGGAAAAATCGGGAATTCGAACTTGCTTGATAGTTCCACTACTAAAGTCGACAAACATGCGACATACACAAACCGCAGCTCTGAATTATCTCTTGATGCTATTGTTTTCAGAACCGTTTTCTTAATATTCTCAGTTTTCTCGAAACTGCAAATTTCACGTCCTCTTAAGTCACGATTTCTTTTATCAGAAAGGACACTGAACCCGACACTGGATTAAGCCGGAAGGTAAATGCGAAGCGGCAGAAACTTCATTGGAGACTCATGTTAATGAGGGTATCAAGTTGAGTCGGTCCAAGCGTCATGAAGCTGATGAGTTGAAGGATTGCATCAGCTCCAGGCTGAAAGAGGATACCTATCAGGAAAAATCGTTCCGTGAAGGCAACTTAGGCTTTGGACATTTTCTGAAGTGGAGTTTTGAACCCGGAACAATTTCATTTTAAGGGTCCTCACACTCACGTCCAATGCACGTTGGAGAGAGACTTCAACGTCAACAAAGCTAAAGTTACAAGCCAGCTAGAGGAATCGCTAGTCACTCAGCGATTTGTTTATGACGGAGTGCGCGACCGAGATATTGCAACGATGGATATCTCTATACACATGATTTGCATGGCAAGGAGTGCAAGTCCTCGATACAGGGAGTGGGGCGAAGAGAAGGAGAAGCAACAAGATGACGGATCACGAAAGCAAAATGACAGGTTGAGACGCTTCAAGCGAAGGAGGAAGAGCGAAAGAGACTCAGACATGAGCTGGATGTATTAATTGCTGACATTGAACAACCGCGTAAATTATGTGATTATGGACTACATGTTTCAATAATTATCGTTCACCTTTGTAATTTTCCGCATGATGAGCTCTTAGTTTGTTGCGTCAGCAAATTTTTAGGATGACCATATATATTATTAGACCTTGACAACGTCAAATTTTCTACAACGCATCAACGTCAAATTTTTGGATGTCCTATTAAAGTTTTGCACTTTTATATACGTATCGACATCTGTGCCTTTCACATTCATCATGTTACTGATTTTGCTGAAAGCATTTCGTTCAAAATTTTGTCAGATTTTTTTTTGTTGAATAACAACATTTTTTTGCTTCACCTAAGTTATATTCAAATAAATCAGTTTTTGGAAGTTATTCACTGAATACATCTTTAAGGAGAAAAAGTAGTTCAAAGGAGCATTCTAGATACTTTGAAACCCTTGGGTTTTGCTAAATACCCGCAAAAAAACGGGAAACTGAGCCTAGACTAACCGGGAAAACCTGGAAATTTTTCAAGATAGTTATGTAGACACCCTGCAATAACAAATATAAAAGCAAGATCTTATAGCTCTCATTTTTGTTTTATCAGAGCAATGCAAAAGGCAAAAGTATTGATAAAATCAATTGCACAGACTATTGCACTGCATGCAAGAATGTCAACCTGTCTGAGAAACAAATATGCATAAATTCTGACAGATTTCCGAAATCTATCTGCTCAAAGCCGGAAAAACTTGAGTTGGGGTTAATGATAAAAGCGGGAAGCCAGTCCGACCGACTTCAATACAGGGCTTCGGGGCCGTGGTAGCAGGTCGGAGCCGACAGAAAATACCACGGCCACCACTTGAAGTCTTACATGTGCTTGGATTCCTTTACTTTGCGAGAAAAAGATATTTGACAGTTTAGATGAAACGAATGCAAGTGTATCATCATTGTAGGTAATTGTTACAGACCTCCCAAAACCTGTTGGCCTTCATCTCTTCTCAATACATAACCTACTGCGAAAAATATGTCTAGATTTTAAAAGGAGATCAAGGACTTCCTTAAGATTGTGTAACTGTCCGGCGCAAAGCTCTTGGAAAATAGCATACAAATACATTCTCGTCTTAAATTTAATACACTTAAAGCACATTATTGGTTCTTGCCATAATTATTTCCTCAGAAATGCATGGTTATTTTGTAAGTGCCTCATTTTCATCATTTTCAATAAAACACTTAGAAGAAGTATCAAAATACTTTTGAATAAGTGATTTTGATATAAGACGAATTTTGGTTCAATTTGAAAGTATCCAATTGAAAGTATCAATTGATTGATGAATACTAAAGGCTTAACAGCTAGGTGGCTGAATCATCTCGTCCGACCGCAGCACGAGTTTCTGCATGGAACGAGGCTGAAAGTTGGACTTTCGGAGAATGCAGTACACCCTATCAATGGCTGCTGCGAATCTGCGCGTCTGCCGACTTCTACCCGGTTCCTGTTCTTATCAGACGGGATCAAAAATGGCCACATGTAAATCCAACTGTGTGCGGATTAAAGCTTTTGAAAACCCTTTCACTGCGGCCGATGTGTCTGACTAAAATACTTCTTTTTAATCAATGATATCTCACTCTGTAAGAACGAAATACCAGTTCCCGCCTCTGATTGAGAGCTAGGACGGTCATGGTAGGGGCTAAATCAGAGACTTCAATTTGTCCTCAGCAAATAAAGAAAATTTTCATAACTCCATCTGCGACTCATGCCTCTTAAAAGTTTCAAGCGGGAAACACCAGCTAAGTCATTAGTCATAAATTTTAGCATGGAATATTTCAGCGTCATTTTCTATTCTGCATGCGTTTATGCCTCCAATCGGTGATGTTTGAAAAAATGTGTTCAAAGACAGCACGTTTCAACCGAAACTTCAATCAAGATGCTGTGTTTAACGACAAAAAGTAGCTATTTGATAAATCTAAATATGTTTTGTTTCTTTGAACAATGGTAGGTACGTACATGAGCTGCATGACCCCTAGAGATGGATCTACACTTGCCTTAGTACTTCTAACTTAATAACTTATAACAGAGACGTTTTAATAATTTAATAGCAGAAAACACAGGTAAATGTCATTTTACCGTCTGCTTCCCAATGGATTTATACATGCTTACTTTGATCATGTCTGACAGGAAGAGGTATTGGGCAGACCTCGACAGAAAAGCAGTTTCGTAGTGTTGATAGGGTGTACATAAATCTGTGAAAGTCTCATTTTTGGTCTCGTGTTAGGGGTCCGACTATATGTCGAAGGGTCTTGGATCGGAGCCGGAGCCGTGGTAGCCGGACCACGCCTCCGAAACCCTGCTTCAACATTGTCCTTCCCGAAAGTGCGGGTTCGGTTTCTGGTAGGATCGCTTGTCTATAGCAGACTTGTGTCAATTATTCATGAAATGTAATTGATTACATACAAATTCCTTTCTTAAAAATGTAAATGATTACAATTACTAATTACATCTCTATTAATGTAATTGATTACAATTACTCTGTTTTTCTTTAACTGCGTTAGAATTGTCTGCATTACACTATGCGCTCCCTCTCCCACTTTTTTCCAAGCGGAATATCTTACATCAATTACAATTGTGCTCTCCGGGAAAGCAGACAGTACTTGTAGCATTGATATTAAATTGCCCTCTTTTTATTCTTTCTCAATTGTTATCGTTTTACACCTCTACTACAATTGAAACGGAAGATGCAAGATTGGGTCATCGAGACTTTTGGCTTCTAGGAGACTTTACTGTGCTTCCAATTACATCTCCTCTAAGATTCAAATTGATTTGAAGATCTTAGCTTTGGTTTCTCGTAGGTCTTTTTCCGACAGGAAAATTAGGAAATAGTAGTTTTCTGATTTACAATTTCAGTTCAGGAATTATGGAACATAACAATAGGGAGAAAGATGATCATAACACAGGCACTTAATTTAGATTTTGAAAATATTTTTTGTCATAAATTTCTCCGAAAATATACCGGCAGCTGTACACCCAGTGCACATCTAAGCATGGCAATGCTTTTTTGGCTAGGATAGTCGAGTATTTAAGCTGCGTGCGGAAAGAATATTTATCAATCTGTGCTGACTGCAAAGTAATTGCAATTACTTCTCAATTACATGGCTAAAATGTAATTGATTACAATAAAAATTTCAGTAATTGTTAATTGCAACTTTAATTACAGCGTCAGTCTGATCTTCAGTTTAAACTAAGTTTGCCAAAGGCCCAGATTTGTAGCATAGTACTGTATGAAGAGAGAGAGATTCATCCAGAGACCAGAAAATTCCTGCCTGTGTTTATAAGTGTCTGCATGGGTAGACGAACCATATTGTAGGCTTATTTATTAGACTAAAGCCCTTCAATCCGAACCCGTCTACTTCTCTCAATCTCTTACTCTCGACTCTCGAGTTCTATAATTAAATTTTCTCGTGCTACTTAAGTTTTTAATAGTAGTAAATAGTAGTACGATTAATTGAAAAATATCGAGATGCCATAAATTTCATGTCCATCACGCTTTTGATATCTGTAGTTAAATTACTTCATTTCCAATTTCCAGCCAGTGGAAGTTAGCACTCACAAACTGACATCGAGGGAAAAGCGGGATTGTGATGTGATAGGTAAGTGCTACTACCACTCTTTTTCATTCTTTAATGCCAGCGCTTGATAGAAACTAAATAAATATTTTCATGCATTTTATTAATTCGTAAACCGGTGGTACATGTGGTCCCAAAAGAAGTTTTTATTGAAAATTTGTGCGGTTTCCTCCGACGTAATTGCTGTTTTATGAGTCTACAATTGAATGGATTCTGCGCATACAAGTGCTAGTCATAAGATGCAAGTTTCTAATAAGCTGCAACAGGCCCCAATGAACGTCTCGGAGAGGATGCTCATGGCTAGAAGGCATATATGCATGATGACATTGATAGCCTCTCTTGTCTATGATCCAAGCAACTGATCACATCCAGCTTGTTATTTCTACATTTCATTTTGGAATTTGTCAGCCAATTCAAAATGTTCGTAAGAATAAAATGTTGATGTATTTACTTTCAGGCACATTTAGAAGACATTCAACCTTTCTTAACTTTTCTAAATATATAAATTTGTGCAAAATTCACCCTACAATAAATCATGAATTAGGCTTCTCCCATGCTAAAAGTAACATGTTTAGAGTATTTTATACTACTTAAATTGCATTATCACTATTATCATAGTGGTGTCCGTGGCACAGTGGTTGCGTACTTGGACTAGCGATCTCATGGTCCAGAGGTCGAACCCGGAAAGTGTCATTGGAAGTCGGCAGGAAGGGCATCCGGACTACAAAGCACCACAACGCTCCAAACAAAGTCTGACTTAAGTCAGCACCGTCCAAGACCCCAGTAGGGGTAAAAAGTGACGTAAAATCCGAAAAAAATAAACTATGATGATGTAAATAGTTTTGAATGGAGTAACATTGGATAACAAATACTATTTCATTCTTACTACAACTCCTACTTGCAAATAAAACGAAAACGTGATTTCGACTTACATCTCTCCATTCTTTGTCTCACAGGATTGCAAACCGAAAGCGTCGGAGCTTTTTGAAGCAGTGGACAAACTTTTTTGTAACATTAGGTCATAAGTGTCACCAGTAACCACAATTAGATTCATCTGAGTGCGCTTCCGAAGCAGATAAACAAAATATTTAATTCTGTGCTAGTAACTATGTAATGGATAGAAGATGGCTATGCGATTCTCTGGGATATGGAGAGGGAAATTATTTGATGAATCCCGACGGCTTAATTAACCCGAGGGATATATTTTTATATATTTTGTGGTGGTGTCCGTGGCACAGTGGTTGCGTACTTGGACTAGCGATCTCATGGTCCAGAGGTCGAACCCGGAAAGTGTCATTGGAAGTCGGCAGGACGGGCATCCGGACTACAAAGCACCACAACGCTCCAAACAAAGTCTGACTTAAGTCAGCACCGTCAAAGACCCCAGTAGGGGTAAAAAGTGACGTAAAAATCCGTAAAAAAAATATATTTTATATAATTTCACGAGCTATGCCAGAGAATCACATAGCCATCCTCTATCCCTTATAAAGTATGCTAGATTATTAGGACCATAGATATTCGCGATAGAGTCCCTCTCTACAAAACTTCCCTGGGAACAAATTTTATCAAATTTAGAAGGGATTCTGAAATACGATTCTACAACTGTGTAATAATCTGGTATACTTTATCTTGTGATAGAAAGTAAGGACTAATCAACCCCATATCTCTATTACAGGTTGGTTCTACTGCTGCTCAATACCAAAAATGTTCGGTGACATAAAATGCTGAATTACGACGGCTTATGTGACCATTGACTTTAAGAGAGATCTCATCAGATTACATTATTTTATTAAGTAATTAGTGTCATCGTTGAGCTGATAGAGTGGTCAACTTTGAAGTCGCTGTATTTCAGATCTCTTCTAATACATTCTTGAAATGTGAAGCTCAGCAATTAGATGAGCAGCACTTTTCCCTAGACTCCTTCCATAGGAATGCAGTTGCACACAGTGCGTGTTCTTACATTTAGACTAAAGATTGGAGATTTCTCAATTTTCTTGCTTTTTATCCGACGATTTCACTTGTCTCAGATATTTATTCTCACACGATGATGAAAATCATCGCAGCAGTCATGTGTAGTAGAATATAATGCTTACTAATTTGGATAATAAATTGAAGTAGCCTTGATGAACGAATGGTACCATTACCCATCGGTCATTGTCGTAACAAAGTCTTCTTTCCTTTTCTTAAAAAGTGATCAGATATTTGCCTTATTTCAGATTTCTTTTAATGCATTCTGAAGATGTGAAGCTCAGCAATTAGACGAGAAGCACTTTTCCCTGGACTCCTTCCATGGGAATGCAGTTGCACGAGATCCCTGCGCCGATCTATTTTTCATGGGCGGCGGCGTTTCCGGCGCGCTGATAAATTTGAATCGCGGCGAAAGCGTCCGCCGCGCCGAAACAATCGGCGGCGGTGTTTATCGGCGTACATCATTTGAGTTCATGAGAATAGAAGTTGGATCTCTCCTTAGTATCTAAGTATAGATCTATTCTTCGCTTAATCGAAAAACTGGATAGTCTAAATCTCATTACTGATTAAAATCAGTACAGAAGAATTCGGTAAATATTCACCACCTGAAAATTTTGTGATGCATATAGTCTACCCAGTCGGCACAATTCACGGAAGTTGCTTTTTATCAGCTAAGGGTTCTTAATCAAACAACGATTGTGATTTTTGTGTAATTAGCAGAAATGCGACACACTTATATAAAGCTGAGTAACCGATGAATTATTTGCATGACATCACGGCTTCATTAGTGTACAGTACACGCAATATACATGTACATCCTACATTTGAATTCTAGCAAAGTGAAAATATTATCGCTTGACCGATCGATACCCATACAAGCTTATTCACCGACAACTTTGTTCCTGTCAGAATGCAGGCTGGTCTCTTGGTTACACCCTTGTAGAAAGTATATTTGGACATTTCTTCAGGAACAAACGATATGATCCTAAGTTTCAGTTAGAATTGCAGTGGAGACAGTTAATCCATAAAATCAAATCGACTGATGTCTCCACCGGCGCGACGCCGAAGAAGTGACAGGCGGCGGCGCAGGGGTCTAAGTTGCACACTGCGTTTTCTTAGCATTTAGGCTAAAAACTGGAGATACTCCATTGTCTTGTCGGAGGACAATAATCGGTCATTGTCGGGACACGGTCTTTTCCTTTTCTTAAAAGTGAAAATCAAGAAACTTGTCAAAATTAGAACACCAACTTATAGAAGTGATCTGCAAAATGTGTATTGAAGAAGTTATTGAAAAATTCTTCAATTTTTTACACATCCACATATTAGAAATATTTTGAAACAATGTCTGCACTTTCATTTTGAAAAATTTACATCAATAAAAACGTTGACACTTTATTTTCCAGAGAGGTTGATCAAATCGTATTTCCTCATCACTCGGAAGAACATTCAGGATACAGTGCCGAAAGCAATCATGCATTTTCTGGTGAACCATGTGAAAGACACGTTACAATCTGAATTGGTGTCTAAATTATACAAGGCTGAAGAATACGATGTCTTGTTATGTGAAAGTGAACATATTGCACAGCGCCGGAAAGAAGCTGCTGATATGCTTAAAGTAAGTCAATTTGTGTTACTACAAGCCTGTCATTGACAAATCAGGAGAGAGCGAAGAACAGATTAAAATCATTAAATATTCGGGTTGTTCAGTATCAAACATCAGACCCTTTCAAAATACTATTGCTATTTAAATATATTGCAATAACCTGTATTTCGATATATTTACCCGCGAGGAAATTTGAAAGTATGATCAGATGTATGAATCATACCTAAGATTCATGTGTATGATTCATACCTGAAGCATGCTATGAAAGTGAAACACTTTTTCTATACAAATCATGCGTATGAATCACACCCAAATTTTGATACAGAGATCCGCGTATTATGATCATACCATGACAGTCTCATGCGCTGATTATGGCATGAAATATCCATGCTGAGAACACATTGTGATTTTTTTATACCTTTATTTTTCCCATCGACTGGGTTCCTTTAATGACTTGCTTTTTTGTTTTTCTTCAGAGAAAATCTTGCATTATATTACTTTGTCATTACTTCCTTCATTTTTCTAAAATAGCTACCACTATTTTAAATCAGCGCTTGAATTATCAGATCTATCTAGTTGGTTTGAATTGTATTGAATGACTAAATTTCGGCGAGATTCTGTATAAGTAACGAAATTTTTCAGTAACAAAGTAATAAAGCAATTTCTACCCAGTTTTTGGCAATAATATTAAACGTTTTCTAAAAACACGGAATCTTGAAACTAAGAAAAATTGTTCTAAGGAAGAGTATCTAAAATGAAATGATAACAATATATCATGTCAAATTTATTCCGGAAAAAGAAAGTTGAAGTATACAACAATTACATGTCTCAGATGACCTGGTATCAACATGATAGAAATGTCATGAACTAAATAAAGGAAGTCAAACTTTTTAACTAATAAAAGTTGTTTAACTATAGATACGCAGATATTTATCTCATGAAAAAGGAAAGACCTGTATGGAAGACCAGTATCTAATATTTGATTTTATGTTTGAAATAAACTGCACTCTCCTAAATTGCAAAATTAACTCATTTCCAAAGTGCATTTTTAATTCCACCTTCAAATCACTTGCATTAGGAGTGATTCGTAATTATAACGAGTAATTTCTAGCAATTCACACCTATCCAATGCGAACGAGTTGATCTGGACATGCACGGTGGCTTGTCGGTAGCTAATCGATTGTTTCATTCTGACCAATCAAATGCTCTTGAAATTGATAATAAACTAACACGTAAAAACCCCTCGGTGTTGTCACATGTTCACCATGTTAAAAAATGATAAAAACGCTCTATTCTTCGACGTTCAAGAATGAAATTTACCAGGTAGCATCTTGAGAGTCCTATGCGACTTAGTTCAATGCCTGATTGGATTATTTTCGCTTGGAACGTCAATAACCATGAAATCAAACCATTGATTTCAGAGGCATCTCTTCATATGGCGATTTTTTTCTCACAAATATGAATGATTAATTTCATTCCTAGATTCTAAGGATTAATGGCTTCCGTCATGGTGCATAATCTAATTGGAGCTTTTAAGTAATAGATAATTTTACTTATCAATTTCTAATGACGTTCCTATGTTCACTGGTCAGAATCGTACGATCCATTGGCCATCAGGAGGATCTGATCTGACGCCTAGAACTATTTTATGGGATCCCACATAATGAGACATGCAGGACTCTCTCAAAGCAGGTGTTTTGAAAATGTGATTAGAAACAAACTGGAAAACACACTTTTAAAATCGCATATGGTTGAATTTTCATATCCATTGCAGCACTAGTATTGCATTGTGTAGTTTAGCATGAAGTTGCAAAATCACAACCAACCAAGTACTGATGAATGATACTAACCTACTATGTTTGACGGAAGTTTAATCTACCATGCTGGGAATACACACCTAAATTGACCAAAAAACATTTTCGCCTCGAGTTTCGCCAGTATACCTCCTTAGAACCATCTCAGCAATATCTCAGCAGAACAAAATCAAATGAGAAACCTTGAAACAACTTCATTCTAGAATAGGAACTCAGTATTAGAAAATCTTTTACAAAAGTCATGGCATGAAACTCATACCCATATTTGCGCATGATTTCAGGATAAAAATCCTGAAGTTTCATGCCTATGACTCTGCAATGCCCTTTCCATAGTCAAATTTTAGTATGGAAAATTCATACCCACGTTTGCGTATGATTTCAGTATGAACTAGTATGAAAAATTCATACACATACTTGTGTATGATTTCAGTATGAAATCTCAAGAACACATGAATCATGAGAAAATCATACTATGATTCATGCCGACTTTCCTCGCGAGTATTGCACCACCTTCCAGCCGCAAATACTATTGCAATACATTGCTATAGTATTGTCTAGGAGATCAAATGATTTTACTGGGAAATAATAGTTCCATACTAGCGCTTAGCGACCAAAATAGAACGAGATCAAAATAAATGTCGAGCCACCTGTCATACAAATTGAATGTAACATTTTTTCAAGTTTGGCCATTCTTAGAAAATTGTATAGTTCAATAATTGCCTCTGGCTTCTCAAGAATAAGACGAGTTTTGACGAAATATCGGACATCAAATCTCGTCTTATTCTTGAGAAGCCAGAGGCAATTATTGAGCTATGAATGTAACATATTAATGACATCATGAAACATTCATATTTCGGCATCCATCTGTTTAGTCATCATAATACCACTCCTTTGTCTACATGCATGACACCCACTACGTCAATGTTTGTTTAGTTAGGAGGCGAGGCAGCTGTGAGCACGGTTGTGGATTGAGTGGAATTGACACGCTGATGTCGCGTTGACCTTCGGAATCTTCTTCGTACATTCTCATATACATACAGGAACTCACCACTCATATCGCTGGAAGATTTTTCAGTAGTGCTGGCTTCTCTTGTTCTGATCGTCGTCAAAGAACTCTGCTTGTTAATTTGGAATGTCAGTTGTTCTTGAATTTCAATCGAAACTTCTGGGATATTCATGCATTTTAAATCTGTTGACATGGAAACTTATGTGTTTTATACAGAAGATCAGATTGTTAATAGTTGCTAGCTGGTTTTATTCGAATATACTGTGTTAAGTAGTGTATTAAACAGCTTATTGTTTTATTACATACGGTAGTTAGGCCTAACTCTAGCAATTCGCTAATAGTTACTATTTTTGTGTCTACAAAATACATCAATTATGACCATACGTCGACTAGCAGCAAATCCTCACAATATGGACATTATATACATTCTTCAGTCGTAAATTTTATCCATGATATACGGATATCATCAACATAAAGTAGTAGTCCAAATAATCATTTTACATGCACTAATGCATGACCGGTAAAACTTCATTATTTTTTAGTATTGCTTATAAGTATATGCAGAAATACTCGTAATGAAGACCGTGCAAACATGCGGATATCGAATGCTGAATTGCGTACATATGACCCTTGAATTGATGCATTAGTAGCGAATTGCATTAACTTTGAAAACAACGCTAACTGACATGTTGCAATATATTGAAATACATTTATTGCAGACAAAAAGTATTGCAATATATTCATTGCTATTATATCCTGTCATCAATAATATTGCAATAGCATTATGAAAGGGTCTGTCAAACATTGTACTGACAATCATAATGCGCTTTCAATTACTTCACTGCTTCGTGCCCATAACGAATTCGATATGTAGTAAAAATGAATGGAACTAGTCGTCCATGCGACTATCAATGTATTGTACAGTGATGATAAAAAATGCCTAGGCTTATCATTTATAAATCGTGTTTGGAATGCGACGCAAATAAGAAAAATCAGCATTCTGTTGATCTACCGGTATGTATTGCCACGAGGCATTTCGTCGACTCTCATCGGGTGGTTGCAATCGATAATCACGCACAGAACGGTGGTTGGAGAAGAGAATGAAGGAGCACCTGCCGGCCTGGTTAATGGACGGACGCGGCAAACGACCTCAAAGCAGCGCTGAACCTGCTAGCGCGGTGATCAGACACGCGAGTGAGTATCATTTGTTCGACAATACAAGTCAAAGAATTGCATTATTCGACGTCAACGTTCGGACACAAAGACCTCCATTGCTACCATATCTTGAAAGAATATTCATTAGATCAGTGCAACCTCCATTGTGCATTCAGAAAGAATCAACAATCACTTTGACTGTCCCATGGCGATAAGGAGCCTCATTACCATTCATTCTTATTGTATTTATGTACATGCATACATATATATGTATATATAATAAATTTCTTTAGAAATATTAAGGAAAAACTCAAAATCAAGCCCAAGCCGGTTTCACCTGTATCCCAGGCTTCTCACGGGCGACTGAAATATATTTCAAGAAATTCGAAAGCATTAGCTTGTAATGCAAGCTATCAAAGAAATAGATTAGCAAAATACCTTGAATAACTGCTGTCATAGATCGATAGACATGTGATGTAGACATAGATAAATTTCAGAACATAGACAGATATCAATTATAAAATTGCTGGGAGTATACAAATTCTTTGTTTTGATCTTGGTTTCAGAATCTCAATACACATTTTGTAACCCCAACTAATGTTTTTCTGTTATTTCTTCTCAATTGCCTAAGTAGTGAAGGGGACTGACGGTATGTGCGTCTTATTTTGTAGTCTTTCAAAGTCGGTTGCATTTTTAAACCAGTGAAGATTGGATTAATTACTTCCCGGAAAATTTTCGGATTATTCGGGTTATATGTGGAAAAAAGGGGAATCGTTAAATTGGAATGTTGGTTTTTCTTCACATTAGTGATCCTACTTTTTGCTTTTAAGATTGAATCATTGATTAGAGGCATTGGATGCATATAATATCGAAAACACCAGCGGCAAGTTCTTCGCGTGTGACTTCATTGCAGATATCAGTGATCTTCTCACTCAACTCGTCCAGGCTTTGTGGCTTACCATGATGGTATATCTTCGCTTTCATCCATCCCCAGAACCAAAAGTCGAGAGGATTCAAATCAGGTGAACGTGGAAGCCACTCTCGGTCACATCCTCGACTTATCACGCGATCACCAAAAGTCTGCACGAGGAAGTTTCGTACCTTTGTTGCAAAGTGGGATGGGGCACCATCTTGCATAAATATACAGGAGGACAATTTTCGCTTTTGCGCAAGTTGAGGACGCACGTGCTCCTTAAGCATCTGGAGATAGGAATTAGTTCCACTGTGTTGGAGAAGAAAAAATGTCGTACTCCAAACTTAGCAGAAAATCCCATCCAGACACATAACTTAGGTGAATGAAGGGATTTTGAGATGCATGTTGATGGCTTAACATCTGACCAGATACGGCAATTGTGCGTGTTAACGATCCCATCGAGTGAAAAAGACGCCTCGTCAGACCAGACAATGTCATCGATTACATTCTGATTGTCGAGAAGCCAACTCGCTAACTCACAGCGCTTTGACTTGTCGGTCGGCTCAAGTGCTTGCACAACCTGTAATTTGTACGGGTAAAGTTTTAGTTCATGCCGAAGGATTTTATGGACGCTAGTCTTTGAAATGATACCAACCTCTTCCGCCACTTTGCGAACTGACGTGACTCCTAGCTTTGATTTTGAAATAGTCTCCTCGACGACGCGATTCACAGTTGCAATTGTCAAGTCATCCATTGTAGGACAACCACTGCGAGGTTTATCATGAACGCTGCCAGTTTCTTCAAACTTTTTGATGATATCTGCAATCGATGTTGTTGTAAAAGGATCTTTGTGAATGCGTCTTTGAGTCTTAAACATTCGAAGGGCAGCTGTAGCACTTCTATTGCATGCATAGAAGCACTGAACTATCTCTATCCGAGTCTGAAGATCCATTGTTAATAAGATAGGCAGCGATCGTACCACTTCACATTGAGATTTCGAACATAGCATGAGGAAACACTATGATACAGACTTAAACTATTGGTTGACTAACGCGTCTTTGTCATTGGTTAGCGAAAACATCACGTCATAGATATGTAATATGGCAATTCTATGCCATGAAAGCTGATTAATTTGACGTTCTCAATTGAATCAATCAATGACTAAGCATGTCGTCATGGCTGGTGATGAAAGTTTCATAGCATTGAATAGGGGAAAATTTTGAGCTACGGCCCTAGGTAGGGTTAATTGACATAATTAACAGCACAGCTAATTGACTTTGACATTTACTGAAACTGAAATGAATTCACCAAAGCTTAAGAACTATAATTGCACATATAATATTCATTACAAAAATGACTGCATGTAGAATGTAAAATTTAAGCAATTAAATAATCGAATATTCATTTCTTACTGTTAGATTCGTAAATTCCCGTTCATGTTGCGTAATATAACAGGGTTTCTGACGTAAACGTTTATTGTTTACTCATGTAGATATTCAATTTAAAAGTCAAGCGACTTTACGGACACCCTGTATATAGTTTGCTTCATTTTCAATTGTTTCCTGATTATCGACTGTAACCACTCGATTTCAAATGATGTGCAAAATTGAAAGTACATACGAATATTTCAGAAGTTTGCGAAATTATAGTATTTTGGGTAGTCCTAAAGAGAACCGATGACCATTCCCACAGCAAACCAGGCAAAGTCAAAATTTTCTATCATAACACACAAATTGAAAGAAAGCTATCTTGAAACAATGGGCGAGCGAAAATTACAATTGTTATACACAAATCTCGACACCGGTGAGTCACGTTTTAGGTTCGTCAGCAGGAAAACCAATCAGCTTTGCGTTTCGGGTCCTTTAATTTCCTGTATGCCTTTGTTGGCGGACCCCCACTGTATAACCGCGGACCCTGTGACACCTAATTAGACACAAAGTTCAAAAAACTGAAAATGAAAAAAAATCCAAACTTATATGAGAGTCGACGAAAGGCCTCGTGGTAATGCATACCGGAAGATCTACAGAGTGCTGTTTTTTTTCTTATTTGCGCGGCATTCCTAATACGAATTATGACTAGACCTATATTAAAAACATCCTATACTTCTGCTCTTATATCTTATATGCTACTCTATTATCTTATATATATCTTATGTAATCTGCTTTCGCTGTGACTATTACATCAAGTCTATACCATGTTCATCAACTGCTGCAGTAACTGGGATTTATTTAGCGTTTAAAAACCAGGTTCATGACCATATTTACACGAGAGAGTTCTGCAGTCGTCGGAAATTTGTCCTCAACACGACACGACACGACACGAGACACGCCTGCACTACCTTGAGACGACTGACACGAAATTTATCTTGCGAATAATTCAATTGTTGACTCTTACAAAAAGGAACAGTTTACCACCAACTTTGAGAAATCAACCAGACTCGCAGACAAAATTTGAAAACTCATTTATTCTCGCATTGCCCATGTGTCACTATCTCCACATTGATTGCACACTGTGTAGATTTTGTGTTTAAATTATTATATTATGTATTATTATTATTTAAAAGATATTTTTCCTTACAAAGCAGTTCCCTGAAGGAGACTGCACCAGTTAAAAGGAATTACAAAGTAATTTGAATCACATGAAAAGCTCAGTTTTCAAAAGTAGAAATAAGTAAAAAAAACTCCCCTGAGTGAATAACTGCCGATGTTTTTATAAGTATAAAATTTACAGATGTAAAAATATGCCGACGTTTCACGTCCGGACGCTAAGTCGTGCATACATTTATTGAACGAAACTGCTTACAGTGACATTTTGTCCGAAGACTTCAAGGGCACTTTACATAAAAAACGAAAAACAATCGCCAGAAGATACAAAAAATGCGATCCATAGCATGGTGTGGCAGATAGGTCTACATGTAAAGGCAGTGGACATACACACATAGACAGAGAGAGGGAGAGAGAGAAAAAAATGAAAAATTATGAAAAAGAGGAACGTAGCAGTTCTGCCTTCAGGGCTGACTTGAAGGTGGAAAGGGATGGAATTGATTTAAGAGAGGAAGGAAGGGAGTTCCAAACCCGTGCGGCAGCTACAGGAAGCGCACGAGCGCCCACAGTCTTGAGGCGAGAAGAGGGCAGCATAAGGTTCGAGGAGGAAGAGGAGCGCAATGAGCGCCTGGATTCGATGGATGAGGAAAGTTGAAGATAAGAATTAAGGTACGGTGGAGCAAGGCCATGAAGGCATTTGAAAACAATCACGGCAAGACGAAAGTTAATACGGTCACGTATTGGTAGCCATTCAAGGGATAAAAGAGTTGGAGTCACGTGGTCGCGTGCTCGAATATTTCGGACGAGGCGGCAGGTTGCATTCAGGATGCGTTGAAATTTGGAGAGGGAGTTGTCGGGAAGGCCATAGAGAATAGTGGAGCAATAATCGAGTCTGGAGTGGATAACAGAAGTGGCAAGAGTCTTGACCACAGGCTCAGAGATACACCGTCGGATGGACCACAATTGACGGAGGGCAGAGAAGCACTTTGCCATAGTGTCGGAGATATGGGGTCGCATTGAAAGGCAGGGGTCAAAAAGCACACCAAGATTGCGGAGTTTGCTTGCAGGAGAGATCGTGGTGCCATCAATTACGATAGGGTGGTTTGGGGCTTGGTGACGACGCCTTTGTGAGGTGATCCACATGATATCAGTCTTGCTAGTGTTGAGGAGAAGATGATTTGAGCTCAGCCATTTCCGAACGTCGGAGATGCAGCTTGACATACGGGAAGCGAGGGTGGCGGAGTCAGGTGGATGACAAGATACAAAAATCTGTAAGTCGTCTGCGTAGATATGGTAGGAGAGACCATATGACTCGATGATTTTGGGAAGGTCAGTAGTGTAAATGAGGAACAGAAGGGTGCCTAGCACAGAACCTTGAGGGACACCATGTCGAGCCGGAGAAGGGATGGATTGAGAGGTTTCACATTTCACACTGTAAGAACGCTCAGACAGGAATGAGGTTAGCCAAGATAAGACCTAAGACCTGGCCCTTGATGCCGAAGGAGATTTCCAGACGTTGGAGAAGAATACCATGATGGACCGAATCGAAGGCCGATGAGAGGTCAAGGAGGGAGAGGAGCACTGCCTTGCCTTGGTCAATCACGGTGAGGATGTCGGATGAAGAGGGCAGTTTCGGTCGAATGATTAGAACGATACGCTGACTGCAGTTGTGGAAAGAGGTCTTCGGAGTTCGTGTAGGAACAAATCTGTTTGGCGACCAGCCGTTCAAGGACTTTGGAGAGGGTGCAGAGCTTGGAGATGGGTCTGTACGAAGAGACGTCATTTGGATCAGGATTGCCCTTTTTCAAAGTGGGGTTTATAACCGCCTCCTTCCATAAACGCGGGACAGAACCAGAAGATAGTGATTGGTTGAACAGATGGTGTAGGAAAGGTGCAACGAGATCGATGTTCAACTTTAGAAACTCAGATGGGAGAGGATCGCGTGCGTTGTGCTTAGGGGGCAGTTTGATGAGGGCGTTGATGACATCCGTTAATTCGATGGGACGAAATTCGGATAAATCACAGCTCGAGGGTACAGTTGAGAAGGTAGTCGGAGGGGCGTTCGATGTGGCATCGTGGATGGATCTGACCTTGTCTAGGGTGTGCTGATGAAAGGCTTGGGCTGAGATGTTAGAGTTGGGGTTGCACCGGCTGCGTCCCATGAGGGCGTTAATTGATGTCCAGGCCAGTCGAGGATTTTTCTTCTCTGAGTCGATTTTGGCCTTCCAGAAATCCTCGCGCTTCTGGCGAGTGAGCTGTTTGTACTGCCGTCTACACAGATTATGTGCATTATAAGCACAATAATTGTGACCTTCGTGAAAAATCACCTTCTCATTATGTTTGTGATATTACTTGTGTAATTTATCAATTCACTTGCAAATTTTGTAAGGGCCAATATATCGGAACAACTGCTCGTCCATTTAATTTGAGATATAAAGAACATAAAAACAGTATAAAATATAAAAACAATTCTAGCGCGTTAAGCGATCATAGCAATATTTGTAGCAATGCTAATAGCATTGACGATTTTAATGTAGAAATCTCAAAGCGTGTGGATCATTCGGTTGAGGCAAGTTTGGTGGAAGCTCGTTTGATTAATTATCATCAACCTTCGATGAACAGGCGTCACGAGACTGTTGCAACGAGAAACAGAATTTTGTAGTAATCACTGTTTGTCAGAACTGCCACGACTAAGCGTGTGGACGTGGAACGTCGGCATATTGTTACATCTCTAAATTTTATATTCATAAAAACATCGGCAGTTATTCACTCGGGAGCGTTTTTTGCTTATTTCTACTTTTGAATAATGGTCCTCCCGACTTCTGCTTTTACATATAGAAAAACCCAGTGGTCGATCCAAGTGTGATGAGAAGCCGCTTACCAAGTTCTACTGGACTCAGTATACCGTGTATGACAAGCCTTTATGTTGAAAATGCACATCACGTGTGGCGGAAATGGCTGAGTTGGCAACTATGGCGTGGCCTGGCGTGCTTTGCTCTGCTCAAATTCGGGTAGTGGGTAGCGCGCTCGGTCCACCAACGGACTGATGATCCGCACAGGAAACGTTTGATGCTCGTGGTTCGCCCATGTATTTATCAGTTCTGTCATAAACATATCCAGAATGCACATGAATTGGTTTTGCAATCTAACTTCGAAGTAGATTAACCCTCAGAGGGTGTGAAAAAGCTCAGGTCTCTGAGGGTTAAAGGAATGCTGTTATTTATCCTTCATCATCGCTTGTCTTCAGATAGAGCAGTTTAAGTCATCAAATTATCTCGATTAAAAATTTTGCAGTGAATTCTTGTCAACACGAGAATAAAACACAACACTATGAACATTGTTCTGATACTTTTGACATACAATATTCGGCAATTGTACATTACATTAATGTGTATCTGAGATAATGAACATGAGTATGACTGTACGTAGACAAAGTAACGATCAAATCCATCTAAACTCAAGCAAAATCACTTTAGGTTGATTATATTTTATCACAACTAATACGTTTTATTTTGCATGAGTAATTTTAATATTAGAAAATACACAAAGAGGCAGCTCTTGAACAAAAATGATAGCTGCAAAACTTTTGCCCTTTATTTGCTAGAAACATATTTGCGATGATTTTCCTTGAAGCAAATTTGTCATGAAGACCATCAAATAACTGGCACACCGAGCAATGATTTTCAATAAGTCATTCTGCTGTTCGAGTAGTATCAAAAAAGCTGTGATAGCAAGCAAACGAAAATGTACTAATTCGCCAACTTCCTTTCCTTTGTTTTTCCAGGCCTTACAACATGCCAGTCACATCATCAGCGAAATTCGTGAGACGCATCTATGGTGATGATTCCGTGTGAGGAGGTGACCTATGATAGACGAAACATTTTTTCATTTCAAGGACGAGCAGAATTTGTGTGGACATTACTGAATTGTGGCAGTGACAAACATCCGTCTTGATCTATTCTGCTTCCGTGATGGGCTTGTCATCAATGTGTGAATGATGACCAACTCTCGAACATTTTTCTTCACTTTAATGGTTGACCTTCATTTTCTTTGCACACTTTATAGTAGTACACAATAGCAATGCCAGATGTCTTCATTTTTAGGTTTTGAAGTTATTTGTAAGAAACAACTAATTGTGCTCAACGTTTCATGTTTTCCTGGGCGATAATAATTATTTTTTACTTCTAATAGATATCATCAACTACCGTTTTTGTCTAGAGTCTGCAGGGAACCACTGTAGGTCAACCACTGTTTGGTTTTACGTGACAAAGAAATGTCCATTCTAAATTATTGTTAATCAAAGAAATGTGTTGCCGTCATATTTGATGAATATTCTAAACTCTGTCTCAGTACACTGTCTCAGTGGTCATTTCTTTTTTAAGAAAGAGTATTATTTCAGTATATTTAGTATATCCAGTTGGTTTTGCTCTTGTACGTTGTCTGTATAATAGCGAGAAGCCATATTCTGTGATGCATACAACAAATACACCATTACCCACATTTTGTTCTTTTTCATGGACTCAGAGAATTTAGCATGTTCATGACTTACAAACAGAATTGCAAAATTGGGTTAGGATGATCAAAAATGAAATGTGTATCTAATTAAATATGTGAGATACAGTGGCGTCGCGTATTCCGAGACCATAGGCCTTCGCTCCATAATTCCTGTATTTCTGTAACAGACAGCATGGACTGCATAAAATGATTGATTTGACAGTCTGAAATTTCAGTTAATTTTCATACTCGTACAAGTGGGCCCAAATCCACAAGAATTAAATGAAATTATGTGAGAAATGGAAGCTGATAGTTAAATGAAAGTTACTGTGAAGTCCACAGACTACCCAATATTGACTATACTGCATGTGAATTATGATTCACTGTGAGTCCTATGTGACAGCCTCTTTTTCTGGTCTCACAAGTATGCAATCCTAAGCTGATTGTTCGTCAGCGCGATTCTTGTTTTCCTAAGATTTCAAACATCAAATGACAATGAAACTGCGATGTTGATTTCTCACTTTCCCTGCTTGATCGCCTTGGTCAAGGAGCTGAGATCACTACAGCGAACATTCACTCTCGAGGAAGCTCTCGCCAACGCAAGATTCTTGTGTTCATTTTAGCCTGTCATTACATGTTTCAAAATTAGGGCTGGAGAACGTTTTTTGTGCTCCTCAGATTCCATCCTTTGAGAGTGGTTTAGTTTTTATTTCAACGCCATACTTCGTGTACGATGTCTGTAGTTTTTCTGCATAATCCCTCGGAGGACTGGCCGGTGTAGAAAATGACCACTATTGAAATCGCCACCATAATATAGGCCTATCACAAATTTGCCTTCAATCATGTTGAATATTTCAGACTGAATCACACATCAAATTAGGGAACCTTAATATCAACTTCTCATGTGCACATTCACTTAGCCTTAAAAAATGTACGGGATTGTTATTGAAAATTCATCTTTTATGAAAATTGATGTTGTGACATAAAAAATGTCTGGTAGGAAATTGTATTCCAATGCTAGGCGAAGGCCTATGGTCTGGGAACACGCGACACCACTGGCAAATGGCCTATAGTGCTTGGAGTGACTCAAAAAGGCATCTGTACACAGTGAAATTTTTTTTATGAAAAGATTCAGTTTTTTACGGAGATCACGTTCCTGCGATCCAAAAAATTATTTGAGCAGCTTCTAAAAAGCTAAATTTTCGCAAATTATATAATTTCCTGTGAAGCTATAACGAGAAGCCTTTTTATAAGAAGCATGAAGCAAGTTGGATATCAAAAGGAATGCTTGTTCGCCGTTTACGTGTTAATAGGAACACCGGTACAGTTGTCTGGAAAGCCTTTGAAAGTTTTGTACTTTGTCACATGCACTTTAGTTGGCCGGTCATCTGTGACATCAGTGCCAAACATTTTCAGAAGCATGAAAGATTGTATAAATTAGCAGTGCGTTGGTCCAATAGTCGTGATCGGCCTTCACTTCGTGAAGTGCTTGATCGTAGCTGTATTAAACTTGTCAAAAGGATTAGCAACAATGTTGTCAAGCATCCGCTGTCAAAATTTTTTGAAGTACGCAATAGCTCCCGTATTGTTCGAAACCATCGTGCATTGCTGCCTTTTCGCAGAAATTCAGCACTGTATAACAAGAGCTTTGTTAAATTTTCAAAATTCACGTGAAATCTGTCTTGTACTCATGCATGTCATACCGCTTTTGTATTGACGAATAAAGCATTATTATTATTATTATTAAAAAATTGGCCGTGGTGTTAGTCTAACTGGAAATGTGGCGCTAGCCTACGAAGTGGGAGTTAGTCCACATGTAGTTAAAAGAGATGTGGATTCAGCTATATACACGTGTCGTTAGCCCAATTAATGGTGAGCTAGATTTTACAATAATTTGAGTGGTGTTAGTCCAAAGTATAATTTTTCCGTAGAGTTAGCCTAACGCTAACAAATCAATGAATGTTATAACTATATATGTTGCTAGTCTAAAGTCAATAAATTTTATAATTTTATGTGGTGTTAGCCTGAAGTCACTTACTATTATAATTATATGTGTTGTTAGTCTAAGTCAGTAAATATTATAAATACACGTGTTGCTAGCCTGGTCGGCAGATAATATAATTATATGTGCTGTTGGCCTGAAGTCAGCAATTATCATTATTATATGTGATGTTAGGCTGATGTCAATAAATATTATTATTTTGTGTGTTACTAGCCCTACGTTAGTAGACATTGAAATTTCATGTGCTGTTAGCCTGAAGTCAGTAAATATGATAATTATGTGTGTTGTTAGCCTGAAGTCAATAAACATTGTAGTTACATATCTGGTGATACTAAGACAATTAGACAATTATCAAAGTGAAAATTTATTCTTTTGTTACATCAAAGTTTTTTATAGCTAGGCCTAATCAGAGACAATTCACAAAATAAAGTGCGTTTATGGAGTTGGATTGGAATGTATGGTTTATCAAGGTCTTCAAATGTTTGGGAAACGAAGTATATAAAAAGATTGGTTTTAAGATTGGTTTTTTGGTTTAGCATAGATTTATGTGGTCAGAGCCTACACGTTTTAAAAATGAGACTAGTGTTGATAGATGCGCACAATGCTGCCGCAATCAACGTCCGGTAAAATCAATCAGTGGAGTTTTGACAGATCCCATCTGACTGACTGTCTCATAACTGACGGTGAGGTGTGCTCGTTTGAGGTAAATAACATTTAGAAGACTAAAGATCGCGTATAAAAGGCGATAGGCAAATATCTAGACTATGTCACTTTGCCATCGAAAAGGCAGCGCTAAGCTTAAAAATGAGTGTCTAAATTGAAGTTGTCAGTCCTTGAATTTCACTGCCGAAAAATCTACAGGCACGGTGCAGTACTAAAGCAAACACACCGATGATTACAATTGAATTTATTATCAAATTACAATCACGTTATCAGAGTCAATCACATAACGTTTTGTTCATCATAGCGTTTAAAGCAGTCATAACATACCATAAATTCTTAGGAACTTTTGTACAGTTTACAGTCCACTCTTGCATCTCGAGCAGGATTCCGTCGCTTGCCAGTTCGCTTGCCAGTTCACTTGACGGTCTCAGTTGTTGAAGTTGAGCGGCTTGAGAGCCTGTAGCACAATCGCTGATGTCCCCTGTTGAAGCAATCAATAAATGCGATAGTGGAATGATGAGTTAGATCACATCTACTACAATGCTTACCAGTTTGCTTGCAAAGTCTCTTTGGTGATGAAGTCGCCACTGGCGCATCCTCATTTCCGCTGGTTACAGTGTCTCTCCGACTATCGTTTAAAACGTGGTTGAAGTATTCTGTTGGAGCAAGGAAAATGAAGCAAACTCAACAGGACTCTATGCACACCACTGAAATGAGGAACTGTGTCATTAAGTTACACGTACTAACGACTAACTCAATGACAAAATTAGAGCTGCATCATTATATGATACACGAAAAGGTAGCACATTTTCAGGCAAAGTATCATAACTAAAATTAAAATTTTCACTCGTATTATTCTGCAATACAAGTGCACACCCAAATGCAATTGCATTCTGTGTGTGCATCGCATTGATTTCAAAATATCATTATTTGTATTTGGTCTATAAGAGCGAATTGGTTTGAAACATAACACTTGATTCATTACTTACGAATCGACGATTGGTTATTTAAAATATCCGAATCGTAATATTTGTCCGCGACATCTGTGCTATGGAGCATAGCGCGCGAAAGCTTCTTCGCGTTGATTCCTGCCTTTCTTCCTATTGTAGTTTTGGCTCGGCGAAAATCCGTCGCTTTTATTTTCCGTCCACAAATCTGAGGAAGAGCATTAGTTACTATTTCTGTAGGATTTCTTCGTTGGAAATTCAATCCAAAAAATGTAGACGTGATAATTTATAAAATAATAAACACGAAATGAAGTTATCTAACTCTCAAATTCAACACTTAAATTGCTCGAAAAATATGACTTTTTACGCATACATTGCCAAGTTGTCTTAGGTAAATAATTTTTAGCGTGTAAGGGGACTACAAAAGAAATTTCAGGTTAGATTATGCTCATTACTTCACATCTGATATCATTCCGCATTACAGCGGTTAAAACATTGTTGGATATTACAAACTTATGTTCATGCCATCGATGATAGGCTTGCCATATTTCTTGCAAAAAATCATCAAACATTGAATTTTCCAGTTATTATCACAATATTCCCTTCACAAAATAGACACACACCTTGCATGTAAGTACATAGCTTTGTCGGCTAAATCTACTCGCCGCACGTTTTACTAGTTCATTCCAGTTTACTAAGAATGCCAGTGATGCATCGACATCTCTCATGAATTCAC
The DNA here is from genome assembly GCA_907163375.1 of Prostheceraeus crozeri. Classification (NCBI taxonomy): domain Eukaryota; kingdom Metazoa; phylum Platyhelminthes; order Polycladida; family Euryleptidae; genus Prostheceraeus; species Prostheceraeus crozeri. The sequence goes on from CAJQUW010000328.1 coordinate 109,049, forward strand.
TTATGCAGTTTCTCAAAAGCTCGAATGGTAAACGATGCGATTGGCTAAAGCCGTGATAATAACTTTTAAAATATCATCGTCTGGTCAACAATAGCAAATTTTGTGAATATTGAAACGAATTAAAAAGTGTTTCACCTTTTCTGCTGTATTCGCAATAATGTTTCCGATTCCTTCAAGTGCACCGCCGTCCATTTTGCAAAATAGAGGCTGAGAGTTGTCTTCTTTTAGGTTTGAGACACTCCTTGTTAATTTGTCAATGTAAAGAATAAGAAGATCATACAAATCACTTGAAACATTTATGACAGGGCTCCGTATTTCTTGAACGTTTTGTGATGTCCTAGAAGAAATGCAACGAAAAACATGACAGGACTGTCGAAAGCAACGTAGACAAACTATAGTCAGTTGATATTAAGCATAACTTCTTTTCATAATTCATTTTACGAAAAAATATCTTACCTTGGTGTTTGGATCCAGATATTTTGAGGCTCACAAAATCATCTCTCTTTTCCAATGGGTTATTGACAGACCCAACTGTGATATCTTCCAAAGGAATCAGCCGAATTGGATTAAATGCGGCGAGGCATGTCAACATGCAATCTCGTTGCCTGCAAAGATGCGACAGTAACACAAACTTAAATGAATGTAGTTACATATAGGGCAGTCACTCACATAATACATCAAAAATTCATAAGAAATGACAAAAGAAACAAACTTATATGATTATCTCAAAACTAAAATTTGCGCATAATGAACACAACAAATGTTGAATTGCAGTTTGGGAAAATTGGTGCTGATTATAAAAAATGGAAGTTTTTCTTTTATGTACCCTCTTCACTTTAAACAATATTTACTTACATCCTAAATGATTTCGTGTCGTCACCGCCATCACAATTCATTAGCTCCGAAGTTTTCTTCCATATTGCAGTCAATTCTATCTCAGTTGCCATTGATAAGTGTTTGTCGATTTGTGCACTGGCCTGAGAATGAAAACATGCATAAATCAAAGTCAACCAAAAAATTATCTTTCTATGAATAATCCAAACATCAAAAGCAACCGATTAATAAATCGGCTACTTTTGATATCAAAATCATTCATAAATAGAAATTTTTTTCGGTTGACATTGGAAACATATTTTTCTGTACATGTATGTAGTACATATTCGTATTTCATGTGTATGTCTAAATTCACATGTTTTTCAGTAACTAAGCACACAAGATGCTTCAAAATGAAAAATACATACAACTTATTATTAGCACCGCAACCGCACACTCTAGACTTGGAAAAGTGAGACTTATACTTTTATCAGCCTACAATCACTCACTTCAATGCCACTTTTTTCCGCAAAGAATCGAGATTTCGCTTTCCGTATTTCAGATTGTGCGTCTCTGATGGCTTCGATGCCGACGTCATTGAAAAAAGTTCCTCGCTCTGAGTCAGTAAAGGTCTTCTTATTCCATATTATTGCATCACCTAGTAATTGTAAATTGATATCAATTCAATATCATGGTCAGTAGTGAAAAGTATGAATGCATGATAAACTAGAATATACCGCATTTTCTCGAATAGAACCCGCCCTCAAATTGAACCGCACTTGAATTATTAGAAATCGCATATTCCGTGGGTTGTATTCGAGAAAAATCGGTGGCAACATAAACTTGAACAAAAACAAAAAACAAGAAGAGAAACTTGAAAGATAAAGTTTCAATTTCGCCTACCAACTGAAATAAAATCGGATGCGTATTTCATTTTGCTGGATGGCTTAAGCTCTTTATCGAGTTCTCTGTTCAAGAATAACTGTGCGTCCATCAACTCTCGTACACCTGGGAATCGGTCTAAAATGACTGCCATCTGCAAATCGAAGTAGCACTACAGTGAAAAATTCAACTCAAATTAATTATTAGCAACAAAACTCTGATTACCAATATGGGATTGCATTCTTATTTACAAAGTATTAACAGCATGTGCTGCATATAACTTCGTAGGCTCTACCGAATCAAAATTCAGAACTGATAATGCTCACCTTGTTCAGTCGTGCCTTTAAATTGCTGATAAGCTGTCGGACTGAGGTACTTGTCGGATCTTTTCCTTTGCTGTGTGCACTGGTGTAGAAACTCGTTATGTATGAAATAAGCAGACGCTCGGTCTTCAAATCTCCTTCAGATTTGCTGAATCGAGTTTTTGTCACAAAGTCCTTTGTCTCACCATATTTGTCACGTAATTCATTTTGAATCACATTTTCCACAGGATCATGCGCCTAAATGAAATTCAATAAAAGAGCAATCAGTTGTAATTTTTACTAAATATATACTGAATTTGTTAAAAAAATTGTAGAAATTGTACAAGCTAAGAACGCAATAACTGTCATTCGTTATGCATAGGAAAGTAGCCTAAGCGAGCAACATCTAAGCGTCAGTCATAGACAAAACGTACATTAGATCATCAGATGAAAGAAATGAATCAGATGAAAGGAAAAATGTCAGTGCGAACATGTTAAAGAATGGATTTACCAAGTCATCTTCAATTTCCCTCGGTTGACCTTCAAATTCCATGTATTTTTTGCACCTGCGTCTGTGATGGCGAAGATCGCAAACCTAAAATTAAAAGCTTTTGGAACTTAAGATGTAAATCCTAACAATTTTGGGCAATTAGCGATAGAGATAACAAGAAGCACCAATATCAAATATGTGGTCTCGTTAGACCCACGCAAAAATCAGAAACTCATAATCTCAGGTCGATCGTAATCTATATAAATCATCATAATAAGGGAATTACATGTAGGCCTAGTTGCAAAAAGATGATTACAAAAGGTGCAAATCACATAAACAGGGCCGGCAAAAGAATTCGTTTCGTATCAACCACAAGTAAACAAAAAAAAACGCAAATTTTTTGCCGAGCCCTATAATAGTGAACATATTTCAACGTCCATGGTGTGCCATCCCTTGATTTATTAAAAACTAAAAATACATTAGGTATGTAGCATCATTCATGATTGCCTAAAATATGATCGAGATTTTTAGGGACAGACAACAGCTGGAGATTGATCTGATTGTTTCCAAAGTGCTCATATTTGAGAAGCTAGTGCTTTCAGTCATAATAAATGCCAATATACGTACGTGACCATACTTATGAGACTAAGAAGCTTTTGACAAGTGCCATTTCGACGTTTTGAGGGAAAATTCACTGATGCGGCGATAAACTATCTCTTATCTGTCAGTTTTGATTTATGTCTATTGATTGATCTTCCATCTCTCAATTATCATTAGAATCTCAAATGACTTACTATTTTGGTGCATGCCGGACACTCTTGTGCGCCAGACTTTGTTTTCGCTTTATATATTGCTCCACAAAATTCAGTGACTCTTTTCTCAGGCCAACGATGGCATATTAGGTGTTTCTTCATATATTTTGATGAGAATTGTCTTTTGCAATCTGGGCATGTAGCAAATGTCCTTCTTTGGTCAATCGCTTCTTTTTTACAGACACCTGTAAAACGAAAATCAATCAAGAATTGTCATAAGCTTAATTAGTAATTCGTTCATTAGCGACTGACCTTGAACTTCTAAAAGCTCGCAGCGATAGCCGATTGCGTCGGATCGTTTTTTATAGCGATTCGTTACGAATGTGGTTGCATTTGGCTCCATGACTGAAAGTCAAGAGACAAAAATTTCATTAAGGACACATTCAAACTTAATCACACGTTTGCTGGGTAAACTATGGTGCGATTCCATCACATCAACATTAATCTGATTATCGAAGACTGGGACAAAACGCCAGATTGAATTTTTCGTAATAGTTCAAATGGCCTAAATGATGCTTTCAAAATATCATGTTGTACTATATAAAGATTCGGCATGCCAAATATGTTGCAGCCTAATGTTGTAGCGACAGGTAAATATATTGTAATGACAGCAATATGATTAAGTCACGACAATATAGATCAATGTAGAGGGAAGAATGAATAGGATTATAAATAAAGCGAAGCTTGATCATTCAACGAAGTGTGTGCTTTTAGGAATCGTTTATAGGTTTTCAAATGAATATACATATTGCTGGCTGATGAAGAGCTATGTCTATATGAACATTTTCTATAACATTCCACGTGATATTGAAAAATCAATGCGTGCTCTTACCAGAACAGATGTTAAGATCGCTAAAACTAGATACAAAGTTCAGGTACAGAAGCAAACGCAACGAACTGGCGAACTAATTATGCTATTGACTGTATACTGGATTGCACTCGTTTTCTGATTGGTGAATTTGTAAGTAGTAACATAATAATTACTTTCATGATGCAGCAAAGTAAAAGAACAATTTCAATTACTGTAGTGGCATAAACTCTCATCAATTGTCTAACACAGCAAATAATATTTTTATTATTATTATTATTAATAGCATGGATTTGTAGATTTTGAAACGCTGAATACAAAAAAAACAAATTCTTGAGTGTCGCAGCCAGTCGCTTTCGGTTATAGATAAGGTTAAAGGATTGCCATTGGAATGCAATGGTAAAATTCAAGAAATATCTATGGATTTGTGAAACACTTGGCAATTTTCGTACATTTTCTTTTGCAGAAAAAAAACTATTTATCAGAATGGCATGAAATTTGAACATGATTGAGTTCAGAACATCAACTTCGATATAAAGGTTGAAGTGAGTCACATGATTCAGTATTTGATGTCTGAGAGTCTCTACAAAATGAGTAAATTTCATGTTTTGACTTAATTTTGGCGATTTTACTCATTTTGTAGAGGCTGTTAATCCATGCTGTTAAGCGAATTTAGGAAGAAAGTGTCAGTAGCTCGCGTCCTATTCACTTTTGGGTAGCTGTCAAAGATTGTCATAACCGAGAATGAAACCTTACGGATCGTCCATAATCCACGTGAACACCAGAGGGCTAGGGGTACAGTGATGTCCACTGCCTGTCCATGTGAAGGTGGAGGGGTCCACGTGGACACTGAGAGGGAAAATTGTAAAACTGTGGTTATACTCATGCACCATAAATCTACTTTTTATCATTTTGGAATGATAAGTTTGAATCTGAAAAAGCAGAACTGAATATCATAAAACATTATTCGTACATGTGCAAAGCCCACCAACCAGTCTATAACTTAGAGAATTTGAAAAATTAGATCGTTTGGTTTTATTTCAAAATACTGGAAGATATTTGACAGATCACATGACACCGAATATCCTCTAAATAGATCTCTTGCAAAATGAAATGCAGCGATAAAATTCATGCATAACTTCATATATATGCCTACTTAGGATTTTTATCTTTTGGGTTTAAACAACTGGCCTATATTCATGAATAAAAGATCAAAGGACAGCCCAATACTGTCAGCCGGATTATCGAATTATCACGAAGAATGTAATTTAGCACTTCAACCACACTGCAGTCCCGTAAAAGCAGATTAGTGAAGCTGATAATCCACAATGAATATAAGTAATTGCCCACTGTGCAAGGGGGTGAGGGTCAATGTCCATGAATTGTCCATTACGGGGGAAGGGGAGGGTTAAAGAATCCCTTTTCTGTCAATGTGGATTATTGACGATCCTTTAACCCTCGGGAGGTTTAAAATTCGCTATTCCATTTCGTGAAAATCTGGGTCCACGTGGACCCAGAAGATTTATTTTCACAATCAAGCACAATTAGTACACAAAGTACGAGTCACAGAGTTCGAATGTTCATCACAACAGTGATTCCCACACCGAGCACAGGTTTTTCTCGTTTTCCGATCTTTCTTCCACCCGCAGAGTTGACATCTGTCTTTTTTCGTGTTGCTCTCTCAACATCCACCTTTGCTTCGATGATTGGCCGTGGCACGTCTTTTGACTCCAAAAATGGCTTGACCAGCTCCTCTCCTAAGCATCGCAGAAATTGTCTTCTTTTGTGAGGCTTGTCTCTTCCCCAATGAGGATCAATTTCGCAATTCAACACATATGCATTTATCCCACACAAATCCAAGAGGTTGCAAAACACGATTGTGTGCCATCTTCGGCTGATGTATTTCACCGTATATGTCGCCACCATTTGGTCAGCTTTATCTACACCTCCTTTGGTCGCATTGTAGTCTTTTATCATTTCTGGAACCTTTCGGTCAGTCTGTTGATCAACAACTGGCTCTTGATGGAAGGTGCTCAAAAGAAGGACACAATCATTTTTCTTGCATTTGTAACTGAGGAGGCATGTTTGATCTTCGAGGTTGAATCGGAAATCTGAAGAGTAAACAGCACGGCCCTGTAGATTCTTCATCTGCGGAGGAACTTCTCGTCTGTTTTTCCTCAGAGTTCCTAACAAAGTCATGCCTTTTGAGCGGAGAGAGCGTGCGAGCTTCAAAGAAGTAAAGAAATTGTCAGTTATTATGTGTCTTCCAGAATTTTCTAGAGAGCTGGTCAAATCCATGACAACATGTTCTCCAAGTCCGTGATGACTGGGATTGTCTTCTTTGCCTGTGTACATTTGTAGATTGTAACAAAAATAATTGTTGGCATCGCACAACAGCCAGAACTTAAGTCCATACCTTGATGGTTTGCTTGGCATATATTGCTTATATGCACAGCGACCTCTGAAAGGATATAGTTCCTCATCAACGGTAAGAAATGCACCAGGCACATACGATTTGACAGTTGTTCGTGAAACCATCCAAAAGAAGACGAACCGCTGCTAATTTGTCTCGCAGTTGTCGAGCAGCCCTTGTTTCAGGATTGTCAAAACGAAGCATGATACGTATACGTAACTCTTTGAATCTTGAATGGCTCATTGTTATTTTGAAGATGGGCCTTCCGTGTTCTTTCGACCACAGCTCTTCAGTACTCTCCATGTGAGAACGATACACGCCGCGTAGATATAACAGGCCAATGAAGGCTAACATTTCTTCATCGAAGCGTCCGTCCATGCTGCACCTTTGATAGATCTCCCTCGCCGATTTGTCTCTTTTAGTATTGTCTCCATCATATCGTGATCAAACAAAATTTCCCAGCTATTTATAATAGTATTTGGCGCGCGAATATGCCGCAGAGAGTAACTTGTAAGACCTGGTGCTGGTCTAAGCAGATTCTCTCTTCGCTCCCTGCCACGTCTCTGTTCTTGAGGTAGGAGAGAAGTCCATTGCTCTCCATCAGCGGATGAAATATTCACTTGATTGCCGATTGCTTGGTTAATGGATACGTCGTCATCAGAAGGTGAAATATTGTCACTTTCATCGATATCAGATGAACCAGATGATTCACTGGAGTCCTCCGTGTCATTCGCAGATGAAGAAGCTTCGGGAACGTCTTCCTGCGCGCCCCTCAATAATCTCAAAGCTTCAACTTTTGAGCTCCGTCGTGAGCGTTCCGCCATCTTCGCTCGTAGCATAAAACAGCAGTGCGGTGTAATGACAGAACGGCCTGCCTGCGCGGTCTCATAGCCAAGCGCAGGCAGGGAGCATTGTTCACGCGTCACATCAAAATCGATTTCATTAGTTCGTCACAGTTACACCTGCGTGCGACAATAGCGACGATAGCAAAAGCTTTGAAGCAAAGCGAAGTTTCAGCTGCGTTATCCCGTGTGTCTTTGTGTGCAGGGAAGGAGTGTGCGTGTGTCTGTGTGCAGCCAATAAGCACTACCGCTATTCCGATGCTTCATTATCTACTGTTTCGCATTGTATCAGGCGAGTTGAGGCGGCCCAATCGGCCTGGGCAGATCGACAAACTAATCGATGGAATCGTTTGCAAGTGCGCCTGTGATTTCAACGTCTCCAAAATCTGACCAGTTGTCAGCCTTTGAAGTGCATGGCGTTAAGGCTAAAAATAGAAAAAATGCTACACATCGTAAGCGCGTGACGATAGCTGCCTTCACGAATATGACGGTCAGGATAAGGCTAAGATATAGCGTCGCTAAGGATACGGGAAATCCTTATCTGGTTTCACGAATACGTGCCTTTGTTATTTGGAATAGCAGTGACTGAATTTCTGCGCTATGACGACCGATGAAACGAATCAGTGTGACTGGGTCCAGCTGGACCCATAGATTTACTAAAAGGTTTGCGATGTATTGCAATTATTTAAACAACAGCTAATACATTTTCACTTGGCAGTTATAATTGACATATCGATACAGATAAAGTCCTGTGATATCAATAATAAATAATGAAAACTTAATAAATAACAGCAAGTGATCTGGAAAAATGGGTCCACGTGGACCCAGAAAACCCCCCGAGGGATAAAAAATGTCTGGTAGGAAATTGTATTCCAATGCTAGGCGAAGGCCTATGGTCTGGGAACACGCGACACCACTGGAAAATGGCCTATAGTGCTTGGAGTGACTCAAAAAGGCATCTGTACACAGTGAAATTTTTTTTATGAAAAGATTCAGTTTTTTACGGAGATCACGTTCCTGCGATCCAAAAAATTATTTGAGCAGCTTCTAAAAAGCTAAATTTTCGCAAATTATATAATTTCCTGTGAAGCTATAACGAGAAGCCTTTTTATAAGAAGCATGAAGCAAGTTGGATATCAAAAGGAATGCTATCAACGGTCGTCGCGTGCTCCCTGACCATAGGCCTTCACTCGGCATTGGAATATATACAAAGCACTTTTATGTCATAACATTAATTTTCATTAAAGCTGAATTTTTATAATAACAATTTTCCGAACATTTTTTACGGTCAAGTGAAAGTGCACATGAGAAGTGATTGCTCATGTTGCTTAACCGCCTTACTCAAGGAGCTGAGATCACTATATCCCCTTTCTGTCCAGACCACATTTTATCGAGAAAAAAGGAGGCAAGGCCAACAGTTTCTTGTGTTTCTCGCGGCCCGTCAGCCACTCACATGTTTGAAATTTTGATGCATTAAAATGTCTTGTGTTTTTTTCTCTATGAGTACTTTCAATTTTATATCAGGTGTTGGCCTACCTTGCTTGACGACTGTCATCTTTTCAGTATATTCCCTTGGGACGAAAGGCGTGGTTATGATCTCATCTGCAGTACTGAACAATCGTCATATCAATCACGTAAAAACAAATTATGGAATCACTAATAGACAATCTTGCGAAATACTTGCGAATCTGCCAAAAATCTTACGATCGTAAGATACAATCCCATTTCTTGTGCCTGTCGTTCCCATTTAAGATTATCAGCAAACCTCAAGATGTTTTTATCGAAAGTTGTCGTGTGGATCTTGCATCATGATTTGAGCAGGACAGTCAATCGACAACTTCAAGCGCTGCTATTCAGACGTACGTTCCTCTTTATGTGTGTAGGAGATGCAACTTTGGTTATTTATGCTAAACATACACATACAGTATATTTATACATGCTAGTTGTGTGGGAGTTTGAGCTGTTGTGCGTTGCCGTTCCGTTCGCATATTGGAAGTCTGTGTGTGATTATCTAATCGCGACTTTCCCTCTTCCCGTGCTAACTGCATGTGACGTCACTATTGACCATTAGCTGTGAATAAAGCTGAAACTCATATCGCATCAAGTATGACATAAGCATGTTCTATTGAGAAGAGAGCACCTTCTTATTGACACGAATTGCTGTTTTTCCTTGCGTCAATACAAGCTATCACGGCCATAGAAATTGACAACAATAAAACCTCTAGAATGGAAATTAAGCTTCATGCAATGCACAATAACGGCACATAAATCGCACGCATTTTCACTTAGATGCACCTGCCAACGTCTGTATGCTTGGGTTAGAATCAGTCACATGTGTAAATCGAAGCTTTTAATTGGTGGTTCATGCCCCAACTTAGTTCCCCGGGATGTGCCGCGACCTTGAGTCAATTTCCATTCTAGCGAACTTCAGATAAACAGCCCTGTGGGAACGCATCTTGCTAATATCAACAGATTATCTGGCGAGGTAGCGATTTTGTGGATAATTTTTTTAAAGGTTCATTTTCGTGTAAAAAAGGTTCATTTTCGTGTAAAAACTATCTCCGCATGTGAAAATGGTCATCATTTATCCAAAAACATGTGTAAAATTAAAAAAAGACAGGTGGCGAAAAAGTTGCTATAATTAGTTGGTAGATATTTGTTTACTAATGCGAGCTGATTTTTCGCCAATCGGCGAAATCGTGGATATTGTAGCAACTAATTAGTGGTAAGTAGTAATGTTCGTATATTACCTTCACATGAAAATATATTGTATACTCAGTCTGATCTGATAAAAAGGGATCTTTTTTAATTCACGAAGGCTTAAACTAAAAAAGTATTTATCTTCCATAAATGTCGCAGTAAATACTATGATATTATTCAAATATTTGTCATTGTTGTAAATTATTGAATGTCAAGAGATGTTATGAAAATTGACATATGCGGATTTTCTATATTCTTATCATTATCAAAGAATGATAGTCTGCACTTATTTCTTAGATAGATTAGCCATATGTGGGGGATAGTGAGGAGGTGAGGGAGAGAATAGAGCCTCGGCTGTAGAGGCGGATTATTAAAGAAAATAAGAGAGAAAGTCAAAAGTAAAAGGTGACATATAGAGCGCGAATTGTCACCGGCGAACTTCGCCAGCGAATATCCCGCAAATATGACTGAACTTTAGCATGATATTCTGCAGCTGACATTCGCCAGTTTTTCGCAAGATTCGTTCCCACAGGGAGTTTATGTCTATGATCACGGCAAAGGCGGGAATGAAGCTAATCGACGCGGTGAAGAAATTCTCGGGCGGCAGAGGAGAAGATGTTGAATTCTGGATGGATAAGTTCCTGCTAACAGCCGAAATCACCATTGAGAATAAGGACGAGAAGACCGATGACCGACTGGCGAAAATCCTACCTATCTTCCTGGAGGGAGCGGCCTACACCACATGGAAGCAGATGCCCCCTGCAAAGCAATCCGACCTTAGCGCAATTAAGGCCGAACTCATGCGAATGTTTGGCCGCTCAAAGCTGCGCGCATGGCAAGACTTGAAAGAAACGAAGCTGATACCGGGAGAGTCAGTAGACCTGGTCGTGGATCAGATCAAGAGCGCTCTTGGCGTCATGGTCGGCAACTGAAGCGCAGTACCGGAACAACTCGTCTCGTATCATCTCGTGGACGCACTGCCAAAACAAATTGTACCTCAAGTCAAGGTTCAATGTGGAGAGAAGATGGAGCTGTCCCAGATCATTTCCTGTGCTAAAGCCCTTCTGGCGAACCCATCGGAACTTTTGGACATTGCGGCAGCTGGAACAACCAGCGTCGGAACACGCCAACGTTGGGATCCGCAGAGAACAAACAAACCGCGCTGCAGCGGCTGCAAGCGTATCGGACATCTTCTTCGGGACTGCAACACTATCTGCTACAGCTGTGGAGAAGTTGGGCATCTTCGATCCCATTGCCCCAAGTCTACTGCTTCGGGAAACGAACGTGCGGAGGTGGATGTGCCGGATCATGCTGCCCCCGCATCCGCGCATTAATCCGGAAGATGTGGATCGATGGACACAAACTGCGAGTGCTGATTGACACCGGCTGCAGCGTTACTTTGCTAGGTGAGCACAGGGCTAAGGGGAAACGTCGCGAGCATTCTAGTCTGTGTTTAGAGCTGATGAATAAGGACAAGTTGCATACTTGTGGTGCTGTCATGCTCAGGTCTGTTGTGACGGACGATGACGTTGAGTTAGGCCCGGTGAAAGCACATGTTGTTAAACGATTGCCGCTTGATGTCGATGTTGTGCTAGGTTTAGACATTCTATCTCACAAGAGACTCGAACTCAGCTATTGTGAGGGAGAAGTTACGGTTAAGTTCTCCCCAAACATCACCCATGTTACAGCTGCCGTCAGTATCGACGCTGACTGGGCCCCGCAAAGCCTAAGCGTCAGTGATAGCGACTTTACCGCCAGCTTCGTTGAAGGTCGATGGGTAGCTAGCTGGAAGTGGACCGAGGGTGGTAATACCGATAATTTGCATAAAACTCCTATTGACTATGTGAAACCCTGCGATCGGAATGGCTTCGATGCCGAAATGAATTCTTGGGTTAGCGAGGGGATACTAGTAAAGTATGACGCCACTCAGCATGGTGAAATTCAGAGTTTTTTGCCTACCATGGCTGTGCTCCAAGATAAAGGAGATGAAAAAAAGATTCGCCCGGTTTTAGATTATCGAATGCTGAACCAGGTCGTTAAAAGTTTTCCAGGGGGCTCAGTACCTCTATGTTCAGATAGGCTTCGGGAATGGCGGCAACGAGGGTCTAATTGTTCCCTCTTAGACTTACGTAAAGCTTATTTACAAATACACGTGCATAGTCACTGTGGGTGCATCAGGCCGTTAGATGGAAAAATGAAATATACTTGCTCACTAGGCTGGGGTTCGGTCTCTCCGTCGCTCCTAAGATTATGACAGAAGTAGTAGATAAAGTGATATCACTTGAAAAGGAATTGAAGGAATCTGTCTCCAGCTACGTGGATGACTTATTCATTGACGAAAGTAAAGTAAGCGTCTCTCATGTCAAAAATCACCTGTCAAAGTGGGGATTACTGACCAAGGAACCCGTTAGCTTAGGGAATCCTGCAGGAGTTCGTGTACTGGGCATCCGAGTGAACGATGACTTGTCATGGCAAAGAGATAAAACTATTCCTTCAGAACACCATACCTTCAGGACAGTGTTCTCGGCGTCAAATTAATGGCATCATAGGAGAGCTGTTAGGCCACTTTCCAGTTGCTGGGTGGTTGCGCGTTTATTGTAGTTTCCTCCAACGCTTGACTTCGTTAGCGCAGCTTAAGTGGGATGATAGTGTCACGACGCCAGTTATGGATCTCATTAATCAGATGATGCGGCAGATAGCGACTAATGGTGATCCAGTGAGGGGAAGTTGGCCGGTCCCTGAAAATAGTCCTATTGTTGTTTGGGCTGATGCTAGCAACCTAGCTCTAGGTGTTGTCTTGACAGTTAATGATAAGATAATAGAGGACGCTTCGTGGTTGAGACCACATAACGACACTGGACATATCAATATTAGTGAATTAGACGCAGCTATCAAAGGGCTTAATATGGCCCTACGCTGGGGTAAGAGAGACATAATTATTAAGACTGATTCATCCACTGTGTATAAATGGTTGACGGCAGTTATCAATAAAACGCACAATGTCAAGACTCGTGCTCTATCAGAAAGACTTATCAAACGTCGACTTGATACTCTAAGAGAGATTATAGAAACCGAAAAAATCAAAGTCGAACCGCACTTAGTGAAATCTGCTGAAAATATTTCGGACAGCCTCACTCGTGTCCCCCAAAAATGGATACAGGTTATGAGAGATCAAGCAGACACAGCAAATGTTCTATCCGCAGCAGTAGCAGAGGGCGCAGATAATCAAAACCGCAACCTCATGGAAATTAAAAAGATCCACGAAAGGTGCCACTTTGGTGTAGATCGAACCTTGAATCTAGCCAAACAGAAGCTAGGAAATTTGGTTTCTAGGAGGCTAGTAAAGAAAGTCGTCCGTAGTTGTGACAGGTGTGCTAGGATAGATCCGGCGGTGAATTTTAGTTGGGATAAGGGCGCCTTCAGCACTAGTCCGGTTATATGGCAGAACATAGCAGTTGATATAACTCACTATAATGGGATTCCTTATTTGACTATAATCGACCTTTCATCTCGGTACACTATTTGGAGACGGCTGCGCAATGAGTCTTCATCTGAAGTGTCGATGCAGTTGTCTCAAATTATAGCGGAGTTCGGTCCTCCTAGTTCGGTGTTATCCGATAACGGTACCGTGTTTAGAAGTAGAGATATCTATGAGCTATTCGATAATTAGGAGATTAAACATGTTTTTTCTAGTGCTTATCGCCCGCAAGGCAACGCAATTATAGAACGAGTCCACCGTACTGTTAAGAGATGTGCCAAGCGAGCGAACCGAGATATCGAAGAAGCAACGTTCTGGGTAAATAATAGCAGAGACGGTGAGCGGCAAAGCCCCTACGAGTTAATGTTTGCAGCCACCTCTAAGAAGCCAGGAGTGACTACTGAGCGTAAACACATCCAGCGGGTAGGCCCTGAGCAGGTTGACTCGGAAGAAAGTTCAAAGTATGAGGATTTAGATAGAAATCCCTTCAGTATTGGCGACAGAGTTTACCTGAAGAGTGTTTCGGGGAGGTGCGATAGTACTTGGTCGGGTCCCCATCGGATAACTAGCATCTGTTCTAGCGTAAGTGTTATTCTGAATGAAGATGTCGTTGCACGCCACGTTTCACACCTAAGGCTAGTCCCTGGTGAGGAGTGTACGTTAGATACGTTTCCTACATACTCAAACAGTGATGAAAGCGGTTTAAGCGGTGAAGATGATGAGGATAATGAGGCCAGTATTTTACGTCGTAGCATTCGCGAGAGGAAGCCGCCGGATAGATTCGGTGACTTAGTGATGTGGTGTGCGTGTGAGGTCTGTCGACCTGGGGGGGGGGGCGTGTGGGAGTTTGAGCTGTTGTGCGTTGCCGTTCCGTTCGCATATCGGAAGTCTGTGTGTGATTATCTAATCGCAACTTTCCCTCTTCCCGTGCTAACTGCATGTGACGTCACTATTGACAATTAGCTGTGAATAAAGCTGAACCTCATATCACATCAAGTAGGCCTATGACATAAGCATGTTCTATTGAGAAGAGAGCACCTTCTTATTGACACGAATTGCTGTTTTTCCTTGCTTCAATACAGTTGGTTTATTCATATCAAACAGCATGCACCTAGCAATGAGCAACATGCCATAACTCAGACTGGAACATAGGACTATGCCTGCTTGTAGTGATGAAAATTTTCCGGAAAATTATGGAAAAAATTGGAAAATTTTGGAAAATATTGGAAAATTATGGAAAATTTTGGAAAATTTTGAAAGCTTTGATTTTTTTGATAGGTCTTATAATTTGAGCGCTTCCACTGCCGAGGCAGCTATACGTACCAATAAATTGGGTCTAAAACTCTTAATTTCATCACTATTTCGATTGAGCGATTGTTAGCAACATGAGTTCCGTCCGCGGATTTTTGAACATTCCTTTGCCACCGCAGTGGCTTGTACTATAAATTGTTAGCATTTTTAACTATCACACAGACACCGTTTGGGATAACTTGAATCTTGCTTTACAATCGGCACAATTTCATGCAATGTGAAAGATCTGCAGCAAAAATAATATACTTCATTTTGGAGTTTGCTTATTAGCTTGAAAGTTAAGCTTTATTATGCAGCGTTGATCAGTGATACAAATTCTTCATGTGTTGATGAACAAGTGAAGTATAAGCACACAGTCCACGCAGCATTCATGAGTGACCATATTGTATGACACAAAGACTGCAAACTCGTGAGATATTTGGTCACCAAAGATATCTGTGATGAGCAAAGGAATGATAGCCTCTAACTTCTGGTCTATTTTCCGACATCTTCGCTGAGGATACACATCCTCCATTTCTGTTCATAGTTCCAATTCGATTTCATCTGCCCAAATGAATTTCAGATATGATCCACATGAATTGCAGATCTGCAGTTGAATTTAAAATCTTTTCAAAGTTGAGTTTCTGACGGATATATGAAATTCAGCTAGAGAAATCTGAAATCCATCCAATGTCTGAAATTCATTTGGAAGGATCTGAAATAGACATGGAAAAGGTGCAGTTGGTTACAAAAGTTACATACAGGGATGATAGAGAAGTTTCCGGTCTTTGAATATTACATAGTCTTTTCAAACGACTATAATAAGTCTCCAAAACAAAGGCAAAAACGTCAATCACCAAAAAATAAATTTCAAAATTTTCCAGTGGAAAATTTTCCGGAAAATTTTCCATTTGCATCACTACCTGCTTGCATGATGTTACACGTATCGATGCCGATGAATTGCCCATTGTCTGATGCCGTGTTTGAGCTAGATGTTAACCATAACTTTCAAATCTGCAAATGAAAATATCTGTTTGAAATTATTTATTGGTTTAATCTTGAAATTGGCTGCTTGAATCATCATTGGATCATTGATATACACATTTTCATTGCACATAATTGGTATGAATGATATTTAATCTACCTCAGAAGCTCATGCAGACGTGTGAATTGTGATGTTTACGGTGAATTGGCTCTAAAAATTCTTGGGGGATTCCAAATGGAATTCCCGTGTCACGTGCTCTAAATTTAGAAGTTTAAAACGGCGCTCCAGGAGGCGCTCTTTTTTCTGATGCTTTGCGAGTCACACTAAGTAAAGATATCATCTCATTCATAATTTACTCCTAAGTTTGATTTCACTCTAATTTATCTTGATGTCTGTAATCATTGTAATTTCATAGTGAATCTCACTTCCGCTTGTGTCGTCTCCCCGAGAAAAGATAAGCTGCAAAAAAATATGTAGTCTATTGGCTAAAAGTTATGTATTGCTGTACATATACATACATAATACCTGCACAAGCATACATAAAAAAGTATTGCTGTACATATTTTTAGCAGCTTATCTTTTTTCGGGGAGACGACACAAGCGGAAGTGAGATTCACTATGAAATTAAACAACCTCCCGTCAGCTGCCATCAACTATAATCATTGTAACTACATTGCTGACTTAGTGTTGTCTCAAGACAACGATTAGCGCATGAAGGCGAGCCCATTAACGTCTTCAACTTAATGTGATGTCCGCGCGTGTGTCAGCAGTTGAGTTCCCGATTTCCACAGTGCATGTTTCTGTCTCGTCTACGTCTTTCGTCTTCGTGATGGAAAGCTACCGCCGTGTATTCCTGTTGAGGATAATATTCCATCTTGGATTTTGCTTTTTCAGAGTAGTCATCACCGAATTCAGACGTGAGTAGCAAATAAATCCATGTAAGTAAAAGCAAATTCTAAGCCATCCATTCGAAAACTGTCCTCAATTTGCTAAATAAGCGGAAAATTAATCGCTAATTATTAATTACTCGTGATCGTTTACAAGTCAAGAAGCAGAACATGCTAAATTTGAATAACTAGTGGGATTAGCACAATTATGCGGTCACTGAACTGCTAACCAGCCAGAAGTCAAGAGAGACTGTCGTCAAATTCTATGCTTGATGCCAACCAATACGGGAATTTGACATTCTGACAGAGGAAGGCATATATTCTCTTTATTTCTGGATGGTTGGCATACAGTTTGATTGTTACTACACCTATGTATGTGATTGATGCATTCTGAATATCGTTTTGTTGTTTATTTTTGATACGTCAGTGCAGACAGTAAAGAAAGATTTAAATTGGAACTGAATAATTTGTTGTATTGGGGTTCTGTAGGACTGAGTCCTCCTACAGTCAGCGTATTGAAAACAAGCGTCCATCCTCACAGACAAATGGATTTATCGTGTTCTTTATTGAAAATGTCTGAAATTCGAATCACATGAGATAATACAGTATTACAGAGCTGTCCATAAGATAGTATATTATTCATCTACTTGCAAATTTTATAAGTAGTGTACTGTATTCACTGTGTTAAATAAACACGAGAAGATTATTGTCCTGAAAGACGCACAAGATTGCTGAAAATAGAACGAAGCATCACCGACACAACAGATAGGCCTAAATTGTAATTTTAAATAAGTCATTCAACGCACAAAAGTGAGAAATATATTTTGTGTTGAAGGCTATGTTTTATTACTTATTATTTAATATGCTTTATTCCGCACCGAGAATGTCACACTTTCTGGAATAGGCCTAGGCTTAATTAAGTTAACGCAAGTTTTATTAAGTATGATCAAGTGGTAGGGTATAGTCGAAGGATAGCCAGTGCATGGAAAAGGTTTGTCTTGGCTGATTTCACGAACACTTCAATTTGGAAATGTAAGTTTACATGCCGCTATCTTTTTTCAAGTTATCTTATTTCATCCTTTTAATTAATCAAAGGCAATTAATCAACATGTGTTTTGGAAGAGAGGACACGTTCGAATCAAGAAGAATCATAAAAAGATGAAAATCATTCGTGTCTTGATTGATATATCCTTTAACAACTTCATTTCTATTTGTCAAATTGTTATGAATTGAATGTCATAAATTCAACCATACTTTGAAATAATTGGAAACTGGGAAGGAAAACGGTAATGATGCGTTTCAGAACCTGCTCAATTGAGGTTATTATGTCTATTGTACAAAACTCATTCTCATTAATGTGTAAACAAATATTCAGTCATTATTTTTCGGTATTACTTTACTTTATCCGTCTCACGTCCTTTGATACCGTATGTCTTCAGAATTAGAAATTACGAAATGAATTTCTGAAGCTAAAATGGAAAACTTGGACAATTGCGAGTTTTATTAATTGTGTCTCGAAATTATAGCTATCAAATTTTGAATATGATTCACTACTTTCAGATCTGTCAGCAGGCCTAGAGTTGGATTATTTTATGAATTCATCTTGGTATGTGAGGATGTTCTAAATCACATCTTGTGATGCTGTGCATTAATTATTATGCTTTGACTTTCAATATGTTTATCCTATGACAATCTCAATTCAAATACTTTCAGTGGATGCGCTATGGTGAATTTTGCGACTTGGATCTCTGAAGGACTTCACGGAGACATGGGATGAGCTAACGTGAGTTTCTGAATCCGTTCATTTTCAGACTTCTTTGCATTGCCTCTAATTCGTTAGTGAGTTCGGTTGCGTATCTTATCCACTGGCTTTAAAGTTACGTTGCTTGAAGTTGAATGTCATTCTTTTTTATCAAATTTTGTCAATTTTCTTTATACAAGCCCTCAAGAAAGTATTTGTTTCGTTTCAGCGTGGTGATAGTTTCAATGATCTGTATATACCGATAGTCAGTGGATTCCTGTGTCATACTGATTGAAATATTTAACGCGGGAATCAGTTGACTTATTGGACTGTTCAACACCTGTAGCAGGAAAGGCTGAAGTAAGTGAAATTTGTGGTATTTTGTAGCTATTCGGCTTTAGAGGACCGGTAGGTTACTAGGCGCTGGGATAGAGCATCATTATTTCGCCTGCAATCCTTTTATAAGATCTTGAGACCGCGACATGCATAAAATCTATACGGTCTTACCCATCTTACAAATCTCTTGCGCTTGATCTTACTGATCTGCTGCATGATCTGAACAGACTTGTAAAAATGCTAAGAATCTTGCGTACAGAATCTTGAAAGTCTTACGAGAAAAGTTCAGCATAATCGCAGATGTCTTCCGCAAGTTAGGGCTATTTTTCACAATATCTGTCGATTAGTGATTCTACCGTTCGAGTCAGATGCATTACTCTGCATTCATTGGAGAACGCTCATCATCTGATCGCAGTCGTCTGAACGTCAGCCATCTGCTAATGTTGACGTAGTGGCCTCTCTGACATAAAGCGAATCCAGGAACAATAGGGTTGCGCTTCCCTTACTATATTTAGATACCGCGCCTCGATCAAGAATCGCGTAAAATTTCATTGCAAAAATTGTAGAAGACAAAGCACTATGTCTATCGGAAAAGCCAATATTGGCGCGGGCGCGTGCGCTTACTGCCTGACACGCACACAACTCTCTTTCGCTCTGTCTGAACATCAATTAATGCTCCGTCTAAACACACGACCAGCTTGTGTGTCTAATTGTTGGAAGAAAACAGCTGCGATTCGAGCACGTGTTGCAAAACTGTTCAATGAGGTTGAGCGTCTGACTTTGAGACGGAAAGCTGTGCACGGCTGTCACGAGAAGCTATCGAATTTAAATGAATGATGACACTTTTCATTTTTATAAATGTTGGTAAATGATTTTTGAGGATGCGCCGAAGGCCTCGCAGGTACGGAGAAGACGCCACTGGCTATCAAGTATCTTAATTAAGTTAATAACCTAGGAAATTTCATGAACTGCATTATAATACAAGTCATTTTCTTGGCTGAGACGTCATATCTGTGCGTCATGTTTTATAATTCAATTTTCAGCGGCATGATTTTATGATTCAGAGGCGTCACTTCTTGAATCTGAATAGTAGTGTGGACCCATTTACTGTTATAGTTAATTATAATCATTGCCTTTGATTATGTTATTTGCCCTTCCAGTAACAGGTTGACTATGATTTGATCATGCTTAAGAAAATAATGTTATTATATATAGGCTGAGCTTTAAAGACATATGCTCATCAAATTGCTAGTTTAACAAATTATATTACCTCTCCAAGTTTTCATGACATTGAGGATTTGTGGAATGTTATTCTCTATTCTGTATTGCTATCATGATCAATCAAAAGTGTTCTCCAAAAGTGTAAAAAGTGCATATCTCACGTGGTACTGGGTCTCGACTGATGGTCATTTAATGCATCAGGTGACATGCCATGCTCACACATGACCCTAAACATCCGTGGTTGTACCCGTGACATATTACTGTAACAACACTGGGTGACATGCCACGCTCAATTACGCGTAATTCACGCATAAACTACGCGTAATTACACATGACCTTACATGTACACTAGTTGACCGGTGTCAGTTAATGTACAGTCATTTGTCTGACCATTTGCTAGCCAAGTGTCACCAAAGTGTCAGCAAAGTGACAGCAAAGTGTCAGTTAAGTGACAGTTGAATTATCTGGCGTGATATTCCGTATTTTGACTACTTAATCAAATATTTTTAGCAGAATGATGGTCGTGATGGATCACGGAAGGAATTATATATACTAATTAATAGAATTTCTCTTATTTCTAGATCTTGCAGTCTCTCATTTTCATGCATTCGATTGAATTCAATACCGAAAAGTTTAGCTGTAATGCATATTTTCAAATGGAATTTACATTCTGTAGAATGCAGAGTTTTAAGAAACGAATAGGAAAGGTCGGCCCTTCATGCATTTCTATACATAAGTACTTATTTTTATAGAATCTGTGAGACTAAACCCTTGCACAGCATTGAGACGACGACTTATCACGATTGAAGACAGTTCAGCTCGCCACAAAAAGCACATCTCAGCTGGCGTAAAATGTCCGTGAGCGAGTCGTCTCAAGGCATGACTTCTGAAGACGAGTAATGGCGAGTTTATGTGACCAGTTTTCTGACGAGATATGTATATGCTATTATCGATGCATCCAAGCATAGCGCCCTTCCAAATTCTCTGAAGACAGCCCTAGAACCGAGAGAATGATGGACTCGAACCATCTGACGCACTCAGACGCACCAAATCTATGATAAGCTACAGGCTTTTTTATCACTTAGTTACATGTATTTAAGACAAGCGAGCAATGTCCAAATATGTTAGTGATGATAATGTTGATCAAATTTTACCGATCAAAAATTACACATTACAATTTATAACTGATACATGAATATAATACACATTATCTGAATATATACATTACCACAATATATTAGAATTATATATATATGCAATATTTACACTTTAAACCAGGGATGCGGAGTCGGAGTCCCAGAGTCCTATCATTTTTGCTGGAGTCGGAGTCCTGTCAAATGATAGGGCTCCGGACTCCGGCCTATAACTAGACCAGAAATATAATACAAACAAATTATCTATCCTCGTGTATAGCTGTCACTGTCTTGATGTCAACTTTCTCTGTCAAATAAAAGTAAGGAGACACTGCTGCATGTAAAGCTTTTAATAGTTGAGGAAATGAACCGTGAAAGTGAAAAAAGGATTGTCTTTTCACTCGGTGATTTAGTAGAGAAGACAAGTCTTCCTAGCCTCGATCACACCTACGCACCAAAGGTCACATCAGAGACAAAAATGTAATATTAGTTTGTTTGAGAACACATACCACTTACCCGAACGTTAATCGTGTGTGATTTCTCCTCCAAAGTGCGTATTAAAATCGAAAGTCTACTCAAATTTTTTGACGAAGGATGGGGGATTTTCCTGCATGTAGAGACTGGAGAAAACCGTGTGAAGCACACGTCAACAAGATGGGAGGAGCTCAGTCGCATGCATCCAACTTAAAGCGACATTTGATAAACTTTCATCGAAAATGATTGATAATTGATGCAGCAATGATCACTAAAGATAGGTTCAGGTAAACCTATGATGATCTTTGATGTAGGTTACCGTCTTTTTCAAAATACTTGGCTATATATACTTGCCTCTATATATATCCCTGCTTTAAGCAGTCTGTTCGAGAAGATTTCCAAGAATGTATTTCAACCGAACATAGAGAGGTAATGAATGAGAAGATAGACGATTTTAAATTCCAGCTCTTCTGAAATTTTACATAAGCACCTGCTACATACAGCAAAACCGCTCTTACCTTGGAACCCTCCTGTTCCACCAAAACAAGTTTTCAATACTGGGATTGAGAGAACTGCACAGACATGGTAAGAAATGTAGACTTTATTCCACGTGCTCTTGTAAGATCGGCAAAAGGATTACAAATTGACAACGTTCGCAAACCAAGAACCGGTGTGGATTTACGATAGGAGTGCAGTTTCGAAGTGCGTGTTTTCCGCTGTTCTATAACCTTTTTCTAAAACATCTGCATTTATGCTGTAATTCGGAATCACGGTCATCCAAAAGAATCGCATACCGATACATGGAAAATTTGATGGAATTTAGCAGTAAAATCGAGTCTAATTTCATGCAATAATTTCAGGAGGTATAGGCTAATGATAAACAATTAATATTCGTGATTTTTTTCAAAAAATTGTGATTTTATCCAACCCTGAATAAAAATGGACTTACACATGGCCAACTTACCACATTCTCTCTCTCATCCATACCTGCATTCAGTCGTGTCAAGCAGTTCTCATTAGTTCTCATTCTCTTCAGTATTTTGTGCTCTTGCACACCTCGACACAATCAGATCGATGACCGGTTACTTTTTTTGGCTAACTGTCTGTCACCCGTAGCTTCAATTATTCGGGTAGCACTCGTCCGACGCCCACTAGGGTTGGTAAAATTCCCGTCTTCTCGTGATTATCATCGTGAGTGTGTTATGACCCAGGGGAGAGTTGCTACACCATTTATTGGAAGAGAAATTAAGACATCTGTCCACATTAGTCAATCTGACCTTGTTCAAATTTACTATCAAATTAATAGTCAATAATTCCTTAACACGGTTTAAAGGATGACCTAAAATTCATGTAATTCATATGTAATTCAGAAATATCTCGGTATTTCTGTTTAAAATGTCTAAGGTATCCTTTAATCTTTACACAACTTTCAATTTAGATCCATCGTTTCATAGGCCAACGACATTTATCACAACAATAACGTCAAATCCAGTCAGCAACTGCAGATGATTATAAAGGAAATCGGAAAACAATAGTAGGAATTTTTAGTGAAAAAGCGGCAATATTAGTAGCCATCATCCATTAAAACTGCCGCTATTAAACTGAAATTTTCCACTACTGACCTGAAATTACAGCTATAAATTAAATGAAACGTTGTTGAGCTGACTTACTCGGGTAAGAGTCTTGGCCAATGAAACCTGTACATCACAACTGTAAGATCGACAATTGAAGGCGTTGTGTTACGACCGCTATGACGAGTTTATGCAGGGAAAGCTACCTCCTAACTCGTTAATCATGTTGCTAAACATGTTGAGGTTGTAAAGTCTGCCAATTTTTTGCAGTTTCTCAACAAAATCATTTATCTCGTCGTCGGAAAGAATAATCACATCGTCATCAGGAAGCCATGAGAGAAGCGAAGTGCGCTTTTCTTCTTCACCAGTCCGATGAGATACTTTGGTTGAAAACATATCTATCATTCTGAAAAACCGTAGTAGTACGCGATGGGAGGCAGACATCCGTGGCAATGCGTGACATTGCTGCAAAATCTGTCCGCATTCCTGTTATATACACTCATGTGTCTGTATGTACTGTATCAAGGCCAAACAATGTGGTAGGACCTCAATTTCATGCTCAGGGAAGACAGAACATGCTTAGCGGTTCATCCGTGGTTCAAGCGGCAACGGAGACAACCGTAGACGACGTGCAAACTATAAGCGCTCGCCCGCACGTATTCATAAACATTCTCCAAGTTTTAACAGCATCAGATCAAGTGATTGCTGACTCTTAGTGCAGCGCGTACGTACGCGCGAAGAAGTATAACCTGCCCTTAACCACGGATGTTTGGGGTGTTCCGTAATTACGTGAGAATTACGCGTGGCAATGATACCTAGTGTGAAATCGAAACTGTTTAAGGTGGGTGAGGTGAAGGGACCACCCAACAGACTTAGAGCTCTACAGTCTTGATTATTTTGATTAAATACTGTGAAATTATATTCAAATTATCTATTTTTTGTGTTGCTGACATGTGTGAGAAGTTCATGTCGATTATTGCAAGACTTCTGGTGTACAAGTAAAAAGATGAAAAATCACCTAGTGGGCCTTAATACCGACACGTGTAGGTAATAAGGCCCACTTTTGCTTTTATTTAGTGTCTTCAATTTCCGTAGCTTATGAGTCATTTCTAGCAATTGGCTATATGCAATGGATTATATTCACCTTCTCAGAGCAGGACTTAAGTTATGCCCCTTAGAGACAGACAGAAGTTTCATCACTCCAAAGAACTCGATTACATTGCAAATGCCATTGGCAATGTTGCATTGCCCACTTCAGCCTCAAGCTCTTGTGGTTGGCTGTCAATTCGATCCCTGACGGTCTGTTACGGCATTTGAAGTGCTCACTTTTCAGGCGACGTCTTAACTGTTATGGCAGAAACCGCCGGCTGTCGAAGTGAAGAGAAGCGAATAATCATCCGGTCTGTTCGAAAACTTGTCTTTCTTTTCCGACCGGATCCAACTTTTCTGGAAAGGGAGATAAAATTAGTTTTCTATCTGGGGACGGTGGTCTTTGGGACGTCTACTTTACGGCTGACCAGCCCTTCGGACTGTCCTTCTGACAAAAGAGCTGAGACTTTGCCTTTCAAAAGCACTTTCTCAAGCTTTGAATCAGTCATAATGACATCATATGAATTCAAAATCGAATGGAAATTTTGTTTACAATTTATCTGGGTTGACACTTTGATCTGGCAAGGCAGACGTCTAGAAACCATAGATACTGAAAGCCTGAAAATGACCTTGTTAGCGGCAGAGGATGTAGACAACTTTTCAACAGAAACAGAAAATTGTGCAACGAATTTGGGACATCATAACTTCTCTAGAAGTAAACCGAATTCGATCAACAATACATTAAAAGAATGCTCAGAGAAAGCCCTTTCACCTTGAGTTTGATTCATTGTCATGCTCATATGTTTTCACATTGAAAATTTGAGATTTCTAAAAGTGTCGATTTTCACATTTTGACCTCTGTCCACCTTAAACATTGACGGACATAAATGTATAATGGCTCATTGAAAAGCTGAGAACATAGGCTCTTGAATGGTATATAGCCTATCAATGTAAAATACGATTGAAAGGCAGGAGAATCGAATGAAGTTTGATACAATTTAGGTGGTTCGTTTTTTATTTTTCAACTCTTTACTTATAATGACTATGTATCAATCAAAACTCCTAAAAGTAGTCCATTAAGCGATAATCTACACTTGGAAAGTCATCGTATGTAGACTTAATGTTCTCGTCTCCTTCAGAGACTCGTACATTAAATCTATGATGACGACTTTCTGCAGCGTGTAAAGCCTGATGTCAGCAATATATGATGATATGCTCAAATATCACATAATATTATTTTCCAAGAAATCCTGCAGTCGGGTTCGCGCGGCTGTAACTTCACGAGTTTCCGCTAAATGAAAAGCCTGTTGAGACTCCGCAAACCTCGAACCGATTCTTCAGCTGCTGTCTTGGCTTGTAAAATGAGTTCATCTCCCAGCCTGTTGTTGAACCATACACGCTCTTCGTGACTCATGTCAGCCTCTTCCTCGGGAAGACTGGTCACATGCTCCTGATAGGAGATGACAAGGCGTTGAGAAGGATCACGTGACATCGTATCATGAAGGAATTCATACAATCGCCGTCTGGGCAGCGGTTCTGAGGCGTAATCTGTGAAGATTCGGAGTCCATCCTCTGGGTGACGATCTAGCACCCACTTAGAAAACTCGCAAATTACCTCCCAGTGTTTCGGCCCAAGTTTCTGCCCCAGGTATCTAACGGTCGGTAAAGGACCGTGTAGTAGAGATCCAGCCTTCTGTGATTGCGCAAGCAAGAATTTGAGGGCTCGACGATGATCGCCACGGCTTTCATACAAGACTAGTAGATCATTCTACCGATGCTGCTGTTTCAAAGTATGCTCCGTTTCTTCGAAATAACAAACGTTGTCCGGCAGACGGAGGAAAGATTCAAGGAGAGTATCCTGCTTGGTAAAGAGGTAGCACTTGAAAAGGGAGGTGTCAATCATTTGTCGGAGCTGATGTTGCTTGGCAACGAGACTAATGGAGTTCGGCATGATCGGATGATAGACATCCGATAGCGCCGGATGATAGCATGATGTTCCGCTCACTCAGCAAGTATTGCGTCAAAGCCTGCATCGCTTTTTTGCTTTGTTTTTCACTCAATCGTGGTAACTCGCTAGGATATCGGATTTTCGATTGATATTCTTCGGGCAACAATCCTCCACGCAACATTCCAACTACATGACTTGGATCCACCTTCAAGTCACCGAAAATTGAAAACGCCTCGTCGAATTTGTGTTCCCGACTGAAAAGTGTGAACGCGTGAAGCGTTCCAATTTCACGAATTGGCAGAACTCTTTCCAATGCCTCTAGGGCATCTACGGTGCCCGCAAAATGCCATGCTAGATCGTATTCTTTTCTCTCCATTAGTAATTTTATTTGTCGAACTCTATCCACACCAACGAGACGCCAGACATGATCGTTGGAAGCCACGTACTTCGAGTTAGCTTCCAAAGCATTGGAGAGAGGTGGAGGACCAGAAACTGAAGGAGCACGGCGGACTTTTGCTGATCTGCGGACACCATCAGCTCTTGTCGTCGGCAGAGCGATAAATGAGTGAAGCGGACAATAACTGATTTATCGTCCTGGGCGAAATGAAAATGTATTATCGGTCCTCGCGGAAGGAACGCTACGTTTCACACAAGGCTTTTCACACCGACGACAAGCCAAATCGCACCCATGTGCGTGCGTAATCTATCTGTTTCACTAACAAAGTTCTTGTGGCCGCAGTAGGAGAGAGAGAAATATCTCTTCCCCACTGTGAAGAATACCCAATGATTGCATAATTTTCTCCCTGTGGTCCTTTAGCGTCTCTTCCATAGCGCTTAACTTTGTTTGAATTGTGTGAAAATGCATGAGTTCCATCTACCGACCACAAGACAGTTATTGCCTTCGGACGTACTCGCGGCTTCGCCGCTCGTACGATCCTTAGGACAATAACTATCACCTATCTGACAAGACAGAGCTGCTGCTGAAACACTTTCCGGTTGAGCTGATCCGCTGGACGTCGGAGCTTGAGGACAAAGGAGTTTTGGACGGTCAAACATCTCCTGTTGGACGAGTTGTCGAGACTCACGCACGCGAACCTCGATACATGAAGGAAGAAGGGCAATAGATATGGCCATGATGCATAACTGATGTATGCGCCTCCGACCAATTGAGCTTCGCAACTCGCGTGAATATTCAGATGGACTGATTCGCTGATTGGTGCGTGGAGAGACGAGCGCCATCTTTTGATCCTGCAAGAATCCAACTGTGTCACTAGCGAGGAGAAATATCCCAGGTTCACTTGTGCCGACCAGAAAAAGATCGAAGCAGCCATGTACTCACTCTTGTTGGCGAGATAGAGAACCTGTTGGAAGAATAACAATACTCTTGCATCCGGCATTCACTATATCTATAGATGTTTGGAGAAATTGACTCAAATTGGCAAATCCTTGTTAACATTATAATTGCGGCACTCGACTGCTTCGTGAAATATAAAACACTGCACTCGACTGACTGCTTCGTGACAGTTAATATATTTTTAGTTAATAACTTATTATTACAGTTTAGTAGAAAAAAAATAATAGGTCTAAAAATATTTTAATGTGGTTAGTAGGCCTATGATCTCTATGTAAAAATATAGAAATATGATATGTTTCCTACACATTTCGTGATGACACTCTTTCGATCAATAAATATTTGGATTCCTTGAGGTAAAACATATCATTTGTAACTGTCCTTCTTCTACAATGAGTTCATGAACTGTTTGCATGAAGCCAATTTATGCATAAACGGTTCATTAAGAACCTGTTCTTGGCATACCAAGAGACTGTGCAAGGGCAACCAGGTATGTTAAATCCTGCACGTAATATACAGCCAATGATATCGCATATGGCAAGGAGATATGTTCAATTCTTATCCCTTACGTGAACGGATGAAGTATCTTTCCGATGATACTGTGATTTGCGCACCGAATTTCGAAGATCTCTCTAATTCATGCGATAGGCAGTCATCCTGTAAGGAAGAGGAGTTAGATAGAAAGATTGTCTAGAAGATAAAAATATTCAATTTACTAGAATTCCAAAAACATGCTTGCAGCATAAATTCAAACTTGCATCAATGATACATTACACCTATAAAATGTTAAAGCTTCGTGAAGATAACATTTATTGTTCATAAAAAAACTGTTAACTTTTTAATTGTCAGAAGATTAAATGTGGGTGGTCCTAAATCTGTGGATTGCTAAATGAAGGCCGACGTACAACAAATAGATGAAGAAAGACCACAATGAAATTACCACAGAATTGGCAGTGAGTGGTTCGATCGCTGAAATCACCCAGGATGAAGTCCAGAAAGAGCTGAGCAATATTAAAGGCAGCCGCAGTTGCGGACCCAACAACATATCCATAGAAGCTATCAAAGTGTTTGAAGAGAAGTCAGTGGATCTGTGCCTGCACCATTTCAACGATATCATCCAAGGCCATCAACCACAGAATTAGATTCATTTGCGCGCGCTTCGGTTTCCTAGTAAAGAAGGAATATAAATAACCTTAATATCGAAATGGCACATCACAGAATTAGACAACTTGCTCCTTCTCGAATGGATAATTCGTGTATCGCTTGCTATTGGAAATGGCAAGCAATAAGCTGTCAGCGGAGGACACCAGAGCCAGTGAGAGAGGCGTGCGTGCTGTGACATCACTTCGCACACACCAAAACACACATCTTGACAACATTCGATTCAGTGTATGCACTATACAGTGAGAAAGAAATGCCGAGGAGAGGATATGAAAACATCAAGTGAACTAATTTTCGTACGCCTGCTACTTTTTTTAATAATGATCGGAAGGGCCAACATTATGGAGATAACTTGTGCGCAATGATCTGAATTCTTCAAATCTGAAGGAATTTTGGCAATCGAAGCACTTTGCTGGAACTCACATTAATCCGCAAGCCACGCACGACTTTTTTTCATATCTCTGTGGGGTATTAGGAATTCCGTTTTGTCCACTTAATAGGTTCCTCGATGTGCCAGCGACTTCGTATTAATCACACTTCTAGCAAACTAAAGCAGATAAACAAAATATTTGATTCTGTGCCATCAACAGTTGCCAGCGATGTGGAGAGAGCATTTTAATGCCAATCAAGGTTGGGCAAAAACTTGGGGTTAAAACCCAAGCCTAAGTTTAAATAAATAAATGAAATCAAGTAAACGAAGTGCATTCTTTGTATTTTGTGCTGACATAAAGATTCTTCTATGGACCAAAATTCCTATTGGGCCCATAAGAAGTGTGGCATTAGTGGGAAACGATTTATTATTGCAATAAATGTAATTAGTAGCCTAAGTACATGTATTACGTCATAAAGTATTCTTTTCATTTAACCTACACTGATATGCTGATTAGTTGAAGATCTCTGATTTAATTGTGATTGAGTTACACATTGCTCATAGTAAAGCAATTGTTTTCATTTTATCATTCAGAAATATAAACAAGCTTGATAAATATTACAGCTGCGCAGTAGATGCATGGTTAAACATATTTAGAATGCCAAATCGGAATGAATTTGTTTTTGGATAAATGTCGGCTATCGCACAAAGTTATGGATGCGAAGATAACTGCGAATATGTAAAATATGCGGAATATACAAAAATTCAATATGCACAAATGCAACAAAATACATGTAAGCTTACAGTAGATTGAATATGTATGAACTTTCAGTGCGCGGTACTGTCAAGCCCAGAATGAAATAGCTATAATAATCACAAATATTTCATTTTTGAAATATTCTGTGAATCCAGTGGAAATTTGATAAAATATCAGAACTTTATGCTCTTATCCTGTAGCTCTCCTAAGATTCAAATCAATAGAATAATCAATAAGAGCTGAGAATGTGCATTAATGTAAGAAACAACCAGTTTGGATTCAAACATGGATATAGCACCACAGATCCCACAGACACTTGTAATTGTAATGCGTACGATTACGGAGAAGCCGAGGTAGGGAAACGAGCCTTTCAGGGAGGTTCTCGTGAACAGCGTGCGACTCTGTTCATCGGGGATTGTTGTTCAACTTTTTGAGAGTGAAAGGGGTGCCAGGGATGTAGGCCTATGTCTCACTGATTCCGGACATGCATCGAGATACTCTGACGATTGTGAAAACCAAACATGGTTGCTCTCCACCTTTTGAAGTATCTGTTGGGTTGCACCAGGAATCGGCGCTGAGCCCATATCTATTCCTACTGGTCTTAGAGATGACAACGTGGCATCTGGAGAGTAGTCTCCCATAAGAAATGCTCTACGCCGACGATATGGTGATTTGTGGGAATTCTACAACAGCAGTACAAAACAAGCTTGAGCTGTAGCGCAATTCCCTGGAAAGTAGTGGTCTTCGGATTAGCAGAAGTAGGAGTGAATACTTCTCCAACGCTGCGAACGACGATGAAATCCAATTAGATGGAACCCCGCCCCCTTCGGTTAAAAAGTTCAAATATCTTGGTTCACTCTTAGAAGAAACATCATCTTGGGAGCAAGACATCAAAAACTCGGATACAAGGAGGATGAAAAAGTTGGAGGCAAGTGCAGGATTTATTTGCAACAAAAGGAGTTCTGATCAAACTGAAATCGAAGATTTGACAGGCCATGATACGACCAGCAATGACATATGGAGGTGAGTGTTCGGTATCTACCTACACAACACAACTGTTCAAGGACCCATCTGGTTCACACCACACGGCTCTTCAGGGACCCATCTGACCGACACAGCACGGCTGTTCAAGGACCTATCTGATCCACACAGCTCTGCTGTTCAATGGTTCATCTGATCAACACAGCACGGCTCTTCAAGGACCCATCTGATCCACACAGCACGGTTGTTGAATCACCCATCTGAGCAACAGAGCATGGAGGTTCAAGGACTCATCTCATAAACACAGGATGGCTGTTCAAGACCCACCTGATCCACACATCATCGACATTCATGGACCCATCTGATCAACAGAGCATGGAGGTTCAAGGATCTATCTGAATCACACAGCATCGCTATTCAACACCCATCTGATCCACACAGCATGAAAGTTCAAGGATCCGTCTGATCGACACAGCATGACGGTTCAAGGATCCGTCTGATCGACACAGCATGACGGTTCAAGGATCCGTCTGATCGACACAGCATGACGGTTCAAGGATCCGTCTGATCCACACAGTATGACTGCCCAACGACACATTATTGATCGATGACATTAAGTCAATAGATTGATTGACCTTTTTCAAAACAATGAAGGGTAAACGATATTTTACCACAAAATCTACACAATGTGTAATCAGAGTGGGGGTACAGATAAGAGGTTACAGGAGTTATAAAAGAGTGAAAAAGAAGGTTTTCAATGCTTTCTTGAAGCTGCGAGGGTTTGTTTCATTCCTCAAATGTAGAGGGAGCGAATTCCATAATGAGGGTCCAACGAATTGAAAGGCGCCCCTGGCACCAGCTGTTCTTGATAATGGTTGATGGAGTAAGGGGGCGTCCTTCGACCTCAGTGACATCAACGATGCAGAGGATGCAGTAAGAGTCAACAGATCTTTAAAGTAAGTAGGTGAGTTGCCGTAAATACAATTGTGCACTAGGCAACACACTTTGAATTGTACGCGGAGTCGCACAGGTAAACGATAGCGACCATGCGAGAGTAGACGATGCATGTCATCAACTGTTTCAGTTAATTGCTTCCTTGTGTGTTGTCCAAATGCTACTTTTCAATACATTTACTGACATTTCATATAAATGTGTCTACCAGAAATAATCAGCAAAATGCATGACGCTTTTTAAAAGCAGAATGTAAACAGAATATTTAAATATTGAGCAGCAGCCTCAGATGAAAATGGGAGCAGACCTAAATATCCAATTATCATTTACAACTATCCAAACAATTGCTCATTGCTAGTGATGCAAATGGAAAATTTTGAAATTTTTTTTCGGTGATTGACGTTTTTGCCTTTGTTTTGGAGACTTGTTGCAGTCGTTTGAAAAGACTATGTAACATTCAAAGACCGAAAACTTCTCTATCATCCCTGCATGTTAACTTTTGGAACCAACTACACCCTCCATGTCCATTTCAGATCTTTCCAACTGAATATCAGACATTAAATGGATTTCAGATTTCTCTAATTGAATATCAGATATCTGTCAGAAACTCAACTTTGAAAGGATCTTAGATTCAACTGGAGAATCTCCAATTCATCTGGAAAAGTCTGAAATTTATTTAAGTAGATCTGAAATCGATTGGGGAAGACTATCTGAGCCATCTGAACCAGCTAGAAATGGAATGTGTAGTTTGTCCTCCACGAAGATATCGGACAATACGCCAGAAGTTCGAAGCTATCACATAGATATTCTTCTACTCATCACAGATATCTTTAGTTTCCAAATATCTCACGAGTTTACAGTCTTTATATATCTTCCAATATATGGTCGCTCATGTATAATACTGTGTTAGACTGTGTGCTTGTGCTTCACATGTTCATCAACACATGGAGAATTTGCATCGTTGCAATCAAGGCTGCATAATAAAGCTTAACTTTCAAGCCATGAACAGACTCCAAAATAAAGTGCATTATTTTTGCTCCAGATCTTTCACAATGCATGAAATTATACCCCTATTGTAAAGGAAAAAATTCACGTTGTCCCAAAAGATGTCTGTGCTATAATATTAAAAATGGCAACAAATTGCCACAAGCCACTGCATGGTGGCAAAGGAATGCTCAAAAATCCGCGGACGGGATTCGTATTGCAGCGATTGTTTTAATCGAAATGATATGATGAAATCAAGAGTTTTAGAACAATTCTATTGATGTGTCTATGCCTCGGCTGTGATAGAAAACGCAAAAATTATATCAAAAAAATTCAAATTTCTTCATTTTTCAAAATCGTTTTATTCAAAATAATGATCAAAATCACCAGTTTTATATACCCATTCTATTGGTGTATAGCTGCCTCGGCTGTGGAAGCGGTCAAAGCATATTGGGCCTATCACAAAAAATCAGAACTTTCAAAATTTTCCGATTTTTTCCAATATTTTCCAAAATTTTCCGGAAAATTTTCATCACTACTCATTGCACACATGCACCTCAGATTTACTCCATGTTTGACTGCATATTGAATGGGGTAGTTCTGATGATGTTTATGGATATGAACTAGGCCAACTGATGATTCCTGATAGGTCTATCGAATTAAATGGGAGCTATTCATCCTCGGCCCCCAACTTCAATTAAAATGCAACTATTAACAAGCTGTCTTCAAATTTACAGAATGTGGAAATATAGTATACTTGAACAGCATGAAAGAATGGTTTCTTCATTCTTACGAGCAATAATATGTCTACACGCCTGTCCACAGGCAATTCGAAAAGCAAATTACCATAAACCAGGGATGCAGAGTTGGTTTTTCCAAGACCCACGTACCTGAGACTCCATACCCGTCTCAGACATAGACAAGAAACCCAGCTCCAAGCAAAAAGGCCGTCCTCGCCTCCACAACCCTAAGCAGAACTATGAAATCAGCTTTTCCAACAGCCGCATCCACTTCCGAGGAAAAAAGGCCGTCTCCGACCACCTCCGAATTTGCAACCCTGCGAAATGCACGCTCACAAGGTGAACGAGCTGAATTTGTTTAGTGAACTGAGCGGCTTAACGTAATTAAAAATGAACTACGTACTGAGTGAACAAAGAGAAACGTCAAATGAACGCAAGGAACTGAGTGAACGTAAAAATTGCCTCGTTTAAATGCATTTCCATCTACACTGAAAGGGTGATTGAATTTCAAAATGAATCTCAGATTTGATGATGCATATTAAGGGAATTCATCTTTGCTTTGATATTCTGGATGGAAAGAATGCCTCGATAAAGAGAGTTGAAGATGAATCTAATATAAGGGCTAATTGCAATATCTCACTGAACAAACAACAATGCTGTATTTCTAATAATTGCTCCGAAAAAGTGTAGCATTTAAGTTTGATATTTTTATTGAATTTTGACTGTAGAAATTGTTATTACTGCAAATATCAAAGGTCAGAAAATTGAGCTTTGTAATCAGTTTGCTTTGTTGACCTCTGTTCCTGTTGAACTTAAGAACCATCGCATGATCAGATGTTTAATTCACATGAAATTGTTGCTGTGTCAATTTTTCTGTTTCAACTTCTCATTTAATTATAATCGAATATCAGTAATGATCGTGAGATATTGGGAACTGGTCAATGACACGCTCATTAATGAAACAAACTTCAAATTCTCAAGGAGAAAAATTATGAAAAGGGCGACAGAAAATGAATTTTCAGTCACTTCTGCTGTACTCTGAAAGTGTTATAAACAATTACTTGCGAGAGTCAGGTAAGAGTATCTTTGTATTGCCAGCCTGATGCTCTCTTTAATTTTAGACAGATTTTCTATTATCAAATTTACTCTTTAAACGCATTTAATTTACAATGATGTAGGCACCAAAATTGCTTAACACTTGTGCTACTGCTATGTTTCGCGAGCGTTGTTTTCTGTGACTGGCAACATTCTAATCACCTTGATAACATGACAAAATATGATAGGCCTTCTTAAAAATGATGCATCGGGGTATTCAAACTTTTATGAACAGGATATTTACGAAGCCATGATTCGAACATTCAAAAGTAATTTTGAGACTATTTCTTCATTTCTGATAGAATTTCATGCGTAATTATTTCAAAAATTCGAGTTTTAGCTTACAACTGGTTTTCTACGCAGCGAATCATATTTTTTCATGAAGGCAACGCCTGCACCCTCTTGCTACTCTAACTCGAATAAACACCACTCTCCAACTGAGGGCACCATGAAAATTGCAGCAATGTTAAAAATAGCACAGGAAACTCATTTCTGATAAACGCCTCCTCGTAAATCATTTATAGATGTAGACTCCCATGGGCCACATGTGGGCGCAATATCTTTACAAACCATCTTTCTCTAGGAAAAATTAATCACGTAGTTAAAAAAATGGCACAGAAATGACACTGTGACGGTTTATTGACGGTTCACTTATACTGGCTGTAAAAACAAAGTCATTATTCAATCATCTTTACTTTTGGTAAACGAGTTGATTATGGAATGACAGTAGAATGATAAATTCTTCAGACATGTGAAAGATCGGATTGTATTGGAAAAGTAATCATGCATGATTCAAAAGGTAGATGGCAAAAAAATGCCAATCATGGTAGCACAAGCATTAAACTGTTAAGCGATCAGAAAATTAACCTGCCAATCGTGTCTACAGATCCATGGCCTACGTCAATCCTATGTCTATCACTAATTGTGATTCTTGGATCATTTTCAATGAAGCACTGTTTTAAAATTGCTGGAACTTCAGTCCAAGATAATAGAATTTCATTTATCACAAGATTTCTATGAAGTAGTTCCCAAAAGCAACAGACAAGTGAGTGGTACCTACAGTAGGTTTCAGTTAATAAAGCAACGATTATATTATAATCAGTCGCTTATTGTAGCCAGATTGGTCTACACAGATACCTACAAGCAGAACAGCTACTGCATCTATCCGGATGATAAATTTAAAAGTATTCAAAGAAGCACTTCATGTGGTAGCAGATAAGTAAATCACTTTGCCGGATTCACAGCTAAAAGCAAAGAAGAGAAAGTGGACCTTCAATCGGTTGCACTCTTATATGAACTCTATAGCTCCTTAACTTTTAATTACACTACAAACCACAGTTTTGGTATGAGTCGATGGGACAGGAAAGTGATGTTTATGTAAAAGTTTGAGCCCAGAGAATCCATTAATCGAAAGTTAGAGGCGTTAGAAGTGAATTGCGTTAGTTTCATAGGTGTCGATGGATCTTAAAATTCAATATCTGATAATATTGATTCCGATTAGATATGATCATGTATAGGCCCACTGCATGAACTGCTTCTGCCTTTTTGATACCTAATGATTGTTAGGATGTTCTGATCGCTGAACATTTAAAAATCATCATCATGCCGATAGAAGTGATTGGTTCTTTGACTGATGAGATGTAATATGACACTTCAGTGATACTGTGGTGCTGAAATGATTGATTGTTTATTCGGTTAAAAATTCGCATGCCGTATTTCTTGCAATTATAGGCGAATTGCTCAGCAATGTTGGCAAAATAAGAGAATCAACTGTTTAAGCGTCTCCATGTCTGTCTTTATCGGCCTGAATTGATCAAAGGTCTTATGATATATTATTATAGTTGGTATTAAAAGTAATTGAACTAATTTAGGCCGACTTCACGCAGATTTAATACAGAGTTTTGGCGGGCTACCTGGCTTCGAGCTGATTTAATGCAAGTCTCGATCCTGTTTTACCCACGATTGTAGGTTGTTTATTGCGGAGTGTGAGCTTGCTTCAGGATATTCAAAGTTACCTGCCGATGTCAAAGCAGCCACAATGTGAAATAAAATTATAATTTTGAAAATAGATTGGAAAACCTGTCAATGACATCTAATTAGCCTATTTGACAGTGTTCTCTTTCACTTATTTGCATCATTTGCAAATCATGTACACAACTTTCGATGAAAATTGGCATCTATAGACATCTTGGTACGCTTAGTGCATAGGCCACGTCAAACCTTCGATTAGATCTAACAAATCCGTTTTATCTGAATAAAACGGTTTTATATATTAAACCATCGCAAGCATTTAATCGCGCTTTAACCGTAATTTCGACACTCGATCATGATATTACGATTTGATGAAACTGTCTGGTACATATAAACGGCTCTGTCAAAGCTAAAGCCTGTTGAGGTCAAAGATAGGATTTAATAGCGTCCAAAGATCACAATGGTTGCAATGGAAATGTGATCAATCAATTCCTGCAGCAGCTAATAAGTTCGCAGACACGTTTAATCGTGTTTCTGACCTCTCTCTTCGATTTACGCTATTTAACCACCTAGTGGTTAAACAAATCTCACATTGCTTTGCATGACGTGAAGTTGTCAATGCCATTCACTTGCGATCGTTTAAAAAATCCGTATCGAATCCGTATCTAGAAGCAAAGAAGAGATAGTGGACTTTCAAGTTCTTGGTTTTGAAAAGTGATCAGAGCGATTATGCTATTACAACAGTCGAGGTCAAACTTTGGATTTACATGAAGCCGTTTAAAAAAATGGTTTTGTTTAACAAAGCGGACGTTTTATTAAAGCCGTTGTAATTAATCTTAATCTACATGAGGTCAAACATGCGTGTACAGTAATCCGCTTTAATGCTGCTGCGATTTAACAAAACGGCTTTATCAAAACGACCTGTAATCCAAAATTTGACCTGGGCTTTGCAGGTACGACAATTGCAATATTTAAATTATGTTGATTATGCGATTTATATGAAATTATGATAGTACTTCTACTCAGCAACTCAGAACTCAATATGCAGACCTGCGCAGATGACATATTGTCCAGGAATTCATTAGCACAATACCTTCTCATACATCAAGTTCAGCTTTATGGGATAAAAAGTTTTATGGAAGGATAGTTTTATGGAATGAACCAGGAGACATACTGGACCCTCTCTGATCTTAGTAGTAAGCAAAACTCCACTTCTGGACCGCGCAAGATGGCCGCCATCGCTGACGTCCCCCCCCTCCCCTCCCCCTCCCCTCCCCCCCTCTGGAACGACAGAAGTTGTGGTCTGTCGTGGTGTGCCGGCCAGGTTGGTTCACGTTCACAACATGTTCGCTGACTCCCCCCCTCCCCCCCCTCGAAAACGACAGAGTGTGAGACTCGGATGTGTTGGTCTCGTATGGGTTGACGTGGCCGACCGCCTAGGTTGACGTGGGCGACCGTCTAGGTTGACGTGGGCGACCGTCTAGGTTGGTGTGGTGGAATGGTGAAACGGACTTTAGATTCGTGATCAGCGTAAAATTCCGCATCGGTATGGTGAATTTGAAGTCAATCGGCGAGAAAAAAAGTTTCTTCAAAATTTTGGCAGAGTTAAAATTTGGCACGTTTTGGTGTGTAGCGCCCAAACGAAGCATCGGATGAGAAAACGGAGGCCAGATTCGGATTCAGCGTGAAATTCTGCATCGGTATGGTGAATTTGAACGCCATCGGAGAGAAAAATTTTCGCTGACTCCCCCCCTCTGGACAGCTTGCTTCGATTTTGGCTTCCAGTAAACGGATTTTGTCGTGTCATAGCTCGTTTGAAAGCTAAGAGTGAGACAAATTCACTGAAAGAATCGGCTTGTTCCTATCTGTCTTCGTTTAGATGTGAGACGCCATTTAAGATTTTGGGACATTGTCGAAAAACGACAGAGTTAGAATTTGGGACGTTTTGGGCTGTAGCACCAAAACGAAGGCTCGGATGGGAAAACGGATTTCAGATTTGGAATCAGCGTGAAATTCTTTATCTGTATGGTGAGTTTCAAGGCAATCGGCGAGAAAAAATTTTCAACATTTTTCGAAAAAATGATCGAGTTAGAATTTTTGCGATGGCTGCCTACTGTACAGCCAAAACGAAGCATCGGATGGGAAAACGGAGGCCAGATTCGGATTCAGCGTCAAATTCTACATGGAAATGGTATATTTCCAGCTCAATCGGAGAGAAAAAATTTTCGCTGACTCCCCCCCCTCTGGACAGCTTGCTTCGATTTTGGCTTCCAGTGGACGGATTTTGTCGTGCCATAGCTCGTTTGAAAGCTAAGAGTGAGACAAATTCACTGAAAGAATCGGCTTGTTCCTATCTGTCTTCGTTTAGATGTGAGACGCCATTTAAGATTTTGGGACATTGTCGAAAAACGACAGAGTTAGAATTTGGGACGTTTTGGGCTGTAGCACCAAAACGAAGGCTCGGATGGGAAAACGGATTTCAGATTTGGAATCAGCTTGATGTTATTGTCCAATGAGGATCATCATCCAATGAGAATCAAGCATTTCTGTATAAATAGCGAGCCTTCCACAGTGAGAATCATTCCATCGTTGAATCATACGAGTGACGGACGCACATTTTCTCTCTCTAGTTCCCTGTTCTATTATCCAACTAAAATGGTAAGTCGCTACTTTCCTCCCTCTCCTCCCTTGAACGTAAACTTAATACAATCTTTTTTCATTTTCAGGCATCTACTCCATCTGCTGCACTAGTAGGACAAAATGGCGGTCAAACGTTACAAGGTTCGCTATGGTCAGATCATCTACAACTGAGGCCAGTGGAAGAAACAACCAAGGTACATAATCCTACACCGCTACAGCGTAAATTTAAACAAGTCTTGCGTTATGACGATCATAGCGTAGTACTCCAAACGGGAATGCTCCCTTCCACGGATGTCAAGATAATGCGCAATCAGTATGGGGACTACATACTGATCCCCGTGAGTCCGTACATTCGCCACCAACTTGATATTATTGAGGAGTATGTGACATTAAATATGGACATTCCTACTCCTCTTGCTCAAGAGTGGAAGGCTAGAGATGACAAGGATACTCCCTATAGAAAGATTTGGGATGGTAATCACATTTGCCTACCGGTATCACATTGGTGTACTTACTATAAGAAGGAGGGAGATCATTCAATAGCCATCAGATGTGATGAGCTCGGAGAAGGTACTTGGGATATCCTTTTCAAAGTGAATGGGCTATATTATGGTCGACACAAGGATAATAAAATAGCCTCTCTCTCCATGCATATGGAATCCATCCTATATATTCCAAAACCACCCAACGTGGACGACATAATTGATCAAATCCTTAACAGCAGTGGTACGAAGCGCAAGTCGGAGAAGAATGCTACATCAAAACGCAAATCAAAGAAGGAGAATTACTAGCCCTTTCCTAACTCTACCCTATGACAATTCGCTTATGTGCTTTGAGTGTCGTAGACGTGGTCTTATTAGATACATTTTACTTCTTCGTTGCCATCATATCATTTGTGTATTTTGTCGTGAAAAGCATCGATGTAATTCTTCATTTTGCAATATGTTATAGAACGCTTCCTTAGATGTGTAATTTCCGTTTTAGGCTTCTATCATCATTTTTATGGATTGTGAGGGTGAACCTGTACAGGAGCTCAGTGCTATTGCTATGAACAATTGGACATATCAGATTGTTAGTGTCTATCATCAACATGCCAACTGCGATCCCAATGTTGATCAATGGGCGAGAAAACACATTCATGGACTTAATCTGAAATATTTGCAAGACTATGGCTTTTCTTGTGAGAGTGCTCTTCTTATTGACTTTAAACGATGGTTAGCTGCTTTCAATGTTATACGCATCTTTTGTAATAATCCTGGTAAGGAGAGGAAAGTATTTCCCAATCTAATCATTGATGATATTTTGCTCCCGCCTTGGGATAGTAGAGTGAATCAACATTATCATGAAGTCACGAAACGTTTTAAGGATTTGTGTGTTCCTATTTTGTCTGTTCGTTGTAGTAGCTACGTTCATAACCAATGCTTCTTTCCTCCTTACCTCAACACTGCCAAAGTCCTGTATGGTTATCATTGCTCGCTGTATGATAGTTACCAGCTGTTTCTATTTTATCTCTTTCAAACCATTGATTTATAATGCATGCTTGTTACCGTTATTCAATAAATGTTACTATGAGAAGAGTTGTTGTTTTCATGCAATGGATGGGTTAGATAAAGGGCGATCATGTCTTTCTCAAACGACTGCGGAACATTACGTTTTCATAGGCAAAGTTTAAAAGGAGCTGTTCAAGATTATGTGATAAAATTTCATAAAGATGAGACCGACATCGAAGCAGTGGTTGATGATGCTAGCACTCTATTTCTAGAGTTAATGAATACATTCTCTGATAGCATTATCATGGCGCGATTAGTTGCGAAAATTAAGTTTAGTCATTTTGGAAAGGAAGAGGTGGAAAGTCGCTCTTTCCATTTTGCTTCTTATTCAATGGAAGTGGTAGATCAACCCCAAGAATTTTTTAAAAGACATATGATAAAAATTGCCGAACGTCTTAACGCATTTAACCATCATGGTAGCAGTCTAGTGATTGAAGCGATTTCAGATATTCACATTCAACTTTCCATAAAGAAAAATTGAAAATGCAGTGGTACTTGATTGTAGCACAACTGGTTTTCGAGCTATGTCTGCTCACTCTCGAAGTATATTCCTTCTGTACATGCGTCTATTATTTAGAAAAGGCTAGCAAATTCATATCTTCAAAAAGACTTGCTATAGACATCAGTAACGGTGAAACTATGTGTTGCGATGTATGTAAGCGAAAGGATGGAAATGAAAAGCGCATCTTCAAGAGATGTAAGCATGCTTTTTGTCAACGCTGTTTCATACGTAATTGCATTCAACTTTGCCAATGTAACCACTGTGATATTGCTCATTTCGAGTGTCACTTATGTCGCAATAGTTAGTACCTATGCAAATGTGGTAAAGATAGGTTTTAGCAAAGACTAACACGGAAAATGGCGAAACGTAAAATGACGAAACGTAAAAGTCAAAAGTTTTCTTCAGCCATTCAAGCTCTCTGACGAATGAAAGCAAATCAGCGATACAATGCTATACGACATGCTAACGATAAATTCATTTGTGAAATTATTTCTCATGTGAGGAAGTTGAGGACGAAGAAATTAGCGCCAAAACAACGAAAGTTACTTAAGCGATATGCTACGAAATTGCGTTTCATCTCCAATCCTAAAGTCGCCCTTCAAAGAAAGAGGAAAACTCTAACACAAAAGGGCGGTTTCCTTTCAGCAGTACTTCCAATGATAGCTCCTGCCGTGGGCAACCTATTGGGAAATATCTTTGGCTCTAAGCGTTAATTATGCAAATGTTGAGTCTCAAAGTAATAAAATGGATTTCAGACTTCAATGTGATAAAGTTCTGACTGTATCAGGTCCATCTCATGCAGGTAAAACTGTTTTCACGCTGAATTTATTGGATAAAAGAAGGGAGTTGTTTAAGGAACCTATCAATCGAGTGATTTGGTGTTATGGTATTTATCAACCGTCGCTGTTTCAGGAATTGCAAAGTCGCAACTTTATTCGACATGAAGGAATTATTCCAGTGGATAAACTTCAGTCTAATGATGTTGTTGTATTGGATGATTTATTAAAAGAAAGTAAGAATTCAAAAGATGTTACAGATATGTTCACTCGCGCAGCACACCATAAAAGGTGTTTTATCATCTATATTACACAAAATTTGTTTCCTGATGGAAAAGAAGCTCGTACACGAAACCTGAATACACACTATTATGCTATTTTCAAGAATCCGCGAGATAAAAGTCAATTTGAAATTTTAGCGCGACAAGTTGCACCCAGAGGATCAAAAGCCTTAATTGAAATTTTTCAAGCAGCTACTGAAAAACCATACGGTTACTTATTCATTGACTTTACGCAAGAGTGTCCGGAAGAATTTAGATTTCGAAGTGATATTTTGAAAACTCCCATGATTATCTACAAACTATGAGTTCTTATTCTCGCATGATTGTTATTCCTCAGGATGAATATGTACAATTGACTGCCATGCAGCAAGTAAAGCAACCTCTTGCAAATCAAATGTATAGGAAAGAAATAGATTATCAGCAAAATGTTCACATCAAAGATCCACATCGTGCTGTATTATTACAATCGGAAACTGTTGAGCAATTGAAAAACTTGAAGAATAAGATGCGTGACTCTGTATCGACTGCTACACCTTTAGCATCTCGCGCACATGCCATATCTCTTTTCAACAGTATTGAACCCCATCTCAATGTAAATGATAGAGGAGAAATCATTACAGATGAAAATAAAGTGATTGATGCTTCACGTTATGAAGACTTGATTCAGTATGC
Source organism: Prostheceraeus crozeri (assembly GCA_907163375.1). Lineage (NCBI taxonomy): Eukaryota > Metazoa > Platyhelminthes > Polycladida > Euryleptidae > Prostheceraeus > Prostheceraeus crozeri. The sequence continues at coordinate 152,046 of CAJQUW010000328.1, forward strand.
GACACGTAGAAAGCGCCGTCAGGGCTATGTTCCACCTGGTTGGTCATACTTTCTTAAACTATTGAAAAAGCATAATGTACCAAAATTTGCTTTAAATAATGAGACATTGAAAGAACTTGATTCAACAGTGGCTACTACTCCAATGCCTCAGGCGATGAAAATGCCAACAAATTGGTTTAAGACGTCACCTGCTACATCCCCTCCCACACTCACTAAGCAAACAAGAGGAAGAACTCGACGTAGATCTACATCGCCACTAAAACTGGTAAAAGGAAAACGTAAAACAGCTCCTCCTAGGAAATACATGTTCTCAGACTATTAATATGAAGCAGATGTGTTGCTTGCCATGTAATGAGCCGCCAGAGGTGAATGTCGTTGTCACTTGCACTTGCTGCGCCAGCTCTCATAATGAAACCCCTAAGCAATGTGAACACGATCGCAAAACCGCTAAAGCTAAATGCTGCAGTTGTTGTAAATGTAGAAAGGCAAGAAAACAAAAAGATGAGAAGGAGGAAAAAGAGTCAGCCGTCATCGACTGAACGTTTGAAGTCAATCTATTATGATGTAAAACATCCGGCAGGATTTGCATCTATCAAGAAATTATCAAAAGCGAGTGGTCTTCCACAATCACAAGTGAAACGATGGTTAAAGGGTCAGGCTACCTATACACTCCACAAACAAGCGAAAAAGAAGTACCGCACCCGCCATTATATTGTTCATGACATCGATGAACAGTGGCAAGCAGATTTGTGTGATGTTGCCTCCATTTCAAAACATAACTCGGGCAATAATTTTATTTTAACCGTCATTGATATTTTCTCGCGTTATGCGTGGGCTCAACCTTTAAAAACTAAAGAAGGGAAAGGAGTAGCAAAAGCATTCCAAACAATTTTTCGAGAAGGTCGCATTCCAAAAAGAATTCAGAGTGATCAAGGAAAAGAGTTTGAAAATCAGCATGTGACAAGATTATTTGAGAGGCATGACATTGAGTTGTTTAGTGTAAAGAGCGCTTATAAAGCTGCACTCGTTGAACGTTTTAATCGCACATTAAAAAATCGCTTGTGGCGACATTTTACTGCCAACTTGACACAAAATTGGACAAAGGTTCTACAAGATACACTCCATGCCTACAATCACTCTATCCATCGTTCTATTGGACTCAGACCAGTAGATGTAAATGCTGACAATGTAGATAAAGTGCGCGAATCATTCCAACGTAAACGCACTCATGTGAAAAGTGATGTGAAAATTGGCGATAAAGTTCGTATCTCAAAAGTGAAAAGTGTTTTTGCTAAAGAGTACCTTCCGAATTGGACAGAGGAGGTATTTACAGTATCAAGGATTAATCAAAAAGACTCTCCGACCACCTACAAGTTGAAAGATTACGATAATGAAGAAATTGAGGGTAGCTTTTACCGCGATGAGATTGAGGTAGTCACTGAAAGTGAAACATATTTGGTAGAGAAAATCATTCGATGTAAAAAACGACAAGGTGAAGAATGGTGTCTTGTTAAATGGACTGGTTATCCTTCAAGTATGAACTCTTGGATGCGTCGTGCCGACATCTTTCATCTAAGTGATCGACAGTGATTCATGCAAAGTTGTAACTAACAATGTTTAGGGTTTGAGCTATGAATCCAACTGCCTCATTTTATTCACGACCCTCCTATGTAAGTGGTGGAGGACAAATTTACATCGGCGCTCGCCGCCAACGTGGAGGTAGCATACTTGGTGCACTGAAATCTGTTGTAGCACCTCTCATATCCAATGTCGGTAGATCTTTAAAACGAAATGTTATAAGTAATGCCGTTGGCTTTGCTGGTGATGTTGCTAGTGATCTTTCCAGAGGTAGAAGTTTTAAGAGCAGTTTGTTGAATCGTGGGAAGGAACGCGGTTTAAAAACATTGAAGCAGACCTTTGCTGGTGTTACTCAAGGAAAGAAATCACCTAAACGAATGAATAAAGGAAGGAGGAAACATCGCGGAGCTGGTAAGGTGCGATCTTCAGTCAAAAGGCATTCACGCAAACGTCGTAGAGGCTCTAATCATTCATCAGGCGCTAAACGACGACGCTGCTATAACTTCTAATCATGGAGTGTAAAACTTCCGGTTTTTGTTTGTTTGATCAACAAGCCATACAGACAGATATTCTTAGTTCAAGTATTGTAGATTATCATCCTCGAACAGCTGAGAATGCTGGCCCCATTGAATTTGTTATTCCTGGTGGTAGTGATGACTACATAGATTTGAGTTATGCGATGCTTGATTTGAGGTTTAGAATTCAGCAAGCAGATGGAACTGCTATTGACGATGCACATAAAGTTGGACTGAACAATTTACCATTGACTACATTACTTCGCGATGTTTCTCTAACGATTGGAGAGCAGCAGGTGGAAGGTGGTCAAAGCGATTATCCCTATAAATCATATTTCAATCATGTATCACAGTTTCATCCAGCAGCACAAAAAAGTCATATGGAAGCCATGGGATGGTACAGAGATGAAGCAGGAAAATTTGATGTTGAAACAAACAGTGGCTTTGTAAAGCGATCTGCTATGATTAAAGATAGTAAAGTATGTCAGCTATATGGTCCGCTGAATTTAGACTTCTTTAGACAGTCAAAGTTTTTACTGTGTAATACCAGCATGCGACTCAAGCTGACATTGAATAAGCCTGAATTTGCGCTGAATGCATTTGCTAAAGTTGACAATTTTAGAATTCATGTGGAAGATATTGCACTTTACATTCGTCGAGTAGTACCGAATCCAAGTGTCATTAGAGGGCATGCTGAAGGCCTTAACCGCCAAAATGCCATTTACCCCGTTCAGCATACAAAGCTTCTCACCTTTACAATTCCGAAAGATCAAAAGAGTTTCATGAAAGATGGTCTCTTTCCATCGGAAGCACCGAAGCTCCTCATGGTGGCAATGGTTGAAAATGATGCATTTAATGGTAATATAAAGAAGAATCCTTTCAATTTTAAACACAATCAGTTAAGTGAAATTGCTTTACGTGTAAATGGTGTCAGTCATCCTGGTCCACCCTACAAACCAGATTTTGCTTCGGATCAATTTATGCGCAGTTATGTTGATTTTATGGATGTCTTTGGCTTTTACAATACGGATGACACCAACGGACTTACTATGAAAGAGTTTAAGAGTGGATATACTATTTATGCATTTGATTTGACTGCTGACAGCGATATTAGTGCACCCTATCGTCAAGCGAACGTGCCTCATAATATTCGTTTGGATTTGACGTTCAAAAGAACACTACCTGAGACGATCAATGTATTAATTTATGCAGTCTTCGATTCAAATATTGAAATTACAAAGTATCGTGACGTGATTCTTCAGTATAATCGTTAATGAGTTGGTTGACTGCTGACGATATTAAGACTAAAGTGCAGCGTAATGCAGACGAAGCGACGTTGAAAGCTTTCGATAATGTCTATTCACTCGATACCTTACCACCTGCAGTAAATCACTATCCCATCTTTATTGTGCTAAACACTCATTCGCAGAATTTAGGCGGTGAGCATTGGAAAGCGATCTTTATTGGAGAAGACCGACGTGGTGAACTATTTGACTCTCTTGCTCAACCTCCAAATATACCAACACAGCAGTGGTTGAGAAAACATACGCGTCAATATCAGCGAAATGAACGCATACTACAACATCCACTTTCATCAACGTGTGGTGCTTTTGTACTGTACTTCATCTTAAAACGTTTACATATATCTCGATTTGCATCTATTATTCAAAACTTTTCATGTAATCCATCCTCTAATGAAAAAATGATTTGTAAGTTCTATCATGATTTGAAATAAAAACATCATGTTGGAAAAATTGTTTTTTATTTTACAATCCGCTGGGTACGTACATACTCAATGAGATAGTCTAGGATCATATTTGCTTGTACATGAGATTTTAGTCCAGTAATGATCACTTTACTATTATGAAAGATTGCCACATGCACAGGTAACCAACAACTAATGAGAGCTGCAGGAAAAAGTTCGGGTTCATAACACAAACTGTAACTGCTGGTACGAATCTTCAAAAATGATAGACTGTCACTCAATTGAGTAGAGATCACCATATTGTCCACAGTCAGATTCGACATCACACACCTCTCCCTCTTCCATATCCGACGTAGTAGTCTTTGTAGCTCTAAGCGCATTGACTGCGCCGATGAATGAGAAAGGGCGCCGAGAATCTGTACAGTCCCATTTGGGAAGAGTTGAAGATTCCGTGAATTGTTCATCTTCACCACTAACATTTGAGGACGGCCCGGGTAATACTTGCTGTTTGGAAGCTGTTGGTGTAATGTTGTGAGATCGATTTTGGTGTAGAGTCTGAAGCGACGGAGAATGTTGACGATGGTGTAGCGATGGCGCTTCATGATGAAAGAATGAGTAAATTGAGCGATGTACCTTCCTTTTATACTTTTCCCAACTACCTTGATGAAATGTGAAGTTAGTATGAAGTTGGGAATGATAGAGTTGAATTCGCCGATTGTTGACGCGCAGCCAGATGCGATTTCCAATACGTGAATGTCTTTTCATATAGAAGTATTTCAAGTCCTTCATGATATGATGTAGAGATTGAAAATGACGATAAGATAAAGCAAACTCTCTTCTCACATTTCCAGTTGAATCTTTGAAATAGACGTTTCGATCATGATCCGTTTCAATACGTTGTAGGGAATCTAATTTCCAACTCATGATGTGTGGTAGTCATGTCTGATTAAGATTTGCATAGTAGGGCGATGAACTCACGACGAATAAATGTCATGATGGAGCGATGTATGTATCTTCTATACTTCTCCCAATTGTATTTGCGAAATGAGAAACAGTTTGCGGAATGAGAATGGTAGATTTGAATTTCATTTCTGTAATGTTGAAGCCAAACTTGATCACCCAAGGAGATGAATCTTAATGTTTCAAAATATTCCAAATCCCTCATGATATCATTGAGGTTGACAAATTGTCGCCATGTTAATGTAATTCCTCTTGATGTATGACCATGAGAATTTTTGAAATGTACGTTTCCATCACGATCAACTCTGATATATTGTAGAGAGTCCAAAATCCAAGTCTTCATGATGTTATGCAAAGTTGCAGATTAGCAATATAAAAATGTCGTTTTATCATATTTTGCTTAGCAATGCGGCTACAAAGAGATTTACTAGTAATCGAGCCGCACTCTTTTCTACTCCCATTGATCATGCACAACAGCTAAATGGAAATTGGGAAGTGGGTGTCACTCAACTTGTTTATAGCAACTGTGTCTATACTTTTGATCATGAGGTGATGACTATTAATATGAGGCGTACAGCTGCTTATCAATGTGAAAAGGGGTGCCGAGTATACATTCCACAGTGGCCAAAGAAAGATCTCTTATCATGTAAAAAGTTTATATATGATTTCTTGAATAAAGCGAGTAAACATATTGTCCAATTTACTCCGCACAATGATGATTATAATTATGTACATCATGTAGTTGAGAAAGATTGGATTGTTGGTTTAAGTCCAAGTTTAAGAAATGATTTAGGTTACCTCGCTAGCGCCTTAACAAGCTATGATAATTTTAACGTTAATTACCACATAAGTGGTCATAAACAGTTAATATATCGAGAGGAAGCTTATTATGTAGATCTTATTCCAAGAAATGAGAAGACGTTGGTGAAGAAGATTGTGATTAAGCCAAGAAAGACAAACATGACTCCTGAAACATTATTGAAGAAATTTAATTATCTCCTTCGAGTTGATGGCAAACAAGTGGCAACATTGACTTATATTAAATCATCTAATCATATTGCAATAAGCAAATTAAATGATGATGATCTAGTATTAGTTTGTTCAAAAGATTTTCATCAGTTCTTACGACATCGTTCTGCAGCTGTTCATGGAAAATCTGATATGCAACATTTACCATGTGAAAGGTCAAATCAATTTGATACAGAATGGACCGTATCTTTATACAGAAAGTGTGTAGAGCCTTTAGGTGGTATCTTACATGAAACAAGAGTGTTGATGCCTCGCATTATTACTTCGGTTAAATTGGTTGTAGATTATTTAAATGAAGTGATTAATGACCAACATATTTCATTTTCTGAAAAAGAAGGTACTTTGTCTCTCACTATAAGTGGAAAAGGTATTGAACTAATTATGGATAAAACTCTAATGGACATTTTGGGTTTTGATCAAAATATCTTTAAAAGTGGTACTGTAACCAAAGCTAGCGCAGACATGTCGCTATCGCGTCGTATTAACTATTTTCAGATATATTCCAATATTGGTGAAGATGTACGTGTGGGAGATGTTGAAGCTCCATTGCTAGCAATGATACCATACCAGCCAAAAAGCTGCAGTATTTTATCTGAGCATACTTTCAAGAAAGTGCATTATACAAAGCTGAAATCAAACTACATCCCACAAATTGATATTGCCATTTATGACGATGCTGGTGCGTTGATTCCTTTTCATAAAGATGCTGTGACAAGTATCACACTCCATTTCCGAATGAAGAGTTAATGCAAACGTATGCTAATATATTTTTCCAATGTGAATAATATGGAAAGTGAAAATAAGGACTCGTTTCTAATCTACTTGCCCAGTAATGCTTCTATGAATAAATTTCCCAAAAATAAACCATCAGACTATCGAGTAGAATTAAATCGGCCACTGCATTTAGAAGGTGAATGGGAGGTTGGCGTTTCTAGTATTTGCTATGATAGCAATATTCAGAATGTGAATGATTTGGAAGAAATGATATTGACTCCTCGCACCCATGATGGAATAACGATGAATAATGCATTTCAGTTCCCATACAATTTAACATCAGATGGAAAGTGGAACTATGAATGGATTCAGATAAAATCAGATTCTTATGAGCCATTTGGGAATGAGAAAATTATTAAGGCATTCAACAGTGGTAATACTTCCATCATGAAGAATAAAAATCAGAAAGCTTATGAGTTTACTATCTATCATTGGAGTGGGAGACAGTTCCTCCGCTTTCATTCTTTTACTAAAGGTCTTACGCTGAGGTTGGATAGTGAATTCTATCCACATCTTGGTTTTGGTCATGGACTACATCTAACGTCAATTGCTACTGCAAATGTTAAAAAAGTTTATTCAAATCGAATCAACAAATTTCATTATAGATTTAAAATATTTGATGAAGATGTTGTAGAATGCGAAGAACGCATCATTTTGAAAAAGCGTGGTGTTCAACCTTTATCACTTATTGAGTTAGTAAAACGATGGAATGAGACTGTGGGTAAGAAGTATGGAGAGAAAATTATGGCGGACAAAAATAAGTTGGTTATTCAGAAATATAATGACAAACTTACAGTTTATTTCTCTCCAACCTTGCGTCATTTTGTAAGACATTATACACCTATTATTGGAAGCGGTGTGGTGTATGCTTCTCATGAATATCACACTAAAGCTGATTCAGTTAATGATGAATGGTGGGTGGACATCTATGGCGATCGCATCAAGAAAATTTACCAGTCTTATGAAGAATCTAAAGTTGCTATCAATATAATGCCGCGTCTATATCATACAGTTGAAAGCTTCATTCATGTAGTAAATCCTTATATACAACAGAAGTTGAAGCATGTGATGAAAAGTAAATATGATGTAAAGACACACCACATTTCGTTTTCAATTGAAAATCAACGCGTTGTTCTGAGACTGGGTGATGACATTCAATGTCAATTGAGTAAAAATTTGAAAAAACTCTTTGGTTTTTCAATGCTACAAACAGTGTTTGCTGCTGCGCATACGATTGGTATAGAAACACCAATGACACTTGATAAACATGAACAGCACCTTTACATTCAAAGTGATTTGATTCTACCTATTTCTGTTGGTGAGAAAAAAGAATACATTTTACGCGATTTCATTCATGATAAAGACGCTTCATATGGAATAGTCGAGAAGATGTTTGAATCTATTTTCTATCATCCCGTCATCAAACAAACTATACCCTCTATTGCTATCAAAATTACCAATGGTTTACAAGAGTGCATCCACGTGAAAGATACTAAATCCCTCATAACGTTAGTGTTTCGGAAAACAAAGTGAAGTCATTGTGATATGTTTATTGAAATAAAAATATGCGTATGAAAAAGTCTTTTCACAGATATAGGGGGAATGGGCTAACTGTAGGCATATATTCACAAGGAAGAAACGATCTCATGCGATACATAAAACAACCATGTATATCTACAAAAAGCAACATCAAAATACTGAGTTAAAGTTGATTATGTCAATACATCTCCTGAATGTGGTAGCGTGAGTTTTATTCTTTTGGGTGGAGGTATGTTTGTATCAGGATGTCCATGTGGAAGAGATGTGTTATGTCCTATCCAACACCTCTTATCCTCCCATGCTGAAAGTGCTCGTTTCTTGAACGTGTACGTTTTCACAGTATGAACTTGAGATTTTAAGATTGTCATATTGACAAACGTTATAGTTTTATTTTTATAGGCCTTCTTATAGGACCGATGTTTCATTTTATGAACAATGGATTTTGATATACCTTTAGCACGCTTAATACTATCTGCACATTCTTTTAGTTTCATGGAATACATTTTAGGACGGAGGAGAATCATTTCATCTATTTCCTTTCCTGCTGTTTCATCCTTAAAACAACCAAGTTTGGCTTTATTCTGTATGGAATAGAGTGGATGAGTGGGATTGTAGTTAGATGTGTCGAAATATTTTTCTAATGACTTGCCTACTTCATTAAAATTTAAATCTTTTTGAGTGGTAATTCCTAAAAAGAAACTATCTGTATCACCACCCAGCAAGCGAACCTCTTTTACGAGAGGGCATGGTTTTAATATTTTGTAGAAGAGTTGATACATTTCAAGCTTAGAGTAATCTAAAACGGCTTGCCCAATATAGATGGGTTTGCACAACTCAACTTCTGATTTAATCATTTTAACACCTACAAGATCCTCATCGATAATGTCTCTATCAATGAAAAGAGGTGATGAGGTCAATTTGTGATATTTTTGTTCATCAACGACTAGTTTGTAATTCATACGTTTTCTAACATCCTCCATGGTCTTTCCGAAAAGACTATTATTCTTATATTTATAAAAATCTTTTTCAAAATTATTTTGGGCTAGTGCACGTTTTTGACTGTTACTATCTATGTAGGGTTTGAGGAAGGCTTTCTGTCTAAATTTGATAATGCGGTGAACTGACTTCAGAAGCATGCCCATTTCTAAATAGAATTTTAGTATGCAGAAGTGTACGAGATAATTGTTCTTATCATATTGGGTGAGTAAAAGTTTGCGGCATGGTTTGTACCTTGGCTGTCCACACTCTGTTAAGTTATTATGAAATTGTGACATGAATGGTGAAAACATATCTTCAGTCACTTCACCAGATTCAGGTGCGAGTGGGAAATCAGCAGTTTTATTTTTAATGCTATTTGGATAAATCAAATCCACTTCAAAATAATATCCCCAATCACCTTCATCTGGAATCTTCAGTATGTTTGAAGGGTTGGAGTAATACTCAAGCTCATCTTGTTTTAACCAACTAAACTCGGAATGAGGTAGTGGTTTAGACAGTGAACTGCCATATAAATTATTTTGGTCATAGTACTTTAGGTGGATATGATCATCACCTACTGTTTTAGATTTTATATGATGTTTATTTACAAATGTGAGACCACCGCGTATTCCGCGCTCAAATATATTATACATCTCGGGGTCTTGTAAGAGATGAATGGTCTCACCAGTCATTTTAAAGGCTGATTTAAAGGACATGGCTGGTAGACTGACAAAGTGGATAGGATCTAATTTGTCTTCTTCTAATGCCACTCGTCGAAATTCCTGAAAGACATCAGCCAGCAAAATGACATCTAATTCTAAGTAAGCGATCATATAATCGCCAAACGTTTTACAATTAAATTTTAACCATGCCTCTTGAGCATGTTCATAGTCCTCTACTGGACAATCTTCACCCGTCAAATCGTTTTTGAATTTGTCAATGGAAGGAAGGGTTGTTTCATTTAGTTTAGACATTGAGCTAAAATACGCATAGGGAAAGACTCCTTTGCGAGTGATCATGTCATCCGTTAAGTTTGGATAGTGTTTCTTCAAAGTTTGACTATGGGGAAGAAACTTGAGATTTCGAACGAGAGAAGCTAGTGACGCTGACATGAATTGAAATGAATCTAAAAATTTTATTTCGAAGAAGACTGTCTTATTTTCTTTAGTTTTATCTACTGGTACTTTTGCTGTCATTGCCATGAATTTTTCTCTCGTTTGTGCTATAACATTAAACTGCCACGATTTCATCTGGCTCAACCCTCCTTTTATGAGCATATGACTGTCATAGCCCTTAAAGTTATGAAAAATGACGGGTAGTACACGACGTCTCAACCTAAGTGAAAAGTTACATTTGGAGCAGAGTGCGTTTCTAAATTTACCAGTGATGTGATCATGATCACGCACTTTCTTAATTTTATCGTCATCAAACGTTTTATGACATTTAGGACAGGATGTGCAACTTTCAAATTTTTGTTTGTCTTCATCTGACATATGTAGTGACTTACGCTGCAATTGGGAATCATATGATTGTTGAAATTTAGCAGCTTTATCGAGAAATTCTAGAAATTTTGAAATGCAATCTTCACCTTGCCAAGTATGCATTTTGTTTTGTCTATTCCTAAAGTGGTCATGCCATACTTCATAGCAGGATATGGCTGCTGGCTTGTGGATGATATCATCAATGTAGCATTCTATGTCTGCGTAAATGACACGCAGGGGACTTAATTCGTCACCATTATCCCTATGTGAAAATATTTTATCTTTGGGCATGCGTTCCATTTGTAATTTACCTCGCTTGCACCATTCATAGTGAGTTTCAAATTTATCTTTACTCCAAAAGGAGCGGATGCAGCGGTCGCATACAAAATGTTCACCTCTTTTAGAGTGCCCCAAGTGAGTGTACAAGCGAGAGATTTTGGGAATACCACAGTAGTGCCATTCCTCGCTATCATCTTGTTTTACTAATAAGAGGTTGACTACACGTTCATAACAAGTTGAACGTGAATTATAGCGAGCACCCTTCAACCCCTTCTCCCACACGTGAACGACAATTTTAATCTTATTATGTTTTTCGAACGTTTCTACATCTTTGATTTTCATGTTGTTACTATCACAACCTTCAAAGTCTAGTTCATCCTCCCACTGTCTATAGCTATAGGTGCGATCTCGATGCGCGTTGATATCATTATAGTGAAGGATGGATAGGACTGCATATTTGAAACACTGTGATTTACAATCGACATTGATGACAGCTTTCTTATTATACAACGTTTTTGGTAGTCTAAATGTACCTCGAGCTGCATGACTTTCTAATAGTGAAATTTTGAATATGGCTGAGTCCACACCATCAAAAATGAGAGCGCTGTCGCGTTGATTGAATTTATCTACATTTGATTTTAAACATTGAATGTGAAAATTTAGCCAAGACTCGCAGTCTACAACTTCGGTTGCGGAAGAGGAAGGAACATGAAACTGTATTCTCTCCGTCACTTGACCCGTTTGAAAATCTATCTTAATATATTTTAGTTTAAGGTAGATGAGCGCCTTCATTCTAAAATTGTCTAAATTGTTGAAGAGCGCTTCGATAATGTTAGAATTTTGAAGGAGCCACTCAGGAAAATCTACTATTTGAGTATTGGACTCCATGCAGTAGTCGCGTACTAAATTATTATGTGAAACATTAATGAGGGAGATGGTAGAGGTACCGTTGGTGTAGTGATCATTTGCATGCGTGTGTTGAAGTCTGTGCGAAGATCGCTGAAAGTGACTATCAAAAGAAAGAGGGCACAAATCGCAAGGAAAGGAGATGTCATCGTCAGAATCAACTTCACCTCCGGAGATTGACGCCGCTTTGCGTTGACACACACGTTGTTTGATGTGTCGAAGGAGACTGTGCTTCCTTGTAAACATATGTCCGCAGTCGGCACATTCCCACTCGTTGCCTTGTCGCGAGAGTCCTGAGCTGGAACTCACATCACCTGAAAGAGAAATCATTCTATCATCTCTGTTCAAGTCTCAGTGTATTGTTACAACCTACCTTGACTCAACGACTCTAAACTTTCCTCGAGAAAGGAGGGCGTTGGTGATGAAGTTGATGCCTGAAATTGAGGAAAATGCTATTAGCCACACGTTTGAGGGAGATGAGTGAAGAAATTTTCAACTTACCATTTCAATGAAATCAAGTTTAAGGTTGATACTTCAGTCAAATAATACGTCTCAAATTTGGAATTCACTAGAGAGCAGTTCACTTGTACACCTCAAATATAGAATTCGCTAGAGAACACTTCACTTATACGTCTCAAAGACAGAGTGAAATGATACGGATGTCACTTTGCATATATACTTTCATATTCATCATTCATTGGCTGTTCATTCTGATTGGCTGCTTGTTGATACTTCAGAATTAGAAAACATTTCAAAGTCATTATTCACAGTCAACATGACAAGTCCTCCAACAACACCAAATACCGCATTGGAGTTCTCCTCTCCATGTACATCAGCAAAGGTGCTCGTTACACCAAATGCACCAAGAAAGGCGAAGGTGGAGAAGACATACAATCTCGACAATATACGAAAGTTATCATTATCGGAGGAGGATGAAGAGGAGTTGCCCGACCTAACAGGCATACGGTGGAAATATTTACAATATGATGCCGAAGGGGTGATGGAGATGACCAGCAAGTCGCACTTGCATCAAATATGGGAGTGGTACACCCCTAACTCCCAACCGCGAACCGTGGCGGAGTGGGCGTACATTGAGAAAGTGAGGCTCGCAGTGGAAGAACGATTGAAACAAGTGAACTGTTTTTGTTATCTATGTGAAGCCAGACTCTGGGACGATATTGACGATGAAGACCTTTTGAAATACATGCCATAATAAATTTTTATTTCATATTATCTTTGCTTTCATACTGACTTACTTGAATGGGGCTTCAGTGGATGATTTAACCATGTATACTTTTTCATTTGGAAATAGTAGCACGCTTAGTCTAACTTGCAAATCTTATAACATTTCATATGGGTGATGATGGTAGATGAAATAGTGTTAGATAAAATTAAGATAGCTTACACTTCTGATACAGGGATAGCAATCGACTGCGATCCATGTGTAAAGAGCTTGTTAGACTACGGAAGAGAGAAGTGTGTTATGTTGCGTGTGGCGCGTGAGTGTCCTCCCATTTCATTCCATTCATCAATTCGTCTCATTGATAGAGACAGGTAGAACTCATGGTTCTCATAACGTATGCAATGGAAAGTTTTAGGCAACCTTCGACAGTTGGCTAAATGTCGCCCTGGCGCGAATGCATACTACGTTGAGACAGAGGCAATCACTTGCAAACATGACGCAGAGAGGTTTAACAAGATTGACCATTGCCGAATGTCCCTTGCGGTATACATAGCTACGGGTTTCACCGCCGCCCTTTACAGGAACGCCCGTCGAAAGGAAGTATTACACCGAACTTCATTTGCGACGTTCAAGTTGACTGATAGCAGATTCAACTTAATGATAGTATTCGCCAGTCCGAAGACTGCCCAGGGCAAACCGCGAGGAGGTTCTATCATGTCTTGCCCCATGGTGGCCCTTAAGAGAGCCGATGGTTCGTTCTCGGGGTGTGTGGTAGGGACTCAGGCTTGCTGTTTCGACTGCGGCTCCGGCAACGGGGCGGGTGGTCGCTTCTCTTGGATGTCTGTAAAGAAAGAAGTAGTGAGTTATCATCTTACATATCAATTTAGTCATTTTTACTTACAGATCTTCTCGGACGCTTCCTCATAAAGGAAATTCGAGATCGGATCACGATGATCGAAGGTGAAGTGTAGACACTCCACCCCTTTCTTCACCCGAGAGTAGCATTTCTCCCCTCTTCCACGCTCGTACAAGAGAGGAGTTTCTGCTACTCTCCCCTTTCTAATAGGGATGTGCAGACGACTGGAACGCACCCTTCGATCGCGATCCACCAGCTGCGCCGAACGGTGCAGCTCGTGGTTCGTCTCGACAACCTTAGCCATCTGCACACGGAGTCTCTCCACTTCCTCCTTCAACCTTCGTATCTCCTTCTCCCTACTTTCCCTCTCTGCTAGCAAAGCCTCTTCTCTGGCTTTCCCCTCGAGAGTCTTGAGCCTCTCCTGCTCCAACTCGCCATCCCGCTCGCTTAATCTCTCCTTCACCTTCTTCATCTCTCCGGCCACGTTCTTTAGGTCCTCATACTTTGCCTTGTATGAGAAGGCCTCCTCCTTCAACTTCTCCGCCTCTTTCTTTAATCTATCCCGTTCGGCGATCACCGGCGGGCGCTTGACAAAATTGCGACATTGTGTTGCAATTCCACTTGCAGTTACGGCTGTAGGGGTCTCGCGATCGAGGTCGACGTCCTCGATAAGTTGCGACTGTAGCTCTCCCTCCTCCTCCTCCTCACTATCGCTGCTGGTCAGCGAACTCTCGCTACTAAGCGAGGATACAGCGGCAATCGCTTCAATGGCGGATTGTAGCTCAGTGGCCTCAGTGGTGAAAAGTGAACTCCGTTCTTGCTCGTTGGCAGATTGTAGCTCCAAAGAACGGAGCTCAGTGGCGAAGAGTGAACTCCGTTCTTCTTCGCCTACTTCGCCTGTTTGACACTCGCTGTGTTGTGAGTGCCAATCCTCCAGCCGCTCACTTAAGCGACTGACTTTGTGGGCTCCGCAATAGTAGCGAGCGACCCCTATCTGTTTCTTGTTAGTACAAGCGTGCTTCTTGAAGGCGTCAGCTCGGAATACCTTCCGGCATTGACACAGTTTGAAACTGGTCTTCATATTATTGTACTTCGGCATTTCTGAAGCGAAAAACGGAAAACAATGATTTTACACTTAGTGAGGAATGATAGATTTGAGTATAGTGAGTGGCACTCGATCCCGTCGACAGCCCGAAGGCCTTGTACTGATCACTAGGGAAGTGAGAGATCTTCCCCGATACCCGCTATTTACAGCTGAAGACATCATTGTTACTGCCCCGAAGTGGTAACAGCAACGCCGAGTCAAAGGTAGTGAACAGTAGCTGGGATCTAACCCCTCAAAGCTGCCTTAGACTTAGTCAAATTTGAAATCTGATAGCAGATTTGAACTTAGCATACTTGAAAACCTTGAGGAAACATCCCAAGTTATTGCTTTCATCAGCTTGATAGCAAGCCGTAGAGTGCTTGATTCACCAGCGTTTTGCAATGGAGATGTTTAGAGGCCACCCATGACAAGATAGCTAAGACTCAACCGATTGGCGTTCAAAGTGCTACGTTGAGAGCTGTGTCAAATGCCCAACATGAGTTGCCCCAGCGGTTACGGTCTCAAATATGACACATTCCCTTGCCACACTTATCACTACGGCATCGTCCGCCGTCCCGAAGGAACACCCTGTCAGTGGAATATTACAGCAAAACTCTCCGTGTCTTGCTCGCTTTCAGTGAAAAGCCGCTTATAGCATGAGAAGATTGGCTCAGACATCATTAAAAATGCTTTCATTGACTTCAGCAGGGTCGAAAACCCCAGAAAACCTCCAAAACTAGTGAATTTAAATTTTTCAACTTTTTAGCACTACTTATGAAATTTTATAAGTAGTCCATCACTTAGGGCAGGTCAATAGCGACCGAACCTTTTTTGAATCAAGTCAAACGGACTTGTAGAAGCAAAGTTACAAGCCTTTACAGTTTTGGAGTCTTTTATGGCCTGGAGACGAAGGCCATCTCCTGGCGAACCTCTAAGTCTGACGCCTTAGCTGATATCAGCAATGAAATTTTCTAAGTCGGTTTCTTACAGAAACTCGGGATTTGGAATGTCCGAAGCTATCATCGGAGCTCAGAGAGACGACTTACCGTTGGCAATCTCTCGTCTGAATGACAAGTCTCTGTCGGTTCCCAGCTTATATAGTGTGTGGCGATCAGCTGATGACGTAATACCCATCATCCAAACACTAAAAATCCCGTCTATCTCCGGTTCTAGTGCTCCGATTGAGCTGGAAATACACCATTTTGCATGTAGAATTTGACGCTAAATCCGAATCTGGCCTCCGTTTTCCCATCCGATGCTTCGTTTTGGCTCTACAGTAGGCAGCCATCGCAAAAATTCTAACTCTGTCGTTTTTCCGAAAAATGTTGAAAATTTTTCTCGCCGATTGACTTTAAAACTCTCCGATTGACTTGAAACTCACCATACAGATAAAGAATTTCACGCTGATTCCAAATCTGAAATCCGTTTTCCCATCCGAGCCTTCGTTTTGAAGCTACAGCCCAAAACGTCCCAAATTCTAACTCTGTCGTTTTTCGCCAATGTCCCAAAATCTTTAATGGCGTCTCACATCTAAATGAAGACAGATAGGAACAAGCCGATTCTTTCAGTGAATTTGTCTCACTCTTAGCTTTCAAACGAGCTATTGCACGACAAAATCCGTCCACTGGAAGCCAAGATCGAAGCTAGCTGTCCAGAGGGGGGGGACGTCAGCGAAACTTTTTCTCGCCGATTGCCTTGAAACTCACCATACAGATAAAGAATTTCACGCTGATTCCAAATCTGAAATCCGTTTTCCCATCCGAGCCTTCGTTTTGGTGCTACAGCCCAAAACGTCCCAAATTCTAACTCTGTCGTTTTTCGACAATGTCCCAAAATCTTAAATGGTGTCTCACATCTAAACGAAGACAGATAGGAACAAGCCGATTCTTTCAGTGAATTTGTCTCACTCTTAGCTTTCAAACGAGCTATGGCACGACAAAATCCGTCCACTGGAAGCCAAAATCGAAGCAAGCTGTCCAGAGGGGGGGGGAGTCAGCGAAAATTTTTTCTCTCCGATTGAGCTGGAAATATACCATTTCCATGTAGAATTTGACGCTGAATCCGAATCTGGCCTCCGTTTTCCCATCCGATGCTTCGTTTTGGCTGTACAGTAGGCAGCCATCGCAAAAATTCTAACTCTGTCATTTTTTCGAAAAATGTTGAAAATTTTTTCTCGCCGATTGCCTTGAAACTCACCATACAGATAAAGAATTTCACGCTGATTCCAAATCTGAAATCCGTTTTCCCATCCGAGCCTTCGTTTTGGTGCTACAGCCCAAAACGTCCCAAATTCTAACTCTGTCGTTTTTCGACAATGTCCCAAAATCTTAAATGGCGTCTCACATCTAAACGAAGACAGATAGGAACAAGCCGATTCTTTCAGTGAATTTGTCTCACTCTTAGCTTTCAAACGAGCTATGACACGACAAAATCCGTTCACTGAAAGGCAAAATCGAAGCAAGCTGTCCAGAGGGGGGGGGAGTCAGCGAAAATTTTTCTCTCCGATGGCGTTCAAATTCACCATACCGATGCAGAATTTCACGCTGAATCCGAATCTGGCCTCCGTTTTCTCATCCGATGCTTCGTTTGGGCGCTACACACCAAAACGTGCCAAATTTTAACTCTGCCAAAATTTTGAAGAAACATTTTTTCCCGCCGATTGACTTCAAATTCACCATACCGATGCGGAATTTTACGCTGATCACGAATCTAAAGTCCGTTTCACCATTCCACCACGCCAACCTAGACGGTCGCCCACGTCAACCTAGACGGTCGCCCACGTCAACCTAGGCGGTCGGCCACGTCAACCCATACGAGACCAACACATCCGAGTCTCACACTCTGTCGTTTTCGAGGGGGGGGGAGTCAGCGAACATGTTGTGAACGTGAACCAACCTGGCCGGCACACCACGACAGACCACAACCTCTGTCGTTCCAGAGGGGGGAGGGGAGGGGGAGGGGAGGGGGGGGACGTCAGCGATGGCGGCCATCTTGCGCGGTCCAGAAGTGGAGTTTTGCTTACTACTGATCTTGATGTTCCGATTATTCAATCGTTTCCGAAATGACAGGACAACACAATTGGCGCATGCTAGTTCCAGCGGTGGTATCAGTTTTTACCAACTTGGTCAGCTTGTTACTTTGTTACTATGAATAGCAGTGCAAAATTTGAATTCCGATTTTTTCAAAAATGTTGATATTTTGAGTGTCAGTCGGAAATTGTTGAGGTTGTCGACTCATTTACTGGGTCGTTCAATTGAAATGAAATATTGAAAAAATGCTGGAATGGGGGAAAACAAATGCCAGCATGTCTCGTGTTGATCTATCGTGCATGATGATTAATTTTCCTTCTAGTCTAGTCTATGCGAACACTAGCATCTACGAGCGACAGGTGTTGTTAATTGGCAATTAATGAAATTGTTGACACTAAAATGCTCACACAGATCTACATCAATAACAATCAAAATTCATCTATCTGAACGTTTCTGATCTGATATTGAGACCTGAAAGCTGGTTGAGATGTGCAAAATAATCAATGCAGGATGAACGCAAATTAATAATGAATCTTTTCCGCATTTTAAATATTGGTACCTAGATTATTGATGGCTCTGCGCCGATGGCCCCGCAGGCACGAAGAATGCGCACCAAAAAGCATCAAAAATGCCAAAACGAAAAGTCGTGATTTGATTAGAATAAAACGAACTCGAAAAGCGAAGTTCGTAAGTGAAAATTAAAAATCAAGGCGAAAACAGCAGTACTTCAACTGATCCTTTTTTCATCACGCTTTTGCTTTGAATATGCTTAGTTTGTCATGTTTTTTTGCTATTGACAAATCTCGATTGACTAATCAGGCGAAGTTCTGATCGATACGCGAAGGTTTGAATTTATAAAGCAGAATTAATGAACAAAATTCAAAGACTAATTCATGAACCGTCCCAGGTGCTTTGCAATCTAGAAATAGACGTGCGTGTGATTCACATTTCCTCTCCATCATTTCGATTCTTTAACAAAAGTCTTCAATTGTTTCTTGCAGTATGTCGCTGAGAATATTTTGCCTTATGCTGTTTGCAGTCGCTGGTGCTCTTACCAGCACTCTTTCATTGCCAAAAGAGGAAGAAGCAAAATCTATGTTAGATGAATCGAAGGTTTCCGGTAAGTGGCTTGTCCAAATATCATTTCGTGAATTTCCGTCCAGTGTGATGTTCCTTAACCCTATAGGGTTTAGTGGTACATTTTTATACCACCAACAATGTATTCTTTTTGTGATCGTGTTTCGGCTCTTGTTTTCCGTTATCATTTACCATATCCAACAACTTGGTAGAAAATGCATTGAAAAAAAGCTGTGACGAGTTTGTTTTACAAAATCAATTATTTTCTAGTGGATACAGACGATGAAATTGGACATTTTTTTCATTATCGACTTTTTGGGAATTGCATCGGGTAAGTGTTCATGTCATCTGCCTCTTTCATGTTCTAGTAACTTTTCTACCACAATTTTGGTAAGATGATAACCTGAAAAAACATAATTGGTCAAGACATGAGCTGATAATTTGTTTGTTTGTGCAAAATTGAAATAGAACACGTAGGTGGTACAAATATGTACCACTAAGCCTTAGAGGAAAATTATGCAAAATAATGAAATATTCACGAATGCTAGTACATGTTCTGAAAAATGTATTGCTAGGTACTTGACATACATCCAAAAAGCCTAGCTACACTTTTGCGTCTATGATGCTCCACCAATGTTTTTGGCAAAATTTTTTCTTCAGGGACTCGACCACACACTATTAGCATCGTTATTCCGAAGTTGTTCCACTAGGCTATGTCCGTTTCTGTGGTGCTTGTGCCTCAATTATTATTTATAGCGTAGCCGTAGATGTTTCTTTCTGTGACATTAAGTAATACATTGAATCTTCTAAATAATGTACAGAATCAGAAAATGATTACAAGTAGCTGCTGTTTCAAATTTGACTTCTCATTTCAGGTGATGGCGGAAAGAATTTTCATCACCAAACGATCTGCTGGTCGACAGGCAATACAATTGCTTTTCGCCGATGATTCCGATGAAGAGCCTGCCCATGTTGATGAAGAGGACATGTCTTTCCTTGAAGCGGACTATGACGCCGGATTGGACAGAACCGTCATATCGACTTCACAAGCACCTGAATCTGATGAACGACCTACTACTTCAACTATGACAGGACCCAGAGAAACCCTCTTCTGTAACTCATGGAAGACCAAAGCTAGTCTTCAACCCAATCCATCGTTCTCAAAAACAGTTGAATATGACATTATTCGGTCTGACATCCTTGAACTGAACTGGCCATATGAAGTATTTCTCAAAGTTTCTGGGTTGAATCAACTTATTGGTGACATACTAATTCCCCAGTCACACGAATACGTGAAACAAAATGGGAACGTTTTTTCTGTTGAAGAAGAAGAAATGAAGGCCTTCGTGGGTATTTGTGTTCTAATGGGCCTGCATGTTCTTCCTGAAATGAGGGATTATTGGTCCACTGACAAAGCAGTTGGTGTTCCATTTGTGAATAATATAATGACCCTGGCAAGATTCGAAGCAATTAGAAAGAATCTGCACTTCTCTAACAATTGGGACGCCACCCCTAATGACCGTGCCTACAAGATTCAGGTGGTTTTAGATCATTTCAACATGCACTTTCAGGATGCCATCAGTCCTTCAAAAGCCCATTCAATTGACGAGCGAATGATAAAATTTAAAGGTCATAACATCATGAAACAATACATCAAGAACAAACCATCAGTGCGCTGGGGATTCAAAATGTGGGTCAGAGCTTCGGCAAAGACAGGCTATGTCTTCGAATCTCACCTGTACACCGGAAAAAAGCCTGATGAATTCTCCGACTCTTCACATACACTTGGCGAATCGGTGGTTCTGCAACTGTCACGAACATTAGAGATAAAGGATGTGTTTTAGCGTTTGACAATTTTTCTCTTCGGTTCCCTTGATGGAGAAATTGCATGAATATGGCATCAAGTCGGTTGCAACCATCAGAAGGAACAAGAAGCACTTGCCCCAATTGAAAACTGACGCAGCGATGAAGTCTGGGGAAACATTTGGCACTGTCCAAAGCAATGGGAAGGTGGCATTTATCCAATGGAAGGATCGACGGTGCGTGTGCGCTGTATCGAATTACTTGACGCCTCATGGAGCGACCTCTAAGCAGCGATAGTCAAAGGATCGGCACAAAAAGCAGAGGTTGACATCCCGATAATGATAGCCATGTACAATTGCTACATGGGAGGTGTGGACATCTCTGATCAAGGGAAAGAATGCTATGAAATCGACCACCGAAGCCGGTACAAATACTACCTCAAACTATTCTTCGATCAAATTGACACCGCCATTTCAAATGCCTACATAGTGTACAAGCAGATGAAAGACGTCCCTTCCATGTCATCGAAGGACTTTCGCTTGAAGATTGTTCATGGTCTTGTAGGACAATTCTCATCAAGATCCAAACCGTGGTTCGAATCGGCAAAGTCGAAGAAAAGAAAGTTGCTCCAACCATCATCCAATGGTATTCCTCACCTTCCAATTGTCAAAAGCAATAGAGCACGATGTACGTTCTGTTCTTCAAACGAAAACGACTGCCGAAGTAATGTATTCTGCAGGATCTGTGACGTTGCTCTATGTCTGAATAGTCAGAGGAACTGCTACTCATGTTATCATGAATAGTTTCATTCCCCTATTGTTTGATGTGCCTAAATTTGGACACAACACACGAATGATAATGTATATTGCTAATCATCATCAATCATCGATTGATCATTTTTTTGAGTTGTATGTGAAAAACAGGCATTTCTCCAACAAATGTAGTGCTCTGAATTACACAATAACATGAGGGGTTTGGTATATTGCACAACATCAAAATACAATTTTAACCATGCCTACGTAGGTACTTGCATTAAAGAGCGCAACAACAATTGCAAAAAATCTATCTGCCGAGATCGAAAATTTCACTAGGGTATAGTGGTACAAAAATGTACCACCCCCAAAAATAATATTCCCGATATATATTTTTCAAAATACTTGAGATACGTCTTAATGGGACCCAATAACAACTATCCATGAGAAGAAAATAAGATTCCTCAGTAAAATGGAGATCTGTGCCCTAAAGGGTTAAAGCCTTCAATCGTCATTAAATGAGTTATTCATAATGATCTTGCACATTGTAAAATGTGAACGATACTCTTTCGATCTTGTTTAGGATTTTTTGATTTCAGTTGTTCATAGTATCCGAATGATAAACATCTATGGAGGGATTAATTAGATGAATCCGAGGGCATGTTTGCTCAAAACATTCGTAATTTTAAGCTCGATTCAGATGGATATTATTCTATTTATTATAGACCGAATACGAACTCTATTTGCACCACTCTTTGCATCGGAAACAAGCATTGTCATGACTGCAGTGCTATAATCAATGCTACTAAGTATTAATATTACTAGACAATACATGGACATCTGTATGTGCGGCGGGCTTGATTTAGAGCACAAGTGCAACTTTGCTAAAGATTGAAGCGTCATAGAAATCGGAATTATATGCAAATTCAAATCAACACATTAGGTTGGACAATTTTCATATCTATTGTGCAATTTTACGTTTCGAATACTTTAACAGGATTAAACAAATTTACTTTCTTAAAGTGCGATGGAAAAGTTCTCTATCCGATTCAACCTTCAGAGATCTGAGCTTTTTCAGGTGGACCCCTTTTACAAATTCTTAGTTTTCTTGCTTCAATATCGGCATCAAGACATTGTGAAAGTTGATTTCTAGTAAAAACAATGATTCACGTGCAACAGATCGATGTAACTAATCATTAGAGTGTCTTTCAGCCTTCTTAGTAAGCAAATGCAAAGATATGGTTTTTATATTTCAACGACATTTAGCACTGCATCATTTGTACTAAAAGGTGGTTTTAAGATGTTTGGTGTCACCATTCAACCTCAGATAGATCATTTTAGTGAAATTGATATATGCCATGTAGCAGTACCTTTACAATTGTCCATTTTTCAGATTTGTTCATCCCTATCAGAAATAGGCTTCCACAGAGCCATAATTGCTGCTCTTTTACACCCTAAAATCATCTGTGAAGATCTCAAACTCATCAATTATTGCTGTGAAAATTTTCTCAACAGTCTATGTTTTTAGTGTTGAACTATGAATATAATGATAGCTTCAGTGGCGTCGCGTGCTCCCAGACCATAGGCCTTCACTCAGCATTGGAATACTATTTCTATACAAAACACTTCTATGTTACAACATTAATTTTCATAAAAGCTGAATTTTTGATAACAATATCCCGAACACTTTTTAAGGCCAAGTGAATGTGCACATGAGAAGTTGATTGCTCATGTCGCTTAACCGCCTTACTCAAGGAGCTGAGACCACATTATCTCGAGAAAAGGAAGGCAAGGCCAACAGTTTCATGTGTTTCTGGCGGCCGGTCAGCCACTCACTTGTTTGAAATTTTGATGCATTTATATGTCTTGTGTATTTCTTGTTTCCTTCTCTGTGAATATTTTCATTTTATATCAGGTGTTGGCCTATCTTGCTTGACGACATTCTCTTCGGACGAAAGGCGAGGTTATGATCTCATCTGCAGTACTCAACATAGCGTCACATCAATCACTTCAAAACAAATTATGGAATTCTACAGAATCTGGGTGTTCGAGTCAGATGCATTACTCGACTGCATTCATTGGAGAACGCTTATCATCTGATCGCAGTCTTATCTGAACGTCAGCCATCTGCTAATGTTGACGTAGTGCCTCTCTGACATTAAGCGAATCCGGGAACAATTGGGTTGCACTTCCCTTACTATATTTAGATACTGCGCCTTGATTAAGAATTGCGTAGAATTTCATTTCAAAAATTGGAGAAGGCAAAGCATCATGTCTATCGGAAAAGCCAATATTGTCGCGGGCGCGTGCGCTTACTGCTTCACACGCACAGAACTCTCTTTAGCAGTCTGAACATTAGTGCTCCGTCTAAACACACGACTAGCTTGTGTGTCTAATTGTTTGAAAAAAACAGCTGCGATTCGAGCACGTGCTGCAAAACTGTTCAATGAGGTTGAGCGTCTGACTTTGAGACGGAAAGCTGTGCACAGCCATCACGAAAAGCTATCGAATTTAAATGAATAATGATGCTTTTCATTTTTATAATTGTTGGAAAATTATCTTTGAGTATGCGCCGAAGGCCTCGCTGGTACGGAGAAGACGCCACTGGATAGCTTCCATCTTGAGCATTGATTCATGCCGAGTTGTTCATAGAGGCCGACCAGTCATGCGCTATCATGAGCGGAAGCAAATAATTCGCTTTTTTGGATCTTTTAACACAGCGCACATGCACGAGCATGATGTAAACAATAAATAAATGAACTTCACCCATTATGCATCATCGCGGACAAGCACAAACTGATTTTTCATCTGATCGTAAATGGGAATTTCTACATCCTCTGAGATTGAGGGGCTATCCACCATACTTCTACCGATTCAATTGAAAAGAAATAGCATACAGATTCAGTGTCAAAAATGATGATTTCACATGGGCATGAGTGGGTGATATATCCTCAGCACAAAAAGTGAAATAGAAAAGTATGGTTTCGGGGGAGGGGGAGCCTACACTGTACGCCCTCAAGTTGACAACTATATTTTCTCTTAGACAATCAATTATTAGTGAGTATAATAAAGTCCTAGATGTATCTCTAATCTGTAGGAAGTTTCGCCAGCATGAGATATATCTGTGAGTTCACAAACCTTCCTATATAATTGATATGATGATGAAATTTCTATGATGAATTACTAATTTTGGTTCGAAATAAAGCTTTGTTTTTGGAAATAAAGTTTCATAATTAGAGTGAAACATGCTTTAAGAAGACGTTTTATCTGACATAACAATGCACTGCTGCTGAAAAGCATTTAGAATTACACAACTATTAGTGTTTAGCCCACACACTGACACTGCAACGATTGAAGGCATAGAGTTGGAAACTATAGGTAGAGTGTCGACTCAAGAAAGTATCTGTATACATTGAAAATTTTTATATGAAGAGATTCAGTTTTTTGCGAAGATTACGTTCCCGTTGTCCAAAAAATTGTTCGAGCAATTTTGAAAAAAGTCAAAATTTGCCAATTTATATACTACCGAGATGACTCTCCTATATAAGTAGTATGAAACAAGTTGGATATCCAACGGAATGGATATTTGATAATAATCATCCTAACAAAGCAGAAATCAAGCTGATTATCAAGGGAATTTCATGAATTGCACTATAATGAAAGTCTTCATGAAAAAGTCGTGATATTTTTCGTGCTTTCTTGGCTGAAATTTCAAGTTTTTTATTCAATTTTCACCGGCATGATCTTATGATTCAGTAAATTCATGTTTCATTTCTTGAATCTGAATAGTGATGTGGACCTATATTTACATCTTTCAAAGTTACTTGGAATCATTGTCTTTGATTCTGTTATTTTGCTCTACCAGTGCCAGGTTGCCTATGACATGATCGCGCTTAAGAAAATAGTCTTGAGGTTGAACATAAAAGTATAATAGGAACATATCGAAATACTAATTTAGCAAACATTAAATCTCCAAGGCTGTCATGAGAATCTGCGAAACACCATTATTCCTTCTGCATTAGAGTCATGATCAGTCAATTCCGTTGTAATTTCTGAAAAAATGCAAAAAATTCCATATCTCACATTTGGAAACAATTCCGACTGCATCTCCCTTGAGTTCATTTAATAAAATCGAAAGTGTACAAACATTAGGGATTTAATAAATGCGGAGTTACCACTCTACCTAATATACATACTCATGATTGAAGGTAAACTATTTCAGTATCAAGGCAAATCTTAGAATAAAATAACTTTTAGATGTGATTATAGATAACTCTTGTATTTAAATTATTCAAGTAACTTGAACATATTTTATTTGGCAGTCCGGCCACCAGAACAAACGTCTACAGAAATAGAGGCCGAAATTTATTAGAATTTCAGAGAACTATGTACACCCCATGGCTACTACAAATCTGCGCGTCTGCCGAATTTATAGTTAGTTCCTATCACTGTCCGAAAGTTATAAGTATTCATTAAAATGAGATTTTCTATCATTTCTTATCAGCCATGCATGCTATTATCATGCTGACAACCATTTCTGATTGGTGTTGTGTTTGCTGATATTAAGATAACATACTTACTATCCGAATGTGTTTAGCTTTGTAGACAGTAGCACATGAAAACATTAGATCATAACCTGAAGACATTCCATGTCAATATTGTGGCTCTTTTCTTTGTTCTTTTCATTTAATCAGCAAAAACAAAGGCAAATGTCATTTTGCAGAAATCTGCATCCCCTTGGATTTGTTTGTGTTTTTCTTTGATGCTTCTGACACGAAAGTGAGCCAAATAGAACACCAGAAGACGCGCAGAGTCATAGTAGTCGAAGAGTGTGTATCAGAGATGGAAACCGGCTCGGGCTGAAAGACGTGGTCTGGCTCCATCTCTTGTGTATACATCATCCTCTGAATGCCTCATTTTCGACCTCATTCCTGCAGAAACTCGTGCTGGTGGCCGGATTAGACTGTCGCCATTGTATGAAAAGCATTGCAAGTTCCTGAAATTAATCGCAAGTCCATTGAAAATATTCTTCATTTTTGTTGGTCATGTTATGCGGGACTTCCTACTCATGTAATAATACCGACTGAATTTACAGGAAACCAAATTATTGATGCATGCATTCGAGATCATGCTGCTTCAATTTCTCTGAACTTGTATCAAGTTGTCACATTCATTCTTGTGGTTATTCAAGAATAAAGTTGATATTGAATAATACTTTCTAAGTGATTGCCGTGAAAGTACAACCTACCCACGAATACAACCCGCCCTCGAATACAACCGCCACCGAATACAACCGCCCTCGAATAGAACTCGCCTTTGAATAGAACTCGCCCTCGAATTAAAACGGCCATCTCAGCGATCTCTGATTGATAGACACTTGTCAGAATGATTTAGTGTGGCTCGTGTGCTGACCTTCCAAGTCAGCGTATTGATAATTTTAATCTGAAGTTAATAATTTGTTCTTCACATGAATCAATCACCTTGGATTGAGGACAGATCCATGCTCCTATAATCAGCGAACCGGTTGCAGATGAACAATAATTCTTGAATTTTAAGGTTATCTTGAATGTTTTGCTTTCATTGATTTCCGCTGATTGTCTTGCAGATGGTGTGGAGCTCTATATTATTTATTATCCCGGTAAATTCTACGTCGTCAACTCAAATGACAGCCGGATACAAGAGAAAGGGACATACTTATATTTCCCGACTATTATCTCCCTTAAATACGTAAAACTGGGGAGGATTCCTCTGCTTCCTGGATCAATGGTTCCTGTTAGCAAGCTGCTTAGAATCCTGAAAGAATTTTTTTTGAGGTCTTCGGGTATGAAGATACGCCAACAAAGAGGGAAAGTCGGAGAAGAAGTTGTGGCACAGTCAACGACCAAACCAGGAGATAAAGGGATATTTAACGATATGTGGAGACCGTTTGTTGACAAGGCTGGAAATGAGTTCTCATTCACCGCTGCAGGGAGACCGTTAGACAAGATCTACGATCCGCAGGACAACGTCTTCATTGTCGGTGGAGGCAGGAGGACTGTCTTCGCCATTGATAAATGAACACTAACTCTTTTGTCCGTCAATACAGAAGGCTAATCTTCTGCATATTCTTGTTTTTCTTGAAATGATTCGTTGCACTTCGGCACGATAGGACTGCGGGATTCCGACTCGAAATTTCATTTAACATGCTAATTGCATTTCTCAAATTTGCCCGGGAATGACTCCAAGCTGAAATAGGAAGTTCTGTTGATGTTAGCTAGGCCTGCTTTATAAGGAATCGAAACAGAATTATCACTTGCTTAATGTCACAGGCATTTTCAGAGGAAAATCTCAAAGTCAGTATTCTTCTATATTATTCTAAATGCCTATCTATGATGCTATTCCATGTAATTCACAGTATTCCTCAACTATTCATTTCACTTATCTTCTTTTCCTGGATACATTCTAATTAGCTAAAGAACTGGCGATTTCGATGAAAATCTTTATATATTTCTCCACTGATTTAATGTGTGCAGTACATTCAACATTTAATGTATTGTTTGTGAAATAAATTATGATAAACCACAGATATCTTACTTTGCAGGTAGAAGGTATTTGTCATTAATCTATGACTCGGACTTTCTAATTGTGTAGAGTAAAATGGCAGCACTTTATCATGCACGCAAGTAGTAATCCCGTGACAAAATCAAGTCCAAAATGAGGAGCAATGAGTCATCATCCTGACTCAGCCCCCCCTCTGGAAGGGAGGTGAGGGAGATGGCCAAGGATGTGTTGGGAGGAATGGGTCCGGGAGGAGGAAACCGTTCCCTACCCCGCCTCTGGAAGGAAGGAAGGAAGGCAGGAGCAGCAAGGGGCGAAATGTGGGAAGGATAGAGTGAGAAAAGGCGGGTTTTGGTGGTTTTGGGATGAGAAAGGTCATTTTTCGACATGAAGGAGGCCTCGGATGGGAAAACGGAGTGCAAAGTCGGACGTTTTGGCCAATTTTGGGTCTAAGAACTTGCTTCCAGCTCAATCGGAGAGCAAAAGTTCTGACCTCCCCCCTTCTGGAACGAGACTTCCAACTTTGGTTCTAGAGATCGTAGAAAGTCGTGCAATAGCTCGTTTGAAAGCTAAGAGTGAGACAAATTCAGTGGAAGAAACGGCTTTTTCATATCTGCATTCTTTTAGATGTGAGTGTCCTTCGTTTTGGACATTGGCGAAAAAACGACAGAGTTAGAATTTTTACGAAAACGGCTCTATGGGGTGAACGAAGCCTCGGACGGGAAAACGGAGACCAGATTCGGAATCAGCGTGCCATTCTGCATCTAGAGGGTGAGTTTCAAGTCAATCGAAGAGAAAAAGTTAAAAATTTTCTTCACACTGGGTCTCCACACGGGATTTTTTCGTGAAAAAGTTAAATTGTAGCCACCATTGGTGATGAATAGCGGAGGATTGGAAGTGAATGAACAGGTCGGGTTTCTTTTAGGGGCAAGACGGCACTGTGTTCTCTAAGATCCTATCTTTTCAGATGCGTGGAAGGTTTTGTTTCCAAATTAGAGCATGTTGAAAATCGACTTTATTCACATTTTCAAGATTTTTGAACTTTTGAAAAAACTTTTGAAACTTTTGAGTCTTTTCAACTCGGCTTCTGGTCATCGTATAGGGTCGAAAGGTGAGAGCGAGAAAACATGACTGTCAAAATTTGAAGTCAATCGGAGCACTAGAACCGGAGATAGACGTGTTTATAGATTTGGATGATGGATATTACGTCATCAGCTGATCGTCACAAACTACATGTATATAAGTGGAAACTCTACTTGTGGAAATCAGTTCTCCTCCCGACTGGGTTGGGGTAGGTGAACTCCGATGACAGCATCGGACATTCCAAATTTCGGGTTTCCGTAGGACTTCCGACTCTCCGTAGGAAACCGACTTAGAAAATTTCAATGCTGATATCAGCTAAGGCGTCAGACTTAAAGGTTCGCCAGGAGATTGCCTTCGTCTCCAGGCTATAAAAGACTCCAAAACTTTAAAGGCTTGTAACTTTGCTTCTACAAGTCCGTTTGAATTGATTCAAAAAAGGTTCGATCGCTATTGATTAGACCTATAGTGACAGACTACTCATAAAATTTCATAAGTAGTGTTAAAAAGTTGAGAAATTTAAATTCATTACTTTTGGAGGTTTTCTGGGGTTTTCGACCGTGTTGAAGTCAATGAAGGCATGGTTAAGTGTGTACGAGCCAGTCTTCTCATGTCTTCACATTATACAAGCGGCTTTTCACTGAAAGCGAGCATGACACGGAGAGTTTTGCTGTAATATTCCACTGACAGGGTGTTCCTTCGGGACGGCGGATGATGCCGTAGTGATAAGTGTGGCAGGGGAGTGTGTCATATTTTAGACCGAAACCGCTGAGGCAACTCATGTTGGGCATTTGACACAGTTCTCAACGTAGCACATTTAACGCCAATCGGTTGACGGTCGAGTCTTAGCTATCTTGTCATGGGTGGCATCTAAACATCTCCATTGCAAAACGCTTGTAAATCACGGCTTGCTATCAAGCTGATCAAAGCAACGACTTTGGATGTTTCCTCTTGTAAATAACTCCATCGGTTTTCCTGTCTGGCTATCAAGTCATTGACGGTGCAAGTCACGGAGATTTTCGGTGTCATACTTCCTGTTGGTGGGCGTTCTTTCGAGACAGCGGTGAAGTCCGTAGAGATGAGTACTGCACGGGACGTGGGCAATGGTAATCCTTGTGAAACCTCTCTCCGTCATGTTTCCAAGTGGTTGCCTTTCGTCTCAACGTTGTACTCTGACCGCCAGGGCGACATTTAGCTATCTGCCACAGGCTACCTCATAAAATCTGCATTGCACTTGTCTCCCGATAGTTGGCCATACATGCGAGAATGAATCATGCGTTCTGCTTGTCTCCATCACGGAGACGAAATGATGAATGGAATGAATAGGAAGGGTCATTCATGCGCCACACGCAACCTTGCGTTCATTTCTCTCTTCGCTAGTAAGTGTAGTCAGAAAGTATATCATGTTGTACAAATGTTTTACTGCAACACAGGTTGATGTATAGTTAGAAAGTTTGATCATGACGTTTTATGAAACACAAATGTCATAAAATGTAAGCGTTAGTGTAGTCAAATAGTTTTACCGCGACGCACGTTTGAGAAAATAAAGTTTGATCATCGAAGTTTTATTCGTAAGTCTAGCCAGAAAGTGTATCATGGCTTGCAAAACCAACGTTTAGTGTAGTCAAATAGTTTTACCGCGACGCACGTTTGAGAAAGTAAAGTTTGATCATCGAAGTTTTATGACTGACCAAACTCACAGCAGCATTAGGAAGTTTAGCACAACACAAGTGTCATGAAAAATACTTTATTTGGTCTTTGATTTAACATCATTGAAACCCACTTTACTAATAGCAATGACAATATGCTTTATTTTATTCAGAAGGAAATGATCGCCGTAACGATAAAGGTTGTCCATTCGATAAATAATCTTCTGCAGATGTCGTGTATAAAACTCAGAAGCATCAGTAACATATTCTTGTCCGTAGGAACGAAATTGGAAATCAACACTTTCCGCTACTTCACCTTGTGGAAAATCAATGTAATTCACATGTGAAATTAAGTGAGCCTTGATGATACTGTCTTTGAAATAAGATATCAACTCCGTAAATATTTCTCGTGTGTAGTCTAAACATGCTTCAAATTCTGTCTCCTCCCTTTGAAACTCAAGGATGTAATCTTGTATTAAGCCTCCGAAGCTCTCATGATGAAAACGAATCGTGCAATCATCATGTTTCAATGTATTGACTTCAGGTGCCATGGTTGAGTCTATTGCTAAATATCATTCTTGCCTAAGACGATTTCAATAACGCGTTACAAATGAGAGGTCTCATCCATTCACCGCTTAGAAAAATCTTATAAAAGGCAGTGCACCAGCTCTTCTCTTCACATTTATCTTTCACAAGGTGAGTGTCGGTGAGCTCCTGCTATCAGGTTGTTTTGACTTGCTATCAAGTTGAATAGTCTCTTGCTATTAAAAGATTCACTTCTGCTCATAAAACATATCATTGCTGTAATACCTCCTTTGCTCGAGCGTTTCTTCGGGACGGCGGGTACTGCCGTAGAGGGATTGCGTTGCACGGGTTGTTCGTCGTTTGTTAGACCGAAACCTCTGAGCCGATGCTCATGTTGGGCGTTCGACTTCATACTCAACGTGATGCTTTCTCTCGCCAGGTCAGAGTACTTCAGCCTTTCGACAAAGGCTAGTCTTTATGATCTGGAGTATAGTGAAATGTAATTCATTAGATGTCACTTCAATAATTGTTCCCATGATAAACGTTGACTAGGCAAATGAAACGATTCTCATATTTTCTTTTCAGTGATTGAAGTTTCACAATTAATCATCTGCAATCGACTGTCCGTCATGGAATTTGCGAAAATTAAAAATTACCGCGTCTCAGCAAAGCTGGAGAAAATGTGTATTGAGAAATGTAAGTTTATTTGTGATTGGGTAAGGATGAGGTGCAGGTTGTGTTCATAGAATTTTTCTAGCTAACACCATTAGGGTAGACATCCCAATTAAAATCAAGACTCCCTCCCTTATTTTGTTCATGTTTAAACCGTTTACAAATCTTAGCTCTGCTCATCTGCTCTGCTGTCATTCTTTTTCAGTGCATGAATATATTCGTAATGGGGAACCCGTCCCCCAAGGAACAATCGGGGAAGCCTTTGAGCGGCTCGGAAAGTGTAAGTATCCTCACCTATGAGAGTTAGAATGTCATGTTTTAGCACTTCTGTATCCGTACAGCTTACTCTCTATCATTATTGTCTCCGCAACCTCTAATCCAATCTCTCTTTCCTCTCTACAGACTTGGCCAAGATGAAGAAGTGGGAGGAAGCCGCAAGGCGGAAATACCGCGAGGAATTTCCGGCCCTACCTTCCCACCCGTCTACCTCAGCTGAAGGTGCGACCCCTTTCTTGGGCATTGTCATCGCCCCACCTCCACCGCCTGCTCCGCTCCCTGCACCCGTCCCTGCACAAGTCCCTGCACAAGTCCCTGCTCCTCGTCACCACGTCCCTCCAACACCGAAGCCCAGGACCCTTCGACCCTCGGCTCGCCTCCCTCTCCTGCCTGCTCCGCGTCCATCGGTGTTGCCGGCGATCAATTCATTAGATGGTAAGTAACCGTGATTGGGAAATAGGGGGCTAAGACTTCAAACTTGAAATTATGATCATGTTACTAATCTATTTTCTCTTTTTATCAGCAGATCTGGTGGTCTACCTCCTGGATGGCGACGTTCCCTCCTGCCCCATCGTCATCCCCACATCGCCACCACCACCTGCAGCAGCTGCCGAACTCCGTCTCTTCTCCGTTCAGTCGGTGGAGAGATTGCTGGAGGAGGAGGAGTTGGAGATAGTCGGAGAGGAGAGGGAGATTGTAGTCGAAGAGAAGAAGGACTTTCGATGCCAGCGGTGTGACAGGGTCTTCGCCTCAGCCTGCAATTTGAGACGTCACACCGCTGGCAATGCCTGCAGAGGAAAGCGCCGACCGATCCCTCAACGACCCAAGTGTGAAGGTTGTGGACGCACGTTCTACAACAACACCAACTTGCGAGTCCACATCGAAGGCGGTTCCTGCGGCAGTGTAAGGCAACCACCAACGTCATCAGGTAGGAAACATCCTTCATCGCACGTCGGCTTTTCCTGTTCTTCGTGTCGGAAGACCTTTCCTACAGAGTTTGTTCTTTCTTCGCACACACTCTGTCACACACATATTCCACTGAGCTTTACACTGACAACAACGTCACTCTAAGGCTGAGCAAGTTTTCCCTTGAGAGGCTCGTTCGCGACTATGAGTTAGAAAGGTCTAAACCTGTACAAGACATTCATCCTTTCTTGATGAATAATATAGGTTTGATTCATCAAATGTTGGCGAGCTTAGATAGATTTTTACTTAAGGGCATGTTCTATCTCACTGCTCGTTTCAATAAGGTAGACAGTAGCACGGGAGAAGTAGAGTCCACTGTGACCATTAGGATAGCATCCTGTGCTGCTGATCTCATAGGTGATGTAAACGAGTGGATAGAGAGACATGCGACCTATCTCGTCAGCAACTTAAATAAATTTAATGAAAGAGATAGCGGTCTGGTTTTTGATGGGATAGAGAAAGTAGACATTAAAATTAATCTTTTAGAAAAGTTGCAAGGGAGCGGTTGTTTCACCCTCCCCAAAGCACTGGCTGACAAAAAGGCTTTCATCAATGTAGAGTGTCAGTCCCAGTGTTTCAAGTATGCCGTCCTCTCCATTCTTCACTATAATGATGTAGGTATACATCGTCAAAGAGTCACCAAGTATTGTGAATGGGAGGATGAGCTTAAGTTTGACGGGTTAGATGTCAACACACTA
Source organism: Prostheceraeus crozeri (assembly GCA_907163375.1). NCBI lineage: Eukaryota > Metazoa > Platyhelminthes > Polycladida > Euryleptidae > Prostheceraeus > Prostheceraeus crozeri. Next base: position 185,977 of record CAJQUW010000328.1, read on the forward strand.
GATTTTAAAGGCATCGCCCAATTTGAAAAACTCAATAAAATTAAGATCATCATCCATCTCTGGGAAAAAGGTCTGAAGGGTGTTACGCATAATAATCGCCAAAGTAACTTCGACCGGGTTCTCAATCTTCTCCTAGTCTATAGCGACAACCACCCAGAATGGCATTATTGTGGCATTCCTAAAATTTCAAAGTTATACCATCATCAAACTGCATATAGGAACAATTTCTACTACTGTGATCGCTGCACACGTCGTTTCACATCTAAATCATATTTTGAACAGCATTACGAGTGGCGCTCTCGGGGTAAACTTCAAATGAAAGTCATGCCCAAAGATAAATTTTATAGGTATGAGGAAAACGGCAATGAGCTCAGTCCCATATCTACCATCTATGCGGACATTGAATGTTACATTGAACAAGAGGACCTAAGTCATGAGCCAGCAGCCATTGCCTGTTATGAAGTTTGGCATCCATATTATAGGAATCAAAATAAAATGCATGTGTGGCAAGGCGAGGAGTGCGTTGAAAACTTCCTCAACTTTTTAGATAGGAAAGCCCGTTTTCATCAACGGTATGAAATGGAGCTGACTAGGAAACCCATGTGCTTCACAGAAACCGATAAATTCGAATTTGATAGGACCACGGAATGTCCCCGCTGCTGTTCATCCTTTGATGATCAGCAACATAAGAAAGTGAGGGACCATTGCCATCTCAGTGGTAAATTTAGGTCTGCCTTATGCAGTAAATGTAATATGAAACTTAGGCTCAAACGGCGAACGCTCCCCGTCATCTTTCATAACTTAAAATGTTATGATGCTCACATCATCATTCCCCATGGATTCGGCAAAATGAAATCCTGGTCATCCAAAGTGATTGCACAAAGTAAGGAAAAATTTATGTGCATCACTGCTAAAGTCCAAGTAGATAAGACGAAGGAGGGGAAGCCTGTCTTCTATGACATAAAGTTTCTAGATAGTTTTCAATCTATGTCTTCTTCCTGAGCCGCGTTGGCTAATAATTTAGAAACACTTCCCCTCACTCAACATTTAAAGAAAGACTATCCCAACACAAGTGACAGTCTGATACGACGGAAAGGGGTGTTTCCTTATAGTTATATTAGTTCAATGGATACATTGAAGGAGACATCCCTTCCGTCCATCGATAAATTTAAAAATGATTTGACGGCTGAGGACTGTTCGCTGGATGACTATAGACATGCAGAGCAAGCATGGTTAGAATTTAGGTGTCGCACTTTTGGCGACTGCATGCTTGCCTACTTAAAATTAGACGTCTATCTGTTGGCTGACGTGTTTGAGACTTTTAGGAAAGTCACATTGGAACACGACGCCTTAGACCCCGTCCATTTTGTTAGTCTGCCGGGTCTGTCCTATCAGTCAGCCTTCGCGATGACGAAAGAGAGAACACATTCACTGCAAGATGCAGAAATGTACACGTTATTTGAACGTGGTATTAGGGGAGGCTTAACATTTGTCAACAAACATGTTGTCAACAGCACCCAAGACATAGAATCGACCACGCATTTAATGTACAAAGACCAAAAAATATATATGGGAGTGCATTATCCTAGCCTCTGCCACAGTCTGACTTCCAATGGGTAGAGCCCTATGACATTGGATACTTCTCCAATCCAGCACACATCATGGCACTCGGAGATGAGGCCGACATAGGTTATTTATTTGAAGTCGACCTCATCTATCCAGAATGTATTAACAATAGGACAGTTGATTTTCCTCTCGTACCCGAATCTGTCATAGTCAGTCCAGATATGTTCTCTCCCTTTATGGAAGAACACAATAAGCAGTATGAGGCGGAAAATGACTTAAAATAAAAACCCACTAGGAAGTTGTTGCTCACTCAATTGAACAAGCAGCATTACGTCGTGCACTATTCCATCCTCAAATTCTATCTAGGTATGGGGATGCAACTTGATAAAGTCCATCGCGCTATCCAGTTTAGACAGAAGCCCTTTTCTAAAACCGTATATAGAATTTAGTAGTAAAAAACGGGCTGAATCCAAGAATCCTTTCGAAAAGGACTTCTTTAAATTTAAGAATAATGCCCTATTTGGTAAAACCATGGAGGATATAAGAAAGCGCATGGACTATCGTATCGTAACTGATCCGGAAACGAGTATCAAGTTATGCCGCTCACCGTTGTTTTGTCACCATGATGTCATATCCGAAGACATCACTGGTTTTAAAATGCTAAAATCTAAGGTAGAACTTTGCAAGCCCATTTATGTCGGTGAAGATGTCTTGGATCACTCCAAGTTAGAAATGTACAAGTTGTTTTACAACACCTTTAAAACTTGTCCATTGATCCAACATGTGGAATTAGTAGGAGGCGATACAGACAGCTTCTTCCTAGCTTTGACAACCACGAGCCAAGTCAAGCAGGAAGACATTTTAAAATATTTAGCACCCAAGTTTGATAGTTCCAACTATCCCACTGACCATCCGCTTTACTCTACCTCAAATAAAGCGAAGCTTGGCTGCTTAAAGGATGAGTGTGCCGGCAAACAGATAGAGGAGATGATCTTGCTTCGTCCCAAGATGTACTCCATGAAGCTAAAATCCTCAGAGCTTTCTATAAAACGGGCGAAAGGCATCTCAAAGTCAATCGTTAGAAAAATGACACATAGGGACTATCAAGATGCCTTAGATTCACTTAAAATTAAAAAAGTAGAAATGACCATTTTAAAATCACAGTCTCATCAAGTCAGAACAACGACGTTTAGGAAACGAGGTCTCTCAGCTTGGGAAGACAAGCGATGCTAGATAAGTCCTAACCACTCATTACCCTACGGCCATCCAAACACTTATCTACCTCCACCCAAGAGACAGAAACTTTCTCTTCCTCCGTCCGGCGATGTATGATGATGAATGCTTCCTTTCTGTTGTGGTTGATGTTTTGCTTTTCACTCCATGGCGTTTTCTATGGGGTATTGTGAGTGAGTGCCTTGTAACATGCGTCCAACTCCTGATCACAGCATATCATCGATGGGGTATCCAGCGCTCTTGCTGACTTTGTTTTCTCCCTGTACAGTTTCCGACTCATCAGCGACTTTGTTTTCTCCCTGCACATCAGTGACTTTGTTTTCTCTGTGTATAGTATTAACTATGTGTGACTGTGATGAAATGTCTTTCATTCAATAACATATAATGTACATACTGTGTCGTTTTCCTTTTGACATAAAGATGGGATTCTCACTCAATAGGCAGAAGTAAAAGTTTTGATCACTTTGTAAGATGGGTAGGGTTAGAAATAAAGTTGATGATTGTAAAGTTAGAAATAAAGTTATAAACATGTTGCTGTTTGTAAGATAGGTGAAATATAAATGAAGTCAGAATCCCTTCACTGTTTGTAAAGTTAGAAATAAAGTTGACGTTTGTAAAGTTAGAAATAAAGTTGATGATTGTAAAGTTTGAATTAATGTTAGAATCATTTCAGAGTTTGCAAGATAGGTAAAGTACAAACTAAAATCACAAGTATTTCACTGTTTGCAAGATAGGTAAAGTATAAAATAAACTCAAAACCATGTTAGAGTTTGTAAGTTATCATCCTCACCAACGAATGTAACATCATGACAATTTCTTCAGCTTAGGAAACATCAACCACTTTGCTGACTCATGTCTATAAATAGCTCTGACTCATGAAGTGGTAAAGCGCCAGTCATTTAGATAAGAATCTAATCAGTCTTGTTCAACCTTTTCACCGACACGTGTGTGAGCGTGTCATTAAACGTCGATGGCGCCTCACGTCAGACAGCGTGACCTTTTCACCGACACGTGTGTGAGCGTGTCATTCAACATCGATGGCGCCTCACGTCAGACAGCGTGACCTTTTCACCGACAAGTGTGTGGGCGATAGCTCATTGCGATGACTCATTCAAAACACATCATGTGATTAACTCGATTCTATCAACTGTGACTCATACAGATAACGCATTAGACATTTAACAATGTCAGCTTCTATAATGATATCACGTAAACCAGTCATGATACAATGCCCGTTCTGAAACACTACAATATGTACAGGATGCCACTTCTGAATCAGAGCAGCAGGAAACAGTTTAGTTTCATAAAATATACAATGATTACTGGTTTTAATGCTGGCTAGATTCACTAACATCTTCAATTGAACAGACACTACTATATTCTTCAATTTCAGGGGACTGAGGCGTAGATGAGGCATGAGTGTTCGCAGTTTCTTGACGACTTCGTAACACATGGACTGCATCACGAAATGAGAAAGGTTTTCTAGGACTTGGATTTTGCCGCAGCGAAAGATTTGAAGATTTCGACCGTTGCTCATGTGAATGACCAACATTTGTGGACGACCGCGATGATATACTGAATCGGGAAGATGGGTATGCAACTGTTCTAAATCGATGTCTCTTCTGAGATTCATTTCGCGCATGGCGTTGATGATGCGGATGGGGAGCATGATTCACAAATGACATGAGGGTTGAGTGAACTTCCCTTTTATACTTTTCCCATGAGGGTTTTGGAATCACTATGTAGCAGTGATCATTATGTAGAATCATCTCTTGAATGCGAATAAATACAATGCCGTCTCCTACGTTAATGACACGGCAAGAGTTGGATAAGATAGCGCGATGCAACCTTCGTAGTTGAAAGCGTTCTAGAGTTATCTGAAGTTGACGTTTCGTATCATGAAATGTAACACACTGACTTTTCCATGATACATGGAGGCATGCTGATAATTTCCACATGATTAAAACCTGAGTGAAGAATGGTATGCCTAAGAAAGAAGGAGAGAGTCATGTTCATGTGTGGCATGGTGAGTGTACATTTTCTTTCTTGATAAGGTGGCCGTTAAGGTCTTGGTCTCACTGCGTTCTCAGTGTGTGTGGAGAGTGTTATTGTAGTTGATCCTCATCAACATGGACATAATTTTTGAAGGTTATGGAGATAAGATAGGGATTCAACGTAAACAACCTTCCGTCCCTGCGCGGACCCATGTAGATTGTTTGAATTTTAATTTCGAAGGAGTAGAATTTTCTTCCCTAAATGGGGAGAGGTTTTCAATTGAGTAAGTCGAATTCGCTGCCCTCCTTTTCATGGATGATGAGACAGTGTCTATCCATATGGACATACATGTATCGTCTTTCCATGATAGAAATTTGTGGCCGCTTCCCATTGTGTCGAACAATTTCTTTGGGAATGGTGAGATTTTCTTTCAGGAATGTTTCAAGAGTATTGAATTGTAACCGTGTCCAATAGTCTAACGGTACACACAGAGCGATTCCATACTTTGTTGACATAACCTTTAGATAAGCCATGCGATGACTTGGAGTTTTTATGGTCACGGCTTCTCCATGATGAGTTATCTTTTGATTGAAAGCATTTTTACCCGATGCTAAAGTAAGGGAGTTCAGTGTACCCAGTGCGAGAGCAGAGGAGCTGATGGCTTCGAGCAACTGCATGGTTAGCGCAAGGACGGAAATGATTGCCATGAGCTCAGTCGTCCGTTTTATAACCAGACATAGCTCCAATCGCATGCGTTTCCCTTTTCACGTTTTCCCTGTCTTTGTCACGTGACAAAGAGTTATCACACGTGAACGTTTGACTGCGTGGGTAGAACCTTCCCTATTTATATACAAAGTCGTTCTAGTCCTCACAAAGACTTTAGTGACACACCCCTTCTAGCGAACAAAGACGCATTCATTTATCTAAGAAAGAGCCTGATAGTAATGCACAAAGCGCAATGACTCATGTTGCGTCACGCCCCTTTTCTCAAACAAAGACGCATTCATTTATCTAACAAAGAGCCTGATAGTAATGCACAAAGCGCAATGACTCATGTTGCGTCACGCCCTTTTTCTCGAACAAAGACGCATTCATTTATCTAACAAAGAGCCTGATAGTAATGCACAAAGCGCAATGACTCATGTTGTGTCACGCCCCTTTTCTCGAACAAAGACGCATTCATTTATCTAACAAAGAGCCCGATAGTAATACACAAAGCGCAATGATTCATGTTGCTCTATACACCATTACAAAATACTCAGTGAAAAGAAAACTTTATTGCATCTACACAATGTGTCGCGCATCAAACAAAGTCGTGGATGTAAACACACTCAGTTGAATCATGACATGTTTAACAACGTACGCATTTCCTTCCATCGTCCCTTCCATTCTCTCCATAATTTTCTCCATATGACAACCATAAAATTGATCACTAAGAGTAATCCATTCTGAGCAATAAGATCTAAAACGAAGTGGTTTTTGCAAATCTTTCAACTCTATATAAGCAACGAGTCTACCCTTTACATCTTGAGGTTGTAAACTTTTTATCAATCTTTTGAAGAGAGGAAGGCTTTCAGTTAGCATTACTTTCATATCATTCATCTTCATTTTAAATGTAAGTTTCCAATCTTGTAAAAATCCATCGAATCCTTGTTGATCAAGTGTCAAATGACACATGTGGTTACTTAGTGTACGATGCGCCATCATAAACGCTGTGACTACAGATTTCATATTGCTTCAATGACTTCCACTATGAATAAAACAGAAATAACAATCATGTTCCACTGTAAGTTTATTCAACATCAGACAAAATTTACAAGTACAGAATGCACTTCATAAAAGATCATCACTCATTCACAAGGAGTAAAAACATGTTTTACATATACCCATGCTGTTGACAATAATATAGATACAGTTCATAAACGTCATAGAGACTACAATGCCAGCGTGAAGAGAGTTCTGCAATGTAGGTGGCTTTATTTCTAGTATTACAATGGGATGGTGGTCTGTAAAGGTGATGACTCTCACCGAAACATACAGCCATGTCAAAAATCATTTCATCTCTAAACTTCTTTTGATCACAATGCATATGATAGTCTTGTCTTATTCGATCTACCCAACATGGTAAATATAATTTATCAATGTGCAACTGAAGTGTTGTTGCTTCTAGTTCAGAATCATTTCCTAATATTTTAACAATATGAAAACCTGACAGCCACCGTTTGAAATCACTTATCAAACACGTTTCATTTACAAATCCTATATGAATCAAAATAGAAGGATCAAGTCCATGCACATGACGTTGTGACCATTCGTCTTTGTGTGGAGGACAGTAGGCAAATCTATGATATACACTAACAACAGTTTGATCGCTTTCCCTCATTGTAATAGCACTCAATTCCTGCAGGGGTGTTCCCTCACTGTCTATGAAGATGACAACCTACAATATCAAAAAGACTTAATTACAAGATAATACATTGAACAGGAACTTTACAAGGATGTCTGTCCTTTACATAACAAAAACTACATACAACATGATTACAATGTTTTAATTGAACATAATGCGCAAGACCGCGTTTTCCACATTCACTACATACTAACTGGTTACAATACTTAAGATTTCTCTTTGGTGGTAACACCAACTTTCTTTGATGCGCGACGACGTTTAGGTTTAGTGACAGGTTCTTGACACTCTTTGACACAAGAATCAATGACTTTCTCAATGTGATCAACTTCTGTTAACTCAGGTTGATGATGAATTTGAGCAATGCGCAAATTGAGAGAAATCAAATTACCGTCAGATTGATGAGGTCCCACATACACAGCAGGCACCCCAATATGAAATGAATAAAAGCCTGAACCTAGCGATGACAATTCTGTTTCAACTGACTGTTCAACTGTCACTCCTGAAGTGACTTTACAATACTTGCTTTGCAAAATATAGCAGCGAGTGCCGCGATACAATGGTTTATAATAAGAAGTTTTCTTTTCTTGCCACAACTGTAATAGTTCAGTGGGAATCAGAGCCTTTTGTCTCACAACGTCTTCTAAAATGTCAAGCTGCTGACGCAAGCAATTATTAATAGGGATACTCAGGTTTTGACCGCAACGATTTACTTGCGTATCCACTTTTGGTAAGTATACCGCCGGCGTTTGAAGATAGAGTCGAATACCGTTGTAGCGCACTTGGTGTTTCTAGGTAGGATAGCCGTGAATTACCTTTTCAATTTTCGGATTGCACAGCTCGAGATGTTGAGGATTCAGTGATGCTGCAGTTTGAGTTGGATTCATGGCCATGGCAGTCTGTAACGAAAGAATGCCACTAAGTACATTCATGATCATCAGAGAAAAAAATCCTTAGCTTAGCAGTGACATATGAGGTGGCCCTTAAGAGGACCTTTTGGAGCGTTCACATGATTTAAAGCTTATCACCAAAGTCTAAGTCTTCGTCATCGTCCAGTAAATTAAATGTCTTGGGCTTAGGACCCGAATTGAGTTTCAATTCCCTAAAAGACTTAAAGGTAAAGCGTCTAGGTGGTGGAGGCGGTGGCGGTGATGGTTCAACAAAATAAGCATGTACAATCATCGGCCACACACTCTCCTGCGTCTCTCTTCTAAAATGCTGGTAAGGTTTAGGCCAGACAGTCATGGCACTCACTTGTAAATTTGCAAACAGGATTGATCAGACAAAGTTGAGAGGGGAGAATGGCTTCAGCAAGTCACACACGCTTTCCAAGTCAAGAGAATGAAATGAAGAGAAAATGGGAAGACGTCTGCTTTTATAGTCTCCTGCGAATCCACATTTGACACTATGAGAGCCAATCAGAGACCTCCGTTTCTCCCCTGACTTCGTTGTGGCAGGAAAAAGGAGGCACGCGGACGACTGACTCATGATTGCTTTTCCCAAATCTTGTAGTCAAATCTAATTTAGCACATTGAGTTGAATATGAATGTGTTTTATGCGACATAAGAGCAAGTTGGATCCATGCTCTTGAAATGAATCTAGTCGAGATGCAATTTTCGCCATGTGCCGCTGATAGAAATCTTTTGGATCATGTATCGTCTCTGCAGAATAGGATACAAAATGAAACACTACACGTTCACCTGCATGTTCATCAGTCACTTTCTCAAATTCAATCGCTGCAACTAATCGACCTTTCACATCTTTATTCATCAAACTGTCCATGAGCAGTTGGAAAACGAAGTAACCTTTAGCGATGGCAAATTCTAAGTCTGCCTTTTCATGATGAAATGAGATGATGTAGTCCTTAATCACACCACGAAGACTTTGTCGATGAAAACGTAGTGAACAAAATTCATTCGTAAACTCTACTGCTTCTGTCATCTTTCTTCCTATCACTTCGAAGACATAGCATGGATGACATTCAGGTGTAAAATGGCACGCTAATTCCAAATATTGTCTCTGTTTTCCCGTGCGAGGCTTCGTTCACCCCATAGAGCCGTTTTCGTAAAAATTCTAACTCGCCAATGTCCAAAATTTTCGAGTTTTTGGACTTTTCAGTTTCGAAAAATGTCGTTTTTTCGCCAATGTCCAAAATTTTCAATGGCGTCTCACATCTAAAAAAAGACAGATATGAACAAGCCGTTTCTACCACTGAATTTGTCTCACTCTTAGCTTTCAAACGAGCTATTGCACGACTTTCTACGATCTCTAGAACCAAAGTTGGAAGTCTCGTTCCAGAGGGGTGGAGGTCAGAACTTTTGCTCTCCGATTGAGCTGGAAACAAGTTCCTTTACCCAAAATTAGCCAAAACGTCCGAATTTGCGCTCCGTTTTCCCATCCGAGGCCTCCTCTCATGTCGAAAAATGGACTTTCTCATCCCAAAACATCCAAAACTCGCCTTTTCTCACTCTGGCGTTTTCCTGCCATTTTCCTCTCTAAACCCAGGAAAATAGGACAAAAATGAGCTTTCCACTGCATTTTTCTCACTCTTAGCTTTTGAATGAGCTATTGCACGACTTTCTACGATCTCTAGAACCAAAGTTGGAAGTCTCGTTCCAGAGGGGGGGAGGGTGGGGAACAGTTTTCTCCTCACGGACCCATTCCTCCCAGCACATCCTTGGCCATGTCCTTCCTCTCCAGAGGGGGGAGGGGGGCTGAGTCAGCATGATGACTCATCGATGACTCATCACCGCACCGCACTGCGCTTGCGTCTGTAACGGGATGACTACTCACGCATTGAAGTACTGTATAATGACTATTGCTTTTCGGACCGAAAAGTGCTTTAGCGAATAATATGGTTTTCGATCTATCGAACGAATTGGGTGTCCTGAAATCGAACAATGACAACATCACCCAACTGCCTATAATGATTATGTTTCAATCAAAAGTCCAAAAAGCAGTTCACTAAGCGATAATCTACACTTGGAAAGTCCTGGTCTGTTGACTTAATGTTCTCAGCAGATTCGTAAATAAAATCTATGACGAGGACTTTCTACAGCGTGTAAAGCTTGATGCCAGCAATACATCATAATATGCTCAATTAAAATTAGGCATTCATTAAATCTATGGATGTTTGGAGAAATTGACTCGAATTAGCAGATCTTTGTTAACATTATAATGCAGCACAGTGGACATGGTATGATACGAAGGAGTTTGTTTTTCTGTATTTTAGTAGAAGTAGGTATACAATATGCTAATGTACAATAAAATTGCAACACTTCTAAACTGAAATAATTGATGCTGTCAGAAAGTATCTAATATTTACAAATAATGAGGTACATTCCTGGAAACCTGTGTTCTTGGGGCAAATTGGGTGTCTGAATTTGGATATGATGTCTCACGGTTCATCGGAAGGTCGATCTAAACTTTAAAAATACGACCCTAAGTTGAGATGCATTTTTGAGAAGTTCTCACATGGTAGTTCTTCAAAAAGTATGTCTAGAAAATCCTGATTGAGCTTCTTGCAAGAAAATCATAGATATAGATTTTCTATTATCTCCCCTTTTTATACTACTTATTTTCATGTTAATGCTACTTAGTTAAAATGGTATCAACGCTTCAATGATAATGAACAAATTATTTCTATTAGATTTTATCTTCCACAGCTTTTCTATACATTTTAGACTTTTGCGAGCTCACCATAGAGCCCATTATGAAATTAAGATTAGGCCTACCTGTAGTAAAGTAGATATGAGATAAATCACATTTCAAAATAAGTTGTAGTTACCGCCCCTATAAATACAAGTGTAGTTATAGCTAGTTTATTGCTGCTACTTGTCCTACAACTATACTGATTAGTATCATTTGTCATCTTTTATAAATATAAAGCCCTAACTACAATTATGTCTAGATATAAAAAATAAATAATATTATCAAAATTTGTATTTTTCTTACGAAATATCTCTTATCAATGAACTTAATTGATAAACTGAAAAAGAAGCTCATGCGATAATACATACCATACATGTGTGGCTCATGCATGTCGAGAATTATAGCGGACGACACAGTTGAGTAAAAAGCGATCAAAATTTCGTTTGTTGAGGCAGCTCCATTGCCTCAGAAGACACTTCGCACAAAAGGGACGATTTTTCTATTCATTTGATTGTTAGAAGCTGATAAGACACTTTGGATATTGGTGATGTCGCTAAAACCGAGTTTTGGTTGTAATTCGAATTGACCAACACGTACATGCAATCTATGAGGTCCTCCTGAATATAAGGCTCTCGTCGAACTTCTTGCCGTAGTACCGGTGGTCAAAATCGATGCAGCGACTTTATCTTGAGTGTATTGATCACTTGCAGAACACATTTGCACAATATTACCACGTAGCGATTTCTTAGAGCATTTATGACTAAGTCCTTTTCCGAGCGGAGATTTGCATGTATCACAAATTATAACAGGACGCGGCGGCGAAATGATGGAGTCATCATTTGAAATTCGTGGCCGACCAAGTTGCCTTTTTGGATTACATTTTCCTGATAGTGCGGCGGCTTGGCAAATCTGGCACGTGCATATATGGAATTGATCAGATCTTGTTTGTACTACATGAGGGTTGATGCTATCATAGTCATATGGAGATGACAACACGTTGCGAGATTTTTGCTGTTGCTGATATCGATTAAATCCGAACGACATTTTCCGCAAATACCACACGAATATCTTTGATTCTCTTTGTTATAGCCGGGAAGGAAATACTCGTTGATGTAATTCTGTTGATGACCACTTCTGTTATTGGATATTTCGCCTTTTGAAAACATATTATGCAAACTTTTTGTCTGTTTTCCTCATGGGTTAGACAGCGCTTTGCATGAGCCATTTGTTCCGGCACTATAATCGCAGCGAACACAATGAATGAATCACAGGTGCACTCGATTCATAGAAATCGACAACAATAAAGCAACTTCAGTTAAACAATCTATTTCTATGCACTCGATTAGAGTGATGATTGTAGTGCACGCCTTAAGCATTGAGATTCCTCAATCAATAATTTGACATCAATCTAACTGAAAGCTTTCAGTGGTCGTAAATTGAACAATCGATTTCTAGGATATCATGATATCAGTTGCAATCATAGAAATCGACAACAATAAAACCTCTAGAACGGAGGTTAAGCTTCATGCAATACGCAATAGTGGCACATAAATCGCACGCATTTTCACTTAGATACACCTGTCAACGGCTGTATCATTGGGTTAGAATCAGTCACATGTGTAATTCTAAGCTTTTCATTGGTCATTCATGCCCCAACTTAGTTCCTCCGGCGGTGCCGCGACCTTGAGTCAATTTCCATTCTGGTCAACTTCAGATAAACAATCTATTTCTATGGTTTCAATAGAACTCTGTTAGCCAATAGCATGATCCAAGCGTCATAGAAATCAGTCTTTAAATGTCTACATGCGTGAATCAATCACATGGATAGCAACGAAGAATATTGCAGTTTAAAAACCAGTTCTGAAATGAATAGGAATAGCCTAAATTTATGATTCATTAAGAAATGGCGAAAATTAACGCCTGCCAAAGCTATGAGCTATAACATTATCGTTTTAAGTAAGTTCTAATATCACTGAAATATGTAATCAATTGTTAACTTTATGATGTCTAGGCTGTTACACGAAATTATTTTGATACTGTAATAAATACATATAGAGCAAATCATTATCGTGCTTAGCTAATCATAATGCTAGTAGGCCTATTCTGAATTTCATAATGGGCTCTATGGTGAGTTCACAAAAGTCTAAAATGTATAGAGAAGCTGTGGAAGATAAAATCTAATAGAAATAATTTGTTCATTATCATTGAAGCGTTGATACCATTTTAACTAAGTAGTATTTACATGAAAATAAGTAGTATAAAAAGGGGAGACAATATAAAATCTATATCTATGATTTTCTTGCAAGAAGCTCAATCAGGATTTTCTAGACATACTTTTTGAAGAACTACCGTGTGAGAACTTCTCAAAAATGCATCTCAATTTAGGGTCGTATTTTTAAAGTTTAGATCGACCTTCCGATGAACCGTGGTCTACTTGAACGCACCGGCATCTCTTATACTTTGCATGGTACAATTGGTATGATGGTATTCCTAGGTTGAAAGTACGAGTAAAAAGATTCATTCAAGTCTTCAATATGACACGTTGTTTCTGGGTAAAATGATTTCGCTAAATTTAAATCTGGTGTCAGCTTTCTTCTACCTTGTCTCTTCCCACTACAAAAAGATACGTCGGTCCGACGTCGAAAACGAACTCGTTCCGAGGAACAGAATGTCCGCGTGGTCGATGGTCGGTACGACGTCTGAAACCGAAGCCTCATTATAAAAAAGACACCCTAGGCCTCCTATCTGCTATTTCACAAGTAGGATGTCTATGGAATTACATGAAAACGTCAATTGATCAAGAATTAAGTGTTATATATTTTCCTTTCCCTTTCTGAAGCTTGTTTGAGTAATCAATATCATCACAATCATACCCGCACGTCTTCATGTCTTGCTACAATTAACTCAATCAAAAATGCCATTTTTATCATAATTTCTGCTTAAATTCAAAGAAATGAGGTCAGAATTAGCATGTTAAGGGTCAAAAAATTTCCCGACCTTTTTCTGACTACCATACCTCGTTCCGACGTCTTTCCGACGAATCTTTTTGTAGTGGGTTTTAATTTTCGATATAAAAAATTATTGGCCTATTTGGTTCAATGGATCTTGTGTATTCTTTAAAGGATGTAAGTTAGAGGAAAACTGATCTCAGATCTCAATTCAGCGGCATTATTTTTGCCAGAAAAATGTGTAATATTGAAGACTTGAGTAAAATTTTCTGATTGGCACACCTTCGACCTAAATTACTAGTACTCGTAATACCAGCATATTAGTTGTACTATGAAAGAAGAAGAGATGCCGGTACATGAAAATATACATCATATCCAAACTCAGAGACCAATGTACCCCAGAAACAAAGGTTTCCAGCAAGATTCGATATTTTATGGTTGCATCAATCATTTCTCTTTGTGCAGTAGATATGCTGCAATTTTCATGCAAAATACTGCACTCGACTGATTGCTTCGTGAAATTTAATATATTTTTAATTAATTGCTTTTTAATACGGTTTAGTAGGAAAAGAATGATAGGCCTAAAAATATTTTAGTAGGGTTAGTAGGTCTATGATCTCTATGTAAAATATAGAAATATGATATGTTTCCTACACATTTCGTGATGACACTCCTTCAATCAGTAAATGTTTTGATTCCTTGAGGTAAAACAGATCATTTGTAACTGTCCATCTTCTACAGTGAGTTCATGAACTGTTTGCATGAAGCTAATTTATGCATATGAGGTTCATTAAGAACATGTTCTTGGCATACCAAGGGACTGTGCAAAGGCAACCGGGTATGTTAAATCTGGCACGAAATATACAGCTAAAATAGATGACACCATGATATCGCATGTGGCAAGGAGATATGTTCAATTCATATCCCTTATCTTTCCGATGATAATGCGCTTTTCGAACCGAATTTCGAAGATCTTTCTAATTCATTCGATCCTGTAAGGAAGAGGAGTTAGATAGAAAGATTGTCTAGAAGATAAAAATATTCAATTTACTAGAATTCCAAAAACATGCTTGCAGCAGAAGTTCAAACTTACATCAATGATGCATTATAGCTATAAAATGTTGAAGTTTTTGCTTTCACATTAAAATAGAAGTCATTTCATTCAACGGCCTTAAAACCTTTTTGAGAAGAATCATGCGGTCAAAATCTAATCATTGTCGTAAAGGAGATTTATTTAATTTCATTTTTAGTTTACAAATATGAGTTTTTTTTCTATACAAGATCACAACAATTTTTAGTTTACTTTATCATGAATAACTATTTTCCATAGAGTAGATATAATAGGTAGAGTGGTAACTCCGCATTCATTAAATCCTCAATGAGTATACACTTTCGATTTTATTAAATGAACTCAAGGGAGATGCAATCGGAATTGTTTCCAAATGTGAGATATGCAAATTTTTGCATTTTTCAGAAATTATAACGGAATTGACTGATCATGATAGTAATGCAGAAGGAAATGATATTATTTTACAAATCGTCCGTGCCATGACAGCCTTGGAGATTTAATGTTTGCTAAATATACAATTCGATAGGTTGCTATTATACTTTCATGCTCAACCTCAAGAGCATTTTCTTAAGCGTGATCATATCACAGGCAACCTGCCACTGGTAGAGCAAAATCACATAATCAAAGACAATGATTTCAAGTAACTTTGAAAGATGTAAATATAGGTCCACATTACTATTCAGATTCAAGAAATGAGGCATGAATTTAGTGATCGAATCATAAGATCATGCCGGTGAAAATTGAATTAAAAACTTGAAATTTCAGTCAAGAAAGCACGAAAAATATCACGACTTTTTCATAATTAATTAATAATTAATTCATTATAATGCAATTCATGAAATTCCCTTGATAATCAGCTTGATTTCTGCTTTGTTAGGATGATTATTATCAAATATCCATTCCGTTGGATATCCAACTTGTTTCATACTACTTATAAAGGAGAGTCATCTCGGTAGTATATAAATTGGCAAATTTTGATTTTTTTCAAAATTGCTCAAATAATTTGTTGGACCGCGGGAACGTTATCTCCGCAAAAAACTGAATCTTTTGATATAAAAATTTTTACTGTATACCAGGGATGCGGAGTCGGAGACCCGGAGTCCTATCATTTTTGCTGGAGTCGGAGTCCGAGTCGGAGTCCGAGTCGGAGTCCTATCAAATGATAGGACTCCGGACTCCGACCTATAACTAGACCGCGGGAACTTTTTTGGACCGCGGGAACGCAATCTCTGCAAAAAACTGAATCTTTTGATATAAAAATTTTCATCGTATACAGATACCTTTTTGGGTCGACACTCTACCTATAGTTCCCAACCCTATTTTCCGATGCAGTAGCAAACTTTTGTCAGACACTTTAAAAAACCATTATCGTAAGTTAGATTGTGTAGTAAGATAAATTTAAAGTCTGCATTGCTATCATCTATGCTTTGATAAGATGTTAATAATATAATAATTGTTGTGTTGGTGAGTTATTAATTAGTTTTGATTTACAATTCTAGCCACTGTCAGACACTCTCATCATGTCAAATAATTTAATGTTCACGGAAACCTACCTGTTTATCAAAGAAAGTCATCAGATGAGACTTTCGTAAAAAAATTATATGATATTTAATGAACAATATTCTGTCGTCATAAACAGAAAGCAATGTTCCATTCATGGAAATAAGAGTCAGCATGAATTATAGATGTTTACTAAAAATACAATTTAGAAGCATTTTATTCATTAATAAAATCAGAACTATTAGTTTTCAAAAACGATGTGGACTTCAGGCCCTATGAGAATCCATTAACATCATTAACACTGTAGGAATTTATTCCCTTATACAACGCTTCTTGCTGATCAAAATTAAATTTTCTATTATTTTATAGAAGGAATCGACACCACTGATCAAAAAGCATTCTTTGAATGTGAATAATATGAGAAATTCATTTTATGTCAATTTTTGATTTTCGCATGTTCAGATCCGCTGCAGCCCTACACGCAGTCATCAGGATATAATATAAATATATGCTTACAGTATAATGTCACTTACTTCGACATGTACAATGATTCTATCGGAAACTCTTTTGGGCCGAAGATTCTCTTCCATTTGTAGGAGGATCCCCACCCCACTCTTGCCATACCGTTCTTCCAACCGAGTTGCAAGAAGTTTAGACCTGTTCACTATGCATGAGTGGGCAGAATATGAGCGCTTTAACTCCTCGATTAGAAGACGGCGATATCTTCAGTCTCTCTGGCCCGGACTCGTAGATTTCTATTTACTACTGCCAATTTTTGGATGTCAAGCACTGCCTTAGACGTTCCTTTCTAAAAGTAAAAGTCATCCAGTAAATTTCTATGGCTTTGTTTCATACTCATAAAATTCTCATACTATATTAATAATAATATCTATATTCTATATATAGAATACTTTGTACTGCATGAATTCTCAGAGACACAAGCTGTATAAAAATAAGAAGATAAAAATACCATACATGCAACTTTGTACAGTCAAAGCTGCAGATAGCTGATAACCTTCACCTTCACACTATGATAGACCGATCATGACAGAAGAAAATGTCTAGCAGAAATTTAGTTAATCAACTTTGGCGATTTCATGAACATATGAGGACCAATATGCTTCACAAAGTTCGTACAGCGATTATCATCGCCTAGTATACAAAAATATGACACATGTAGGGCCATCAACATAATTCGCTTGTCAAACAAATATGTGAAGTTTTAATTAAAGGTGAATTTTTGTTCGCAATTACCATATGCATGTAGACTGCATACTGTAATTTCTAACATTTTAAGGTTACACTTGTCACTCCCACTAATTCTGAAAGAAATGCGTCCGCGACACAACAGTCTTAAAGCTTCAAGTCCCAAAGCATACAGGAATATAGGCCCAATGCATTGTTAATGAATTTCAATCATTTGCTTACTTCAGCTTCAACTAACAACCCATCAACAAGTATAACTTCTAGACCTACTACACGATCTCATTTTTCTCTCGAGACCTTTGAGTTTTGAAGAATTTTGTTGGTGAAGTATAAGAGCGACTCCAAAATAATTCTATCCTGTAGAGGTAGCGCAAGACGTCATTATGGATTAAGATAGAGTACTTCTTTCGAATACCTCAAGAGAATAATGGGTGAGAATTTCCAAAGTGTCTTCTTTCAGTATGAAAATAAAGTACTCTATCTGATCAATTAAAGATTATAAAACACTAGTCAAAATTACTTTTCATTTACAAAACCATTATCTGTAATTTCGCTACCGAATCCAAATGAGCAGTCATAATGTCATAATTCTACATTATTAATGCTTCCTAAACTTGTTGCATTATAAAATGATCTGCTCTCTTTGGCCCAAGTAAGAAACAACAATAGTCAAGAGCAAATATAAATCCATATTCATGTAATGATTCAATGCCTCCGGCTTTCACGAGGTCGAAATGATATTTTAATGCGCATTGCTCTTGACACCACCATGAAAAATGGCTTGCCGGCTGGGAATCGAACCCAGTCTTAGAACTGCTAACGCGGCATGAAGATCACGAAGACCAGCGAAGCACACCCTCCATGATCGTGTCAGGAGCAAGTAAAGCTTTCAGCGCGCATTATGACGTTACTTTCCTGTTTTGTTTATATAACAGTAGCAACCGCTTCCAGGCGGACCCGGACAATCCATATTCATGTAATGATTCAATGCCTCCGGCTTTCACGAGGTCGAAATGATATTTTAATGCGCATTGCTCTTGACACCACCATGAAAAATGGCTTGCCGGCTGGGAATCGAACCCAGTCTTAGAACTGCTAACGCGGCATGAAGATCACGAAGACCAGCGAAGCACACCCTCCATGATCGTGTCAGGAGCAAGTAAGGCTTTCAGCGCGCATTATGACGTTACCTTCCTGGTTTGTTTATATAACAGCAGCAACCGCTTCCAGGCGGATCCGGACAATCCATATTCATGTAATGATTCAATGCCTCCGGCTTTCACGAGGTCGAAATGATATTTTAATGCGCATTGCTCTTGACACCACCATGAAAAATGGCTTGCCGGCTGGGAATCGAACCCAGTCTTAGAACTGCTAACGCGGCATGAAGATCACGAAGACCAGCGAAGCACACCCTCCATGATCGTGTCAGGAACAAGTAAAGCTTTCAGCGCGCATTATGACGTTACTTTCCTGTTTTGTTTATATAACAGTAGCAACCGCTTCCAGGCGGACCCGGACAATCCATATTCATGTAATGATTCAATGCCTCCGGCTTTCACGAGGTCGAAATGATATTTTAATGCGCATTGCTCTTGACACCACCATGAAAAATGGCTTGCCGGCTGGGAATCGAACCCAGTCTTCAAACTGCTAACGCGGCATGAAGATCACGAAGACCAGCGAAGCACACCCTCCATGATCGTGTCAGGAGCAAGTAAGGCTTTCAGCGCGCATTATGACGTTACCTTCCTGGTTTGTTTATATAACAGCAGCAACCGCTTCCAGGCGGATCCGGACAATCCATATTCATGTAATGATTCAATGCCTCCGGCTTTCACGAGGTCGAAATGATATTTTAATGCGCATTGCTCTTGACACCACCATGAAAAATGGCTTGCCGGCTGGGAATCGAACCCAGTCTTCAAACTGCTAACGCGGCATGAAGATCACGAAGACCAGCGAAGCACACCCTCCATGATCGTGTCAGAAACAAGTAAAGCTTTCAGCGCGCATTATGACGTTACTTTCCTGTTTTGTTTATATAACAGTAGCAACCGCTTCCAGGCGGACCCGGACAATCCATATTCATGTAATGATTCAATGCCTCCGGCTTTCACGAGGTCGAAATGATATTTTAATGCGCATTGCTCTTGACACCACCATGAAAAATGGCTTGCCGGCTGGGAATCGAACCCAGTCTTCAAACTGCTAACGCGGCATGAAGATCACGAAGACCAGCGAAGCACACCCTCCATGATCGTGTCAGGAGCAAGTAAGGCTTTCAGCGCGCATTATGACGTTACTTTCCTGTTTTGTTTATATAACAGCAGCAACCGCTTCCAGGCGGACCCGGACAATCCATATTCATGTAATGATTCAATGCCTCCGGCTTTCACGAGGTCGAAATGATATTTTAATGCGCATTGCTCTTGACACCACCATGAAAAATGGCTTGCCGGCTGGGAATCGAACCCAGTCTTAGAACTGCTAACGCGGCATGAAGATCACGAAGACCAGCGAAGCACACCCTCCATGATCGTGTCAGGAGCAAGTAAGGCTTTCAGCGCGCATTATGACGTTACCTTCCTGGTTTGTTTATATAACAGTAGCAACCGCTTTCAGGCGGATCCGGACAATCCATATTCATGTAATGATTCAATGCCTCCGGCTTTCACGAGGTCGAAATGATATTTTAATGCGCATTGCTCTTGACACCACCATGAAAAATGGCTTGCCGGCTGGGAATCGAACCCAGTCTTAGAACTGCTAACGCGGCATGAAGATCACGAAGACCAGCGAAGCACACCCTCCATGATCGTCCATATATTCCAATTTCCAAGTCCATATTCCAATTTCAGTGTAAAGAAACTTTGGGCAGGACCTCCGGTCACCAAGTGTCAAATCCCGTTTTGAATTGTGAGAAGGAGTATTTGGACCAAGAAGGTAACGTCATAATGCGCGCTGAAAGCTTTACTTTCTCCCGACACGATCATGGAGGGTGTGCTTCGCTGGTCTTGGTGATCTTCATGCCGCGTTAGCAGTTTGAAGACTGGGTTCGATTCCCAGCCGGCAAGCCATTTTTCATGGTGGTACCAAGAGCAAGGCGCATTGAAATATGATTTCGACCTCTTAGTCCGGCAGCCAGAACGAGTTTCTGCAGGGAACGAGGCCGAAAGTGAGACTTTCACAGAATGATGTACACCCTATGCCTACTACGAATCTGCACGTCTGCCGAGTTCTAGTGAGTTCCTCTTCTTGTCAGACAAGATCAAAGAAAAACATATGCAAATCCAATGGGACGAGAATTGCAGTTTTTGGCTAAAATAAAGTTTTCTATGTTTTCTCTGATTAATCGAGAAGTATTAAGCCCAGAGTCATAATTTTTGACATGTAATGTCTTCAGGTATTAGGTCTTTAGGTCTTCTTCCTATGATATGCATGTACTTTTATCATGCATCTAATCGGGAGTGTATGCGAGAATGTGGTTGAATGTGGATAAAGTTGCTCAAAATGTTTGTGTTTGCCGACATTAAGAGGCTCGCCAAATCTAAATGTGTCTAGCTTTATAAACATGTTTGCATGAACATGAAAGGAAATGACCTGAAGACATTCCATGCCAAAAATCATGATTCTAAGCTTAGTACTTTTTGTTTAATCAGAGAAAACATACAAAATTTCATTTTAGCCAAAAACTGCAATCTGCGCCCCATTGGATTTGCATGTCTTTTTCTTTGATCTTGTCTGACAAGAAGAGGAACTCACTAGAACTCGGCAGACGTGCCGATTCGTAGTATGCATAGGGTGCACGTCATTTTGTGAAAGTCTCACTTTCGGCCTCGTTCCCTGCAGAAACTCGTTCTGGCTGCCGGACTATCTTGAAAGCCGGAAGCATTGAATCATTACATGAAGATCGATTGTCCGAGGTCGCCTGGAAGCGGTTGCTATTGCCATCTTCATGTGTTATTCATGCATGGGTTTTATTGTCATGAAAGTCACTCTCGTATGCTCACCTGTTTGTGCTTCGTGTAAGGAAAACGTATTGCGATAAGTTTTATGCCAAAATGCCACAGAATAAAAACTACAGAATGTTACGAAGAAACTAGATTTTCTTATTAAGTTGTCAATACTGAAATCGTCGGAAGTTATGAGGGAAAT
This sequence comes from Prostheceraeus crozeri, assembly GCA_907163375.1. Classification (NCBI taxonomy): domain Eukaryota; kingdom Metazoa; phylum Platyhelminthes; order Polycladida; family Euryleptidae; genus Prostheceraeus; species Prostheceraeus crozeri. The sequence continues at coordinate 207,707 of CAJQUW010000328.1, forward strand.
GGCAGTTAGACAGTCAGAAATGCCAAGGACTGTCTCAGCCGTATCACTGTGCGACTCATTCTTAAAAAGTCAAACTATGAGCAATTGATTGAATTGAATCGCATAGAGGAATCTGCTTTCTACACTGCTGCTGATGCTTATCGAGAGTTAAGCGAATTCACATTATACATGTAAAAGACTTTTGTAACATTAAGTCGACATACAAACACGTCTTCGAAGGAATGAAATGAAAGACATTGTCAACTGTAATCGTGATTCTGTTTCTCCTGATTTGTATTCTTCGGGCACAGCCCACCTCGATATCAGTTAAAAGAAGCTTCATCATGCAAAGAAAACTCTTGACAAGTGATTCGCAATTTCATGAAATTATTTCAATGAAATTGCTAGTCGCTTTCATAAGGAAGAGAACAACCTATCCACCGCCTCCTGTTTTGTATTCTAATACATGCAGAGTGTTATAAGTGCAAACGCTGGTGAGGTCAAGCAATTACGAAACTTCAAGAAATCCCATATTCACTATACTATTCCAATTTCACTGTATAGAAAATTTGGGCAGGACCTCCGGCCATTCAAGGACAAATCCCATTTTGAATTATAAAAAAATTTTTGGGCAGGACCTCCGGCCACCCAGTGGCAAATCCCTCTTCTGACTGGGTGGTTGTTGTCTTACAACATACATGTATGAGATATCGCTCTATACAAAAGCAAGTTCAAAGACGGATGAAACCCGGTAGGTACATGTATACCGGTGCTACTGACAGCGATGTAGAAGACAGCTCAACAGATGAAGAGAATATGAATGATTCTGAGACCAATGCAGGGAATTGTTTAAAGTATTTAAGGGTCTAAGGGTCGGGTCCGCGGTACCGTCCGGGTCTGGATTGGAAAATGTTACCGGTAATTGTAAATAGGCCTACGCCTACATGTAAGCATATTACTATAGGCCAGCTGAATATGATAAAGCTATACTACACGCGATAGGCTTTTAGAAATCATATATCTTTTATCTTAGAATGATTTAGAAATCACGATGCAAATGATTGTCGCATATCATCTTTTAGTTTTGCCGTCTTGCAACCATGCAGTGCCTTGGTAGGCTACATCTACATGTCCTATAGGTCTTATGGTCAATGACGCATGCATATGTAGGCTGCACGTTAGCTAGGATATATGCCAAATACATCGTGCTAGACCTACATGTAGCTATGTAGCCTACCAAGGCCCTGCATGGTTGCGAAATGGCAAAACTAAAAGACCATATGCGGCAATAATTTCATCATAATTTTTAAATCGTTGACTCTAGGCCTATTCAATAATTGGTAACCTCCATGCTGCAGAATTATAGCCTAAACAAGCTGTGTATAGGCATGTTTTTTTAGTCATTGCAATGTGGAAAAATGTTCGGGTCTGCGGATCCTACGGATCCAGGCTTGTCCGGGTTCGCGGGTAGAGGACCTTGACGATCCGAACCCGGATTCAACCCTGCACGCACAAGACAACATTTCTCTAAGAGCACTATCGTTCACATTGATGAGCTTTGTCCCACGCATCCCATGATGCGTCTGAAAGAGCACTTAATGGTCTAAGTTTTTAAAAGTCTAAGGCTACTATGTACTCAGTAACCAAATAATTGTATAATAGACATACAGGCCTGCTCTTACGTTCTTGCTTATCTAGCATGCATGTTATTTTTATGCTATTAATTGCGGCATACATTTGGCTGTAAGGAAACTGTCAAGCTATGTAGTATTTATGCGACCGTATTGCCAAAGTTTCGTAGCTTTTCGCAGCCATACTGTGTTAGGTTGCAGCAACACTTTCTGCTTGTCGAGCTGCAGACGGCTTCTGGAAGTAAAACGAAATTTGTTGGTAACAAATTTGTTAGTGACAAGCATTTTGTAAAGCATTTGTGAAGCCATATTTTTAAGTGAGCACGCACTTTGAATGGCCAACCAGTGAATTTGAAGTTATGATCCCTGAAATAATCAGGATTTTACGAGAACCAATTGCAACACGACGTGGACTATGAGAGTTCTATGATGATAACCGAGCAACTGGAATTTGGTGCAACGATCGGTGATTGGTGAAATGATCGGTGCTGACTATTTACCTGGTTTACCAATTACATTTGATAGTCTATGCGTTAAAGTATTACGCTTTTTCCATTTCTATTTCAGATATTTCTAAATCGATTTCAGATCTTTCCAAATAAATTTCAGACATTTCCAGATGGATTTCAGATTACTCCAATTGAATTTCCGATATCTTCAAAGTTGAGTTTCTGATAGATATCTGAAATTCATTTGGAAAGATCTGAAATCGATTTGGAAATATCTGAAATAGACATGGAAAAGGTGTAGATTGCGTTGTGATTACGGGAATTTTAGTAAAATTAGTTTACATGTCCCAGGTTCACTCAGTGTGAGGTGACTTGGGATGGTCAAATTTTTGTTTTACTTGCTTTTGAGGAAATTTTAAGCGCATTATAGGGACTAGAGCGTGCAACAGTGAAGTTATTGTGTCATCGCAAATATTTCGATTGTATGAAATCTCGATTACTGTCCCAAGTCTAACTAACGCTTCACGGTGTAGGTTGGTCGTCGCGCGCTCTGTTGTCTGATTCAATCGTGTTATTGTCTCTGTGGTGGTTATTTTCAGTCCGATTTTTCTGAGTTTTGGATGGTTCGAATCCCCTGGATCTAATAAATCGCTTCATCTTATCGGTTTTAGTGGAAATTTCTTCCTTTGCGTTGAATTCCTCATCGTGTATTTGGCAAATCGTGGATCTGAATTCTGCTTATCGCTGTGTGATTATTGTCCTTTCTTTGGCAAGTTGGAATCGTCATAGTCTGAAATATCACGTCATCAAGTTGTTCTTCCATTTCTTGCTGTTGTTGTGAATGCTGTAGGGCTGGTACTGTCAGTCTTAACAATTAATCAGCTGTTATCTGTTGGCGCTCTTTACCAACCCTTGTCAAAAATTCATCAAATTATTGATTTTTTTCACGTGACTTCTACGACAACAACATCACATGATGAACAGGTCATCACCAGCAGGCAGAACAACACGTGCCAACTCTATCAATAATAATACGATGAATGAAATCCGTGATCTCATGAGACAAATGGAAACAAACATTTGTAACAAGATTGATCAGGTTATTGCCAGAGTTTCTGCAATAGAGACCAAACTAGAACAGGTTCAAGCGCATCAGATCCAAGTGGATCTAGACATTAAATCTATAAAAGATGTAATAGGAGTACAGCAAATGTTCATTGAACGGCTTGAACAATCCAGACGAAAGTATAATTTGATATTTAGTGGAGTGCCTGAAAGTCCTTTGATAGTTGATCAGGATGAGGTTTTGGATGATGATCGGGAGAAGATAGCTCATATCTGTCAATTGGTGGATCCTGATATTGATGAAAGTGATATCACTGTAGAAAGACTTGGTTCAAAAACGTATGGCAAACCTCGTATAATCAAGGCCACATTTACCAACCAAAAGCATCGCAACGAGATTCTCAGGAATCAAAAAATTATTCGTAATTCCAGTGTTGATCGATTGAAATACATTTACATCAACAAGGACAGCTCATTCATTATGAGAAAGGAAGAAAAGCGTTTGAGAGACCACATGAAAGAGGCGAAATCGATGAATCCCTCTAATGATAAGATTTATATAAAGTCCGGTAAACTAATGCGCAACAATTGTGTAATAGATCAAATTCATTTTGCTAACCAGCTCTTTAGACTTTTACGAATCGATGAACTATCGTCTCATGATGTATTGAATTCGTATATCCGTTTTTTGAATTTACATTACGATTGTAAACAACTACTCTCTCCTTTCCTGTTATCCCTTCATACGTCGTATAATTTGCCTGAAAATCATGGGTCTGTATCACACAAATCTCAGATATTCAACGACTCAGCTATTCAAAAATCTATCAAATGTATTTCATTTAATGCGCGTTCTTTATGTAACAAATTGAATGACTTGGATGTCTTACTGGACTCTCGTAAGTTCGATTTGATATTTGTTACAGAAACTTGGCTGGACGAAAAAATACCAGATTCACTTTTGATTCATGACTCTGATTATGATGTGCTCCGAAAAGATCGGTTGTCCCACAGAGGTGGTGGTTGCGCTATATTTTATAGGAACTCGCTACTTGTTAATCGTATTGTCATGCCAAATCAGTTTTCTAATCTTGAATGTATAGCTATCGATGTCAAATGGTCAAAAAGTTATGTGTATCGAATATTCTGTATTTACTTTCCTCCTGATTCTGCTATCCAAGAAAATGTAGTGAGAAATCTCTGTTCTCTCCTTGAATATGGTTGTACTACTAGTTTTCCTGTAATCTTTCTTGGAGACTTTAATTTTCCATTGATCGACTGGGATATTCCAAAAAGTGTGAATGCAATTCAACAACGTTTTCTTTGTCAATGTACTCGACTTAATCTCTCTCAACTTGTTAATATACCAACTAGATCCCACCACATTTTGGATCTATTATTGTGCTCTCATCCTAATAACATTTTCAGAGTGGTTGTAGATCCCCCATTTTCCATGTCATGCGATCATAATTGTGTTTCGTTTTGCATTGATGTTCCTTTTGATGGTGCTGATGATTCAGAATTATATCCGAATTTTTACAAAGCTGATTATAATTCGATACGATATCTACTAAGTGGTGTTGATTTGACTGATTTATATCTACGATCATCAGATGTTCAATCCTTTTGGGATGTGTTTTGTGATGTTCTCAACAATGTCATTTCTGATACGAATCTTGTACCCAAAAAGAGGAAAATGTCTGTTTTTCGATATCCTAAACATATACATAAACTCCGTTTGAAAAAGCAAAGACTCTACAAAAAGCGTGCTAATGACGAATCATCAAGACGAAAATATCAAGAGGCATGTGAAAATTACAAAGCTAAAGTAAAAGAGTTCAACGAGACATTAGAAAATGACTTGATAGACAGTGGAAATACAAAGAAGTTTTATGCATTTGTGAGAAAGAAACTTAAACAAGGTTACAGATCTCTTCCTTTGGTCGATAGTAATGGAGAGGTTATCTGTTCAAATATAGAAAAAGCCAACATCTTCAATAGTTACTTTGCATCTGTATGCGTTATTGACAATGGTTCACTACCTCGTGTAAATCTTCCTATCTCAACTCTTGAAGAATTGAGCTATGTTACCTTTCCTTCGGATACTATAATTTCTAAATTGAAGAAACTTCCGTTGAAGTATGTGCATTCACCAGATGGCTTTCCTCCTATATTTTTACATTGTATTGCTGATGTAATATCTGCTCCGCTACAAATTCTTTTTGAATGGTCGCTGTCCTCCGGAATATTGCCATCTAATTGGAAACAATCAATAATTGTGCCATCCTTAAAAAGGGTTCGCCAACATTGGTCCGCAACTATCGTCCGATAGCACTTACGTCTGTAATATGCAAAGTAATGGAAACGTTTATAGTAGAAGCTATATCAACACATTGTGAGAAGACGAACATCCTGAGCTTGTCTCAACATGGTTTTGCAAGAGGTCGCTCTACATGCACTCAACTTCTTGATTCTCTCGATCTTTATTCGGCAGCTGTAAACAATGGTTACCCAGTGGACGTTATTCACATCGACTTTATGCGAGCGTTTGACTCCATATGTCATCCCAAACTACTTTTGAAATTAAGAGCAATTGGAATAAATTATGAAATGTTCAATTGGATTAAGTCGTACATCATAAATCGCACTCAACAAGTTATGGTTGGCAGGAGTAAATCTGAGGAAGTGACAATGATTAGCGGTGTACCTCAAGGTTCAGTTTTAGGACCCTGGTTATTCAAAATTTTTATGAATGACATTGTACAATGCATGCATTCCCCAGCTCAGATTCGTTTGTTTGCTGACGACATTAAAATCTTTTCTGTCAGAGCGCCGAATGATACTTCTCTTGAACATTCGCTAAATGATATTTGTCTATGGTCAAAAATTTGGCAATTGCCTGTTTCCTGTGAAAAATGTAAATATATTCCTTTAAACTCTCGTAGATCCGATTTATCTTATTCAATCGAAGATTACGCTTTACCGAGTGATTCTATTGTTTGTGATTTAGGAGTAACTTTTACATCGAACTTGAAGTTTTCTGACCATTGTGCCAAAGTGTCATCTACAGCTTACAGTCGAGCATTCCTCGTGTTAAAAAGTTTTACTACAGACAACCCCAAATTGCTTGTTCGCGCTTTTTGTTGCTTTGTTCGCCCAATATTGGAGTACTGCTCCCAAGTATGGAGTCCTCATTTGATTGGAGATATAAGGATTGTTGAAAGAGTACAAAAATATTTCACTAAGCAGGTTTGTCTGCGAGAGTCAATTGAATTTGATTGATATAATGACCGTTTGATAAAACTAAAAATACAGTCCTTAGAATACCGTAGAATTCTACTTGATTTGACATTGACTTACAAAATTGTTCATGAACTTGTTGACTTACCTTTTGAAAATTTTTTTAGTTTTCATAACACAGCTACCATCTGTACACGTGGTCATTGTTATAAATTAAGGTCTCTTGGTCGTGTACATTCGGATTGTCGTAAATACTTCTTTAGTAATCGTGTTGTTCAAATTTGGAATTCTTTGCCTGTTGATGTAATTTCCAGTCCCACATTATCTTGTTTCAAATTCAGACTACGACAGCTCAACCTATCACATTATTGTAAAGTTTTTGGATAATTGTACATGTTTTTCTCCTGACTTCACATAAGTGTTGTTCATCAACCAGTGTTGCCATTTGTAGAAGTTTATCTTCTTCAATAAACTAATTCTATTCTATTCTATTCTAAGTCACTCCATCTGGAGGTGACTTGGGACAGCACATGTATAAGTCACTTCTTTGAACCATTGGCACAGATATGGGTCATTATTTGATTTCAAACATTAATGGTTATCATGGAATTCCACAAAAACGGTCAAGCTGTCCCAAGTAACCACATCTTGCGACAGACTATCTAAATGTGCATTCATAGCATTGCTGACCGCCTATTGTCTCAGCTGCCCTCAATTTCAATGATGCACAAATTAGATTAGATTTAGCACAGATTGTTTCGGTCAACAATGTAAAACATGTTCAAGCGCTTACGCGCCTTCAAGTGTCCTACAATTTTGCCTTCAAAAATCCATGTTGATGTCATATTAATTGACTGCTATAAATCGGTTCAATTTCTTTCAACAGAAGTCATATTTATTTCATATACTCACTGACATAAATAATGAAACCAACTATCATTGACTTGAATGGAAGTTTGTTTCATTCTTTTCTATGGTTTGAGATGATATCTCGCTTTCTATGTATCACCATTGAACTCCATATGATAAGGGAAATGATATAGGACCATCAAATTTCAAAATTTGATATTGATCACAGTAACAGATAGAAGCATAGAAGTATACTAGTACACTAGAATGGAAGTTTGATATCTTGCCTTTGTAAAATGATGGCACATGGAAAAATCTATGGTTTGAAGATCATATTCGATCTAAAACATTATATCATAGTCAAACTATTTGCCAAGTTGGTTGTGGAAGTTGTTGACAGTAAATTGCAGGATTTTCATGAAGAGAATTTTAAGTGAGATGGTGGCATTGTTTTATGTAAAATAGCCTGCCATTCCATGGATTAATATGTTGTGTCTATTTGTACGAGTCATCGACAACTATTTTCAAATTTTTCAACACTGGAATACGAATTGAAATTTGGTTCACAGAGTCATAATCGAAAGTAGTCGGCGTACTGGTTGTAAGAACATTTCAAGAATTCAAAGATAAAAATTCTAATTATTGGATAATTTCTCCTCCTAACGGTCAAGAAACCTAGCGCTCTTCTGGAATAAACACATCGAAAGCTTCTATAGCAACAGTCATTTATCAGATAAATGAAATGTCGTTGGAACTTTTCAATTAATCACTAAATGATTATTATGACATAGTGTGATGATATTATGGAGGCTCATTATTCGAAAGCATGCAAAGGTTTTGAAAATTGTTCAAATATAATGAGCAGGGGAATCTTTCAAAATAAAATGAATACTGTAAGATTTCTTGGCCTCTGATTTCAAGCTGGAGTTATGCATGTTCTGTAAATCGACATTACAAGTTGCATATGTGTCTGATTATGCTCTTGATTGATTATAGGAGCGATATTTCGAAATGATGACCATACAGAACGTTTTAAAGGATTTCCTTCTCGGTCATCCTGTCGCTGCACTATTTTGTAAATTCACTATTGCTTTTGTGTACATGATCTTTGGACAAGGGGCAACAAACAAGATCACAAATTGACTTGATAATTGAATATGCCAACCAGAAAACAAGAAAGCCAGTCCGCTTTTTGCCCTACCTAAGTTCCCCCGGAGTGTGCCATAATTTTCATGCAATTTCCATTCTAAGACTTTCTATGGTACTATTAATTTCTATGGATAAAAGTTGAACAGAATCACCACCTACTGCTGACCAGATTTGACTTATGAAATGGCGCACGATAACTTTACCAGAGGAATGGCAATTGGGATGATGCGTTGTGGGCAAAGTTCTACAACTTGCGAAAGAATTTTAAAAGAACACGACCGGTACGGCGGCGGTAGTGTCATGGCTTGGGCCGGTATCTGGCACGATGGAAAAACACCAGCAATCGTAGTGAAAGGAACATTGACAGGACAGCGATATGCCGACGAGATCGTGACACCGGTCGTGGTTTCAGCAGTGACATCGAATCAATTGATTTTTCAGGATGACAACGCAAGGCCCCATCGCGCTCCAGTGGTCTCTAACAGGATAGCAAGCAGTGGAATCCCAACCTTGGAATGGCCCTCACGTTCTCCCGACCTCTCCCCCATCGAGCACTGCTGGGATGAACTTGGTCGCAGAGTGAGGGAGAGGTACAACCACCCACCAGTGTCTTTGAAGATGTTGGCCGACAGACTGATCGAGCAGTGGAACCTCTTAGACCTGGCATTCATCCAGCGACTGTGCTCATCCATGCCCTCACGCATCGATGCCTGTTTGGATGCTCGCGGTGGTCACACCCGTTTCTAACTTAAGTTGATAAAATCATGAGTATCAAATTAAATGTTTTTGAGTAAAGGATTCGAGTTCTCCTTTTACAAACATAAAAAAACGTACAGTACAACCAAGTTTAAGTCATAAGTATTCATATCAGGACTTGCTTCATTCTTTTTGTCACTGAGTATATTATTTAATGTACAGAATGTCTCAATAGTTCCGCACCATAGGAAAGGTATGGGAATCTACAAAATAATCCATTGTATTGTGTTAACACTAAAACATTGAATAGGTTACAGATATTTTATGCAAAATACAAAATATTTTACAGAAATTACAGCATTATGTACAGAATTAGCTTCTGAAAAGTCACAAAAGATGTTCAAACAGACCACCGTTTTGAACAATGCATTTTCTGCATCGATGCAAAACTGATTCTTGAGCTGATTTATTTCGCAAATTCAGCCAAGAATGTTGTGTCAGTCGTGCATTAGTTCATCCATAAAAGGCGTAAATTTCATCCATGCAAAGTGCACCTGGTGCAAGAGCTGCATGAAGATGATGCAGACCGACGCATGGAATTTTGCGAATGGATGTTGCAACAACCGACTTCCTGTACCCAGTCCGCTATGTTCAGCGATGACGCTATGTTTTATCTTTCTACACATGTAAACGGACACAATTCTCGTTGGTGGTGCAATGCTAATCCTGAAAGGATGGAAGATTCCAACATGCAAAAGCTCCAAGGATAATGGTTTGGGCCGCGATTTGCAGAAATCGAGTTGTCGGCCCATTTCTCTTTAATGAGCATGTTACAAAATATCCGAACCTATCTCTGCTTCAAACTTTTCTTGAGCCGATTCTCAATGAGTTACCATTAGAGGAACGACAGCATCTATGGTTCCAGCAGGATGGAGCACCACCGCACTTTGTTCTCAATGTGCGCAATTTTCTCGATGAGACATTCCCACGACAATGGATTGGAAGGTGAGGTGCAGTAGAGTGGCCACCAAAATCTCAAAATCTAAGACCACTTGATATCTTCCTTTGGGAACATTTGAAGTCGGTCGTATTCAACACCAGACCTAGAACGCTTGGTGATCTAAAGAAAGGAATATCAAATGAAATGGCCAAAATTGATGCTAGTGTCATTCTACGAACTCAAGAATCAGTTCTGCATCGATGCAGAAAATGTATTGAACAAAACGGTGGTCTGTTTGAGCATCTTTTGTGACTTTTCCGAAGCTAATTCTGTGCATAATGCTGTAATTTCTGTGAAATATTTTGTATTTTGCATAAAATATCTGTAACCTATTCAATGTTTCAGTGTTAACACAATGAAATGGATTGCTTTGTAGATTCCCATACCTTTCCTATGGTGCGGAACTATTGAGACACTGTACATTCAAAATGACAGATGTGTCCATAGAATTTTTTCATTTTGCGCAAGTTAGTGGACAATATTACATTAACATGGATTTTTGAAGGCAATAATGAAGATATATTACTTTTCAAATGACAGCCTAAATCGTCGGCGCATAGCGCTGGAATATTTAGGCTGATCACTTGAAAGGTAATAAATTGCTACTGAACCTAAAATCTTTGACATCAAAAATCCAAGATTTTGATCTGTGTGACTCACATCTATGATAATTTTCCACAAAACCATTGCAGCTCAGAACATTAAAGAATCTCAAGCTAGAGATATCTACGAGTCCAAATTTTGAAACGTAGGAATCACGTCAATGTCATTTTTTACTGAGAATGCGGAAATGGACGGTAAGGTGCCCCCGCCTCAATGGTATTACATAGCAAATTAGACTGCCTCATAGAGTAAGGATATATAGGTAGAGTGTCGACTCAAAAAGTATCTGTATACAGCAGGGATGCGGAGTCCTATCATTTTGATAGGACTCCCTTCGGGGGTTGATAGGACTCCGACTCCGGGTGGCCGACATATACAGCCTAGTTTTTGGTAAAAAACTGGTTATTTACAGCATAGGTCATTATAAGCTTACCTGAACTTATGTTTAGTGATCATTCCTGTATCAATTATCAATCATTTTCGATGAGTTCATCAAACGTCGCTTTAAGTTGAATGCATGCGACTCGGCTCCTCCCATTTTGTTGATGTGTGCTTCACACGGTTTTTCTCCAGTCTCTACCAGACAGCAAAATACCACCTTCAAAAATATGACTACTCTTTCGATTTCAATATGAGCTTTGGAGGAGCTATCACACACGAATAACGTGAGGGTAAGAGGTAATGTTCTAAAACAAACTAATATTTCATTTTTGTCTCTGATGTGACCTTTGGTGCGTTGGTGTGATCGAGGCTAGGAAGGCTTGTCTTCTATACTAAATCACCGAGTGAAAAGACAATCCTTTTTCACTAAGTAAGTAAGTAAGTAGGTGTTTATTTAAAAACACTGACAGAGATTTTTAATGACTATCACGGTTCATTCCCTCAACAATTACAAGCTTTGCAGGTACTGCTGTCTCTGTACTTTTGTTTGACGGAGAAAGTTGACAATGACAGTCATGCACGAGAATAGATAATTTGTTTGTATTTTACTTCGGGTCTAGTTATAGGTCGGAGTCCTATCAAATGATAGGACTCCGACTCGGACTCCGACTCCAGCAAAAATGATAGGACTCCGGGTCTCCGACTCCGCATCCCTGGTATACAATTAAAATTTTTATATCAAAAGATTCAGTTTTTTGCGGAGATTACGTTCCGGTGGTGCAAAAAATTATTTGAGCACTTTTGAAAAAAGTCAAAATTTGCCAATTTATATACTACCGAGATGACTCTCCTATATAAGTAATATGAAACAAGTTGGATATCCGAAGGAATGAATATTTGCTGAAAAGCATCCCAAAAAAGCGGAAATCAAGCTGATTATCAAGGGAATTTCATGAATTGTATTTTAATGAAAGTCTTCATGAAAAAGTCGAGATATTATTCGTGCTTTCTTGGCTGAAATTTCAAGTTTTTAATTCAATTTTCAGCGGCATGATCATATGATTCGGTCACTAAATTCATGCTTTATTTCTTGAATCTGAATAGTAATGTGGACCTATATTTACATCTTTCAAAGTCAATTGAAATCATTGTCATTGATTCTGTTATTTTGCTCTGTCAGTGACAGGTTGCCTGTGATATGATCACGCTTAAGAAAATACTAATTACTAAGGTTCAGCATGAAAGTAAAAGGAAGATCGAATTTCTCATTCAACAAACATTAAATCTCCAAGGCTGTCATGAGAATCTGCGAAATACCATCATTCCTTCTGCATTAGAATCATGATCACTCAATTCCGTTGTAATTTCTGAAAAAATGCAAAAATTTGAACATCACACATTTGGTGACAATACCACCTATATCTCCCTTGAGTTCATTTAGTAAAATTGAAAGTGCATACACATTGGGGATTTAATAAATGCGGAGCTACCACTCTACCTAATATACCTACTCTATGGACGGCCTAAATCATGCAATTAAGGCCATCTAATTTAGAATTGAAGATATAAAAACGACTTTCATAGAAAAATGACCGGTGAAACATTGGCTGACAACCCTACTAACTCATTAATAATGTAGGACATTTGAGTGCGCGCAAGCGCCTGTTGGTAAGCAAGCAGGTTTGTCAGCCAATATCTCAAAAGTGATTTTTTTAAAGTGTCGCAACACTGCAGTCTCTGTGCTGTGATTATAGAGTAATGCTTTGTTTGTATTCATCAAATAAATATTATATAGTAGTTTATATGTATCCAATTCCAAATTAGATGGCCTTAATTGCAGAATAAGGCCTTCTAATTTGCTATGTAATACCATTGAAGTAGGATCAGTTCACCTTCCATCTTCGTCTTATCAGTGAAAACGGTTTTGAGAAGATTCCCTAGGTTCATATGTATCAGCACTCTTAGATATCTGAAGCTGGACATATTTCAAAGTTCTGCGCACTATGGTTTGTGTAGAAAACTGTAACATATTCAAGTCTATCACAGATTAAAATCTTGGATATTTGCTGTCATAGATTTTAGGTTCAGTAACATAATCTGTGCGCCGACGATTTAGGCTGCTATTTGAAAAGCAATTTATCGTCAATTTTGCCTGAAAAATCCATGTTGATAATATTGTGCATAATTGAAATTGGATTTGGGGAGGAAGGAGGTTCGAAGGAGTATTTGAGATGAACAGGATTTGTTGATTTACCGTCAGTATTCGTTAATCGCTTCCCAATATTCAGGATGTTAATTATGCAGCTACTGTTTAATAGCTATTGCGACCACAGATTTAGAAGCTACCAATATATCTCTGTGTACGAGTGTTCCTTTCGAATTATTTTAGTTAGGGAAAATTCAACTACACGGCTATAGATCATCACCTGGACGTTTTGTCTGTGGCCTGCTCAGTTGCACCGACAAGATAGACTAGAAGATAATATTCTGGTCAGAGAGAGCTAATGAAGCGAGGCGTCACATTTCCATTCATAAATGAAGGTCAAATGGTGTGGCTCACTCAAGAAACAGTTGAAAAGCACCCAACTTTATCAGCCAATGCCCACACGTTACTACTTCCTTTTCCAACATCGTACCTGGTCGAGTTCGGTGTCTCGGCGGTATCAGATTTGATACCTAGGAAGAGAAATCGACTCAGCATCAGCGTGCGCAGTGATTTGAGATTGAAACTCACGAATTTGACACCTCGAATTCAGGAATTGTGCGGCAAGTATCAGGCTCAATGCAGTCATTAGTTTTTTGTTGGATTTCTTGTAACACTTCCCATTTGCATGTAGGCCTACTTAGATTCTTCGTGATAGGCTACCTGAAGTCTGCATTTGAAAATTTTTGCTACTGCTATCTTTGACTTCTGTTTTTAACTTGAATAGTGGCCTACCGGTTTAGAGGGAGGAATTAAACATACTTTCAATTTCAACTGTTAGGGAGGAATCCGAGCAAAAAGGTTAAGAACCACTGTTGTAGACTAAAGGTCATTTTCCCAAAACCTATGACTGTTTGATTGCTGGACGGTCAACCTAATTCAAATTTAGATTCTCCGTAGATACGTTTATTTATTGGACACTTAGAGCGGGCATACTTTATTCCTTATAGAATGCTTACTTCGTGCAAATGAAAAATGATTCGAATCGATTCAATATTACAAGCTGAACCCATAGGCTATTTGAATTAACAGAGCAGAAAGCACAGGGAGCAACACATTTTCATGCTAATACAACAACATTGCTCTATGAAAAGAACAACAATCTGTAAAAAATCATAATGAATGTCTCGAGCATATTTAGGGGATAAAATGAGGAATCATATTGAGTGACGAATTAATTTGGCAACTCGACAATTCCGTATTCAATAGGATATGATGAATTTTTTGTGAAATGTTTTTGACATCTTGACAATGTTGAGAAAAGTAACCAAAGATTTGTTTGTCTCTAGAATTTTATCAGACAGAGAAATATATCTTGCCGAATCAACTTGTTAATAGCTTTCAATCAACCGTTCTTCGATATATCAACTCTTCACCATTTCTGAAGTATATGATAAAATGCAATGTGGTTTCGAAAGCTGATATCAATAGCAAATTGGAACCTCATCAATTGGTTACTCAATTAGTTCAAAGTTTTAGGACGTCGTGATTCAATCGCACCTAATCTGATATGACGCGCATCAATATAAACTTTTTGACACCATCAGAGATTGTGAATCTGAACATGTGGCATGCTAATAGTAGTTTTTCCTACCCTATTTAATAAATCTCTTAACTGCTACATTATTAAATGCATCCATTCTATTCATTGTTTGCCATCTCCAGCCTACTGTTGAACTTTTTTTTGATGTTACACTGTATTCCTCTGCTTTGCAGACAAGTATGTATTATTTATGTGCATATATATCGTATAGCTACTAAGCCTACTACACCTGAGTACTCACGGACTTTCTCGTTGTACATGCACAACTGAGCGGATAAAGCGACATTTTCCTGATCAGCACAATGTGGTGTGGTAACAACGGTAAAGCTATTTGAAGTATTTTCTCAAAATATTTATGATTTCAAATCTGATAGGCTTAGATAAAATATTTCAAGGCATCAGTTTTTCAGTTGGTTGCAATCCCATATTCTTCTGATTTCCAGAAACTCCTTTTTCCTTTTCCTAAATCATCTCCTTTCATTTGATAACTAATATTTTTCTCAATCTACTATCAATCAGACTCAAATAGGCCGTCTTGCGTACAAATGAACTTCAGCTTTCAGCCCAGGTGTTGGACTAAGTGTTGGACTAAACTATGCCTTTGCATCTTGATATTGCGGGGGCTACTCATATTTCTATGAAGCTTAATCGTAATGTCCGGATAGTTGAAGTTGTCTTGGCCGGTCATTTATTGTTATTTTTTATGGTTGAGGAAGAGCCAAGGGTTTTAATGATGTAATTTAATTTAGGTATAATTAATTTCGGTTGCTAGTCGGCAACCATCATCAGATAAAAGGAATTAAACAGAACCAAAAGTCATGAATTCAAATTTCACATTAACATAGGAAATAAGGGAGTAGACAAGAAATCTAGTAAAACGTATAAAACCATGTCAACAAACTTCAGTAGGGAAAAGGAGGAATAGAAATATGCGACAGATAGTATTGGGCTGCATCTTACCAATAGCAATAGTAATTGATCTGACTAGAAATATTACTATCAAAAAAAAGATATAAAATACATATATGCATACAAATGTAGAAAAAGAAGGTACTGTGAAAAATGACTTAATGACTATTGGTGAGACTGAGAAAATATCGAATCACTAAATGAAGAGGAAGTCCTTATAGCACTCTAATTCAGTTTTGTTGTTGATGATTGGCTTCAGCTTGTGAATAAGCATTGCTTCTCAATGTGAAATCCTTCTTTCTTCCACATTGCTACCCACCCAGCGACCTAGATATCCATGACTGAACGGGCAATGTGGCAGTTATCATTTGTTTTACGAGAAATGATAATATGAGTCATCATTTTTCTCGTAGAAACAATAACTTTATTCTCAAGTACGATCGCCTATATACATACATGTAGAAATGTAGTGTCTGAGTTGTCTATTTAAGTCGCAGTAAAACAGATGGTATAAAAACCATGAGAAAAGGAAATTTTGTCATTGATATTAGCCACTTATCAATCAATCATACAAAAAAGACATCAGACAGCCAGTATTTTAAATTTCAACAATTTGATACGGTCAATATTGCAGTTGCTAGCGTGCAAAGTAGAATTGAAATGCCATTGAAATAACATAACAGTTTTCGGGCAATATCGTAGAGCCATAGACTTCGCGGGCGGTAATGCAAGCTCGCTCGTGTCATACGGCATTATCGCCCTCTTCTAAAGGGCTGCATCTATATATCATACCACAAAATTGCTCACTATATAATATCAAAAGAGATCTTTGACGCCAACAATGCAAGACATAAAGGATGCGCGAAAGCGATTGAAAATTTCCCACATTGTTACCCGAAAAAATCTATGTCAATAAAGTTGTGCGTAGCTGAAATGAACTGGGCAGCAATGTAGGAAGAAAGCAGGAACCAATGCCATGAATACACATTTAGATACGCTAACTGAGACTTCTAAAATATCTTTCACATGCATGGATGCAAATATCAGTATTGAGGGATACATTGTTGCTTTCCTTTTTCCGCATTGCACCATAGCTACATCACGCACAGTAGCTGTTCGTTGATGGTAATTTTAGCTCGGTCAAGCACCGATTTACATGTGGGTCAATGTTGCTAAATCTTGAGAAGAATCCAATTACTCAGACCATGCTGTGTCTGAAAGATACTTGTTTAACTGTAACACCTACGTTAGCTGTCGTGACGCTTTAGTTAGCTTTGAAAGCAAATAAATCAGACAAGCTACTCCCAGGAATTCTCACAGAGATGCCAAGGTTTCAAAAAAAATGCGGGAGACCCAACATCAAATGATCCAACAACAAAAATAGTAAAATTTGATTAAATCATATTTAAAAGCCCTATCAACTTCCTATATTTTCTTCAATAAATGGAGAATATTTATTTTTGAAGACAATTAATTTGTCACATTTCCAATAAAAAAGATAGAATTCGTGAATCAAAAGAAGATCTATCTTTTCAATAAACGCATGATTGCATGCTTCTCATTGGTTGTGAGGGAATGGAGGAGGGCTAATCGAAGAATAGGCTAGCGGTGAGTGGCTAATCAGTCCGAGCGCTTGCTGTTACATTTGAATGATGGAAAGAGCACACTAGAAGGATAAAAACTGTTGACCTACTTTAGAATACGGCGTAAATAAATGACGATGCGGGAGATTTAAGCAATTATGCGGGTGAGAGGAAGATTGACTAAAAATGCAGGAGACTCCCGCGAAATGCGGGAGACTTGGCATGTATGTTCTCATACGATGATGAAAATCATCCCAGCAGCCATTTATAATAGAATATAATGCTTACTAATTCAAATTATTAATTGAAATAGTCCTAATGAGGACTGATGGCGTTCTCCAATCCACCAGTGTACAGATGCAATGCTACTGTATCCATTGGATTAATCAGTTCTTAAAAGAACTCAATGGAGCTTTCTTGTGGCAACGAATTAAAATTGATCAGATTTGGCCCAATATCTGGTAAAAGTGGAAATCTTAAGATTTGTAACACTACTCATTCTTACTGTTAATATACTAATACCATAGATTCCAAACACTGCCGCATACATGTTCAAAACAGACGTCTAATATACCTTACCGACTACAGATGCTGGTAGTGGAAATACATTAGGACAATGGTCATCATAGGTTAAGGATATTAATAATGGATATTATAAAACAACAGGAGATCGATGGATTAAAATTGGAAAAGTGGAGGTAAAACATGGAAATACAACGATGCTACTACACCGAGTCTGACACTACACATGTGGATAAGTGGATAAGTGGAAAGTGGATAATGGAGACAAACAATAGAACTACAATGACACTCTACTACACCGAAAGCAATGAAGTTATACACACTATACCTAAGACTACACATGGAAAATACTGTTTCTTCACTTGAATTTGTGATCGCCAGTTTCTTAATCCGTCTATAATACTTCATGTAATCCCACATTTCTTCATTTGCTCTTCATTTGAAATACAATACATCGATCACTACTTCAGCTACCGATTAAGGGATGTAAAACATAATACTGCAGTCCATCAGTCATCAGCAGGTACTCGTCTAGTTGTGTTTCGACCCCTAACCTGTACATGTCAGCACATGTCACTTTCCATCTGCTGTGAGAGCTATATGCCTAGACTCTTATCTATCGGACATGCATTTATATGACGCCACATGTTTTGTGAGCCGCATAATTGACGTTTATCTAAACAATTTTTCATGATAAAAATACAGAATATGAAGTACTAAACTTTGAAAAATTTAAATATTTAAAAAAATTTTATATTGAAAAATTGAATATCCTGCATTCTATCAGCTGCCAAAGAGAACATAATGAAAGTGTGATCGAATTGACCCCTTTTTCGTTAGCAGCGTTACAAAAAAATAAATTTTAGACATAGCATTATGAACTTGTTATAGATAGCATTTCTTGCTAATTTTTTGATTGGCCCTCGAAAGAGGAGAAGCCAAACAGGATCACATACTACAATTCTACAAAGGAACTGTTGATCATAATGATCACTTTATCGAACACAACTCACCTCGAAGACGCATCAGCAGATGAACAATTTGGACATTCCATTCAATGATTGCAGTTGCTGCATCACTAGTTTATTCAAATGAACGGCACCTGAAGCAGATACTCGGATATAAGAGGACACAGTGGCGCAGAAAATCCAAAGATGTAAAGCCAAAAGCCTCTTCAGGCAAATTTCAAAATATGTGGACTCGACTCGGCCACAATACCACCCTCTAGAGGAGGCGGTGCAGTCTGTGAAGGTGGGAGAAGGATGAAAGTTGGAAATGTTTGTTCCGAATTCTTCGAACCAAAATTCAGCGCTGATGGACACTTGATCTGTGGTCACCACTGAACTGCGTTCGTTTGTTTATTCCGTAAGTTCCTTTGGGGTTATAAATACTAAGAAGATATATAGAATATATTACTGCAATTTTGATTTTTACTCCTTTTCGGTAACAACGCAAGTAAAAATATTTCCGGTAGACGAGGGTTAAAAGTACGGTGCAATCAAAGTCACAAAGATGACAAATTTGATTATCCCTAACTTGCAAAACGAGCGGAACTAAAGGTGAAAAGTGCAAAGTTAATTCAGAACTATACATGTAACTTCAGAATTGTCGCTTTACTGAGGCCTATTTCATGGAGTTAAGTATAGAGTAGGGATATATAGGTAGAGTGTCGACTCAAAAAAGTATCTGTATACAGTGAAAATTTTTACATCAAAAGATTCAGTTTTCTGCGGAGATCACGTTCCCGTTGTCCAAAAAATTATTTGAGCACTTTTGAAAAAAGTCAAAATTTGCCAATTTATATACTACCGAGATGACTCTCCTTTATAAGTAGCATGAAACACGTTGGATATCAAAAGGAATGAATATTTGCTGAAAAGCATCCTAACTAAGCAGAAATCAAGCTGATTATCAAGGGAATTTCATGAATTGTATTTTAATGAAAGTCTTCATGAAAAAGTCGCGATATTTTTCGTGCTTTCTTGGCTGAAATTTGAAGTTTTATTTCCATTTTCACCGGCATGATCATATGATTCGGTCACTAAATTCATGCTTTATTTCTTGAATCTGAATAGTAATGTGGACCTTTATTTACATCTTTCAAAGTTACTTGAAATCATTGTCTTTGATTATGAGATTTTGGTCTACCAGTGGCAGGCTGCCTGTGATATGATCACGCTTAAGAAAATGCTCTTAAGGTTGAGTACGAAAGTAATAGCAACCTATCGAACAAACATTACCTCTCGAAGGATGTCATGACACGGACGATCTGCAGAATAATATCATTTCTTCTGCATTACTATCATGATCAGTCAATTCCGTTATAATTTCTGAAAAAATGCAAAAATTTGCATATCTCACATTTGGAAACAATTCCGATTGCATCTCCCTTGAGTTCATTTAATAAAATCGAAAGTGTATACACATTGGGGATTTAATAAATGCGGAGTTACCACTCTACCGAACATACTTACTCTATGGAGTTAAGCAAATTGAGGTGCACCAGTGAAAATTTCAACAGTGAAATGCGAAACATGCTTTAAATTGTTTCAAAAAGATTGATTTTCCGTTGAAGATTAAGCATTCAAAATTAATCAATGATACATAAAGCTTTCCATAAAGATTTCAGACTGATAAAAACAGTGATATCAGTATGATTGAGTGGTTAAAACAATTGTGGGTATTTCTTCGTGAATAAAATTTTACTATGTAGCACATTTGGAATTTGATGAAACTTGATATGAAGGTGAGTGAGATATCGTGGAGCATTGGTGCAGCTCTATGGAATTTTCTCGATGAGGAATAGAATCTGTGGCTGGCTGTGTTTAAACAATTCCATCCATCCATTAGGTTGCATCTGTGGGTCGCATAGGGGCGTCACGCGCCAAAAAAATCCGGAGGAGCCCAAAATGCTGCTTTTCTATGAAGGCATTGATATCCTCTTAGATAGGTATTAACCTAACTTTAAGTGCTATATAAACCGGTTATTTGAGAGAAATGTCAGTCTATTTATCAATTTAAAATTGTTAATTACTGATGTTCAGAAGTGCCGTTAGCATGTAACTGTGTATTGTTACTAAAACAGTAAATAGGCCGCCCTTTACTCACGCCGAAGCTGAATGTGTTCTAATGTGATAGTATCACGGGAAGGTAATATAGGCCTAGATACTGTATTTTGAGACTATAGTCCGATTTCGATTTATCAATTCATTTACACTTTCACCGCACACTATGAAGGAAACTAAATTCTCCGAGGTACAACCTCTCAACCAGGTGTTCTATATGGATCCTATACAGCATAAGCTCATACCCATTCAGAAAATCAAAACCAGTAATATGTTTATAAAAATCATTTAATCTAACAACTTAACAGTAAATGTATAGGCCTAATGATGATTCAATTAGAAAACAATTAGATATAGGATTAAGTTCAGCGGCTTCTTCAAGATAGTCTATAAAAAACGAAAAACAATAAACTAACGTCTCTCACAGGAAAACTCGGTCCAGAAATAATCGACCATTTGATCGCTATCAAGTCCGGTGTCCTTGATCCGGCGAGATTCAACGGCAATTAACAGTAAATCCCTCAAGCGATCATGGGTCATTACTGTCCGTAACCGATTTTTGATAATTTTCAGGGCTGAAAACGAACGTTCACATGAAGCCGAGGAAACTGGCAATGTCAGCACCAATTTATACAATTTTGAAAGATTTGGATAAATAGAACACTTTTCCTTTTCAATCATGGATTTATAAATCAAATGAATTGACGATTGGTTTGCGATCTGTTCTGTTATATGAGTTCTGCAAAATAGTATGTATTCTTGCTTCAAATCTTTAACATTAAGATCTTCTTCAAAATAGGCACCCAAGGTAGATGAAATCAGGTAGATTTTATCGGTAGATGAAATTCAGCACATAATTAACGTAAAAATTTTATTAGATTAAGAATCCTTTTAGATTAAATATTTTTGTCAAAAAAATTATTTGTGCACACTAAATTATTGTTAATTATTAAATTGATTTATAATTAGTAATTGATATTCAACATTTGATGTATATTTAATTTCAATTCAAATAGAACCTATTCTGTGCGCTTTTCTAGTAACTGAATTTTATGACTACCTAGAAAAAATCTGGGGGAGCCCGTGCTCCCCCGGCTCCCTATGGCGTGACGCCCCTGGGGTCGCAGTTGGTGCACTATGCTGGAAAACTCCTTACGGTTTCTTGCACAGGTGGCGAGTTGTCTCATATTTAGTCCCGTAGCCAAACCATTTGCTGTCGTCCTCTCGCTCTCTTCCCCTCAATCTTCCCGGTCACTATCAGCGGTAGTACTCCTTCTTTTTGCATTACGTGCCCAAACAATGCAGACTTTGCTCTGGCCATTTTAGGGAACAATGAAATTTCTCTCCATGGAACACGGAGAGAGCCAATGTAGAAGGGGTAATGTAAGCTCCATGGAACACGGAGTAGTCGCCGGTAACACCACATCTCGCATCCGCTTGTAACCCTGGCGAGTTATCTTTGGAGATGACCATAGCCTTCGTTTTTCCTGCATTAATCTTCAATCCATAGTCCAGACTAGCTCGATTCACCGCGATTAGCATCCGCTGAGGATCATCTTCATTGTCAGTTATGAGCACTGTATCATCGGCATATCTCAAATGGTTGATTATTTTTCCGTTGATTACTACCCCACAGTTTTGGTATTCTTCTTATAACTAGAAATCCAATTGAATCGATCATCTTGTGTGGACCTTGTAGGACAGAGTTTTCTATGGATTTTGTTGAAACTTAATAAGATGAACGAGGCTTCCGGTATCCATAGAGTAAGCATACTGGCAATTCAGTATTAATTAAATCCCCAATGTGCATGCAGTTTTGATTTTGTTAAATGAACTCGAGTTTTGACTCAGCACCAAAATACGAGATATGCAAATTTTTGCAGCTTTGAAGAAACTAGCACGGAATTAACTGATCATTTTACATGTAGACCGCATGAACGTAATCTCCGCAAAAACGGAATCTTTTGATAAGAAGATTTTCACTACATACTGACATTTTTGAGTCGACACTCTAACCACATGTACTATATGACTTGCTCAATGCTTGTAGCTAAAGTTTGACTACATTTCGTCTGTTGAAAGAATACGCATGAGTTTCGGCTTGTTTCAGACTGTCCGATGACTATGGTTAAAAGAATCATGAGTCGAAAATGCCTCCGGCTTTGAAATGTTTTACGACTACCCATCCATATCTTGAATGTTTGGGAGCTATTTTTCGAATAATTATCGAAGAATGTAAAGGTCAATATCCGAACATCTTTTAATAGCGAAGTTATTTCATGACTTAAGTTTGAATGACGAATCTCCTCCGTACCTCATTGCACGAAAGTATTGGATACCCTCAAAACAATCCGTCAAAATTTTGTTGTTGCCACACGTTTCTTCTTTTCCTATACATCGCTACTTTTCAAAGGAAGAATTTTCAAATAAACAATGTCGGTATCCAAATTTAACATTCGGACGAATATTTGGCTACTGACAGTAGAATTGAAAGTGAAAAATAATTTTTCTATTTTCAAGTTATATTTGCAATAATCTATCTGATATTTTGAGCTTCTTTCTACAACCTTCTCGATGATCATTCACATGCTTATAAACCGTAATTGAGGTTGATAGAAAAATTAACATTTCTATTAGTGAATTCCCACATTTTAAAATTTCGCGCGCTATACTGATAGGCCTGCTTGTTTGTGAAACACAGTTTCTCTACAGACTGTTTAAAATACTGATTTTAAGCAGGGCGGGACTGACGTAAATAAATGCTTAATATTTGGCTTTGTGAAGCGATGCTATAATTTCGACTGCTTTAAATCACTGGTTTATGAATGCATATATGAAACGCAAGATAAAAATACTGATATAAGGCACTGATTTATTTCATGAAACTACAAATTTGCAATGAAACTACACTACTACTGATTTATTTCGGGTAATAATCTACAATTCAAGATGATAAGAAGCTCGGTCACGGATTTAGGAGAAAGCGTCAGTAGCTGTCACATCATCAATAAGATGGATCGAACGAACTGCAACACGAACTGAGATTTTTAGTGCGAATATGCCAGATCATAGAAATGAACAGTGCCATTGAAGGATAGGCTGCCATATCCATTCTATATATTGTGCGTAATTGAGCTATGGTACAATGTGGAAAAAGGAAGGCAACAACGTATCCCGTAATGATGATTTCTCTATCTATGCATGTGAAAGACATTTTTGAAATTTCAATCGGCGTATATCTACATGTGTACTCATAGCATTGCTGCCCACTTCATTTCAATTACGCACAATAGTATCAAAATAGCCTTTTTCGGGCAACAATGTAGGACATTTTCAGGCGCTTAAATGTCCTATATTATTGCCCTCAAAATCCATGTTAATGTTATATTATATGGAAATGAAGTCTTCTAAACAACCAAACTACTAAAAAAGAAACGCAGGCTCTGCATCACTATTTCGAATATCTCGAATAGGCTCACTATGCTCAGGCCAACCCACAGTCCTAGCAAACCACCAACATTGGAAATGAATTGCGACAGGGTGAACTTGTATTCCTCATGAATGTACTCGACATTGTTATCAGGTTTAAATTGAATGTTCGCACCTCCAGATGATATTTTTTTAGCTTCCTCTATTTGATATAGTTTCATTTTCAGACCATGTGTCATAAGAGTGGATTTTGGCTCTTGTTTGGGAGTATCACGGTTGATTGAATACTTGAGAAGATTGCATGTTCGTTTTGAATATTGCAGGCAGTGTTTGGCTGCATCATTTCTCATTGCAAGCTTTCTGCTGCCTAGTTTTGAAATATAATTTTTAATTGGATTAATTTTGACCGCTGTTCGATTCAAACATAAACGAGGAGTACTTTTGACATCAAATTGGAAAATTGGAAAATCTATTGAGTAGCATCCAAATTCTTTCAAAAAGGCTTTCTGTGTATAGTAAGCTTCACATTCTGCATAGCCACCTTGAAATCGTCTGACTTTCGTGCGAGTGACATCAAAGAGGTTAAACGTGAAAGGGTTTTTCACGCATTTGCCTTCCTTGTATATTCTGTGATAATTTTTCAGTGATAAAGTTATGTCCTCTGTCTCGTACACATATACATCTAATCCTTGATTTGCAATATTGATGCCTTCTCCTGGAGGATTAACAAATACGGTCACTTTTCGATGTTCTGCACTGTTAAACAACAAATAATCCTTGTATGGTAATCCGACTGAAAAATATAGTTCTACTATTTTCAAGTTTGCTCCTCTTTTGATTTGAAATAATTCTTTAACTGGGTTCATGGCGTGGCAAGCGCTGACAGAACCGTAGGTGTATTTGGTATCTCTATCTACTCTCCAATACGTGAAAGAATCTTTGTGGCTGAGAGAAGCTCGATAGTGATGTTTGGTAATGCTTTTACCGTCAATTATCAAATACTTCACATTAAACTCCGCAATTGGATCTGTCACTTTGAAAGACTCAGGATTTAATGTCGATAGCATTATTCTCAATCTATAATGATCTACTAATTTATCATACTCGGAGGTTAATGTCAAATTAGTAAGATCGATCGACTTGTTGAGATTCCTCCACGGCTTTTCCAAGTTTCTATTTACTGTAAATGGAACAGCTGCGCTTGGATTGCAGATAGTAACGTCTGGCCATGTGAAGCCCTGAGGATCATCCTCAAAAATGGTTATAATAGGCCCTTTTAGATATTGTTCCGTAATGTCATACAGGTTAATAACCAACCCAGACAGACCAGCAATGCATACAATCGACCAAAACAGTCGGGAAAGTACACTTCGTGCTGAAAACACGTGTGAGACTCCGGCAGCGGAGCAACCGGCGACCAATTGAAGGAGCCGTGTTTTCTCGGCTGACGATTTTGCTGACGAGTCTTGAACAGGATTATCAACCTGAATGTCGGGGTTTTGATAGACCATCCTTGAATATTATTGCAAATGTTGCTCGATAGGTTCTGCAGATGATGTGTTCGATTAATTCTGAGAATTCACGAATCACAATTTCAGACGTCTTTTGAAATGTTAGTCCAGGAAACAGCAGTGTGCATGCAACAGCACTTTTATAGCAATCTAATTATTCCGATGTTGTCGTGTGGAGATATGCACTGAAAATTGATGTCTGATATTCCAAACCAACATGTTTGATTTGCAGCCATTTCATTCCTCTCTAGTGATGGTGATGAATTATTCTCATCGATCTCAGGCTTGAAGCCATCTGATTGCTCCGTGTTCACGAGCAATTATTTCATGACGCGGAAGTTCACTGAAATGATGCAACTGATTTATGCTTCAATTACAGGACATAATGAATGACTCATGAGACTTTCGAAATCAAATGTCTGTTGCATTGGCGGTTGGTGACTCTTGGCTGAGGTGGGGGAATAAACGGCTCATTCTCTTTGCTGCAACATTGACCTCTACTGGCTGGACTCTGTCCTTCTTTCAAATGCATGAGGTACATTTCAGTCAATAGTGACTCTATTAATTTTTTTGATAGATGCTAATTTTTCTCTACTATAAATTTAAGTTTTGAGGCTGTGCATCTTAAATGCACGGGACCGCGTTTGATCGGGTTTGAGCGTCCAGGATTTGGCGGTCGAAACGCGATCGTCCTGACCAAGTTCTTGTTCATGACCTCACTAAAAATAGTCAAATAATTTGTATGCATATTTTGTAGAATTTTATTTAACGTTTTAGCGTAAGGAACTAATTTAGCGTAATCCCGCTATGTTAGCTAGATCTGATATATTGATTGGAAACAGATCTATCCTCTCATCAGCTGAATGGGCAGACTGTTAAATAGAATCTTTTCAATATATAAGGAATAAGCATAATAATGAACAGAACGACTTACTCGCCAATTCATTACACATGAGGAGAGGGGAACCGTTGTTTGTCCTTCTAGTAAGTATTTTCAAATTTTGAGACATTTTAGGATATAAAAAATGTTCTTTTAAATCATATTTTGCAGATACTAAAAATCAACTAGTCATAAGCTTGCTTTTTTAAAAATTTTCTTACCTTGACGCACTTTGCTTTGTTGAATTGTTCATACTTCGATAAAACCATCAAGACGGATTTGCACCTAAATCAAAATTCCTTGTAATTTCTTGATTTCGATTGACTTACTAGACCCATAGTGCATGTTTAAAGTTAAATTCTGAACTTTCTTGAGCAACTCTCAGTGTCCAGTTCTACGTGGCTCTAGTTGCAGAAATTCAAGTATTCATGTATTGTAATTAATCATTTTTTAGATTTTGTCATAAATGAATATTCAACTCACTGTTATTCATAGAGTCCCAAATGAGTACTAGAGAGAGTGCAGAACCTTCGTGCTAACTGTGACTAAGAAATAAGTTCTAAAATTACTTTTTAAGTACTCAGTTTAGAACTGTTTGGGTTCGAAATCACATTTACTTAATTCGCATTGATCTTATTACTCATTTTACTACTCCTTTAGTGAGCTGCATAGGCCTAGCAACTCCACCACTCGACAAATGCCATTTATCATATCTAACACGCTGCAGTGCCTCCCATATCCCCATCCATCTATAAGAGCTGCTGCGGGAATTAAACACAAATGCATTTGGATCAATAAAATCTTAAGCAGAAAATGGTTAAACACCGAATACACTGAATTACAGTTATGATCAAACAAGACAAACATGTTATTAGGCAGAAAAAATATGTAGGCTTTATAGAATACAAGGGTTTCTGAACTACATGATAAGCCCAATAAGTCAGATGCAGTCAGCAAGTGAAATTAAAACAATTAAGTTAGAATTCATATGTCATACATGTGTGTATTCAAAAATACCATGATTGTTTTCAAATTTGCACGTTCCAGTTTGCGATTATAAAAATGATAATACAGATGCTTAAGGTAGTCACAACATGTCCACGCGGAGAGTGTACGAGCGCTACATTATAAGTACATTGTTCAGAACGTCAGACTCCATCTAAATCACTGAAATCAAATTAAACTACTTTCGAATGAAATGACTTTTTTCTTTAGCTTGACTGTTCTTTCATAGTGTTGTTAAGATTCATTTACAATAAATTATATATTTAGAGAATTATCAACAAAAGATTAAACTATTTTTTTTTTATTGTTTGGAATAATTAC
This sequence comes from Prostheceraeus crozeri, assembly GCA_907163375.1. Classification (NCBI taxonomy): domain Eukaryota; kingdom Metazoa; phylum Platyhelminthes; order Polycladida; family Euryleptidae; genus Prostheceraeus; species Prostheceraeus crozeri. The sequence continues at coordinate 235,720 of CAJQUW010000328.1, forward strand.
AGTATTAAAGCAAATATTAAATCAGACACTTTTTTCTAGTTTTGAATGTGTTTTTCAAATCAACGTTTCGATTTTGTCAAGTAATTACATTGATACACCATTTCCAACTCATGCATCAACTAGCTAAATCTGATATCAAATTTACTCAATTCAGTTGTATTTAGCACTAAAGAACTTGCTTCATTAACAAAGAATCTCATATCTAACCTAAGGATTCTCACTTCAGTTGCTCAGTTGTGCAATCAACTTATCAAGTTCCTCAGTTCAAGTATAAAACATCTCATTTCTAATTTAAGTTAAACGATCATTTCTCGCAAAGCAGTCAACTTTGTCAAATCAAGAGCTATAAACTAAGTTCAACAATCAGCACAACAACAAATATGATAACTATGTGAATGATATCAACTTTTCAATTTAAGATGCCACGCACGTGATAGCTTAATTTACAAACAGTGGATTGCTACTGCTTACGTGCGACGTCGGGATTTCTCTGAGTCTGCATGCCAATTGATTATCTCATACAGCGTCTGAATTGCCTTGACAAAGACTAAGTCCGAAACGTCGGCACCACGAAATAAACTTTTATTCGCTCGTGCCTTCTTTTGTGTATCCCACAAATGCATGGTAAAGATTGTGAAAATATCTTTCATGCGAGTGGGCGGAACAATTCACTTCTTCTGTTACAGAAACCAAAGTGAGAAACGTTAAACAGCATATATTGACTGTTATAACCAGTGGCGTCGCGTGCGCCCAGACCATAGGCCTTCACTCGGCATTGGAATACTATTTCTATATCAGACTTTTTTTATGTTACAACATTAATTTTCATATAAGTTGATTTTTTAATAACAATTTCCTGAACATTTTTTAAGGCCATGGCCAAGTGAACTTGATATGAGAAATGATTGCTCATGTCTCTTAACCGCCTTACTCAAAGAACTGATTACTATATCCCCTCTCTGTCCAGACCACATTTTCTCGAGAAAAAGGAGGCAAGGCCAACAGTTTCTTGTGTTTCTCGCGGCGCGTCAGCCACTCACATGTTTGAAATTTTAATCCATTTATATGTCTTGTGTATTTCTTATTTCTTTCTCTGTGAACACTTTCAATTTTCATATCAGTTGTTGGCCTACCTTGCTTGACGACTGTCATCTTTTCAATATCTGCAGTACTAGACATAGTGTCACATCAATCACGTAAAAACAAATTATGGAATTCTACAGAATCTGTGTGTTCGAGTCAGATGCATTACTCTGCATTCATTGAAAAACGCTCATCTGGAGATCGCAGTAATGGGCAAAAGACCGTTCCAGGACAAGACAAATTCAGAAAAAATTGAAACTTTTAAAAACGCCTAAATTTAATAATTTTGGCTACTTTTCAGGTTTTTAAGACCTAAATTTGTAAATTTAGGGGCATTTAAAATGTTATGATTTTTTTCAGAAAAAAATTGGATATTTTAAAAACGACTAAATTTAAGAATTTTTGTCATTTTTTCAGGTTATGAAGACCTAAATTCATAAATTTAGACGTTTTTAAAAATACCAAATTTTTCAAATTTTTCAAAATCTCAAATTTGAGAATTACAATTTTTACCTTGAAAATCATGACCGTTCCAAGAGACATCAGAAAAAATTATAAAAGTTAAAAATCTCAAATTTGAGAATTATAATTATTTTTTATCTCGAAAATCATGACCGTTCCAAGACACAACATCAAAAAAATTGGTAATTTTAGGAGTAGTTAAAATAACCCCAATTATCCCTAAATTTATGAATTTTTAATCATTTTTATGTCTAAACCAAGTTAAGAACCTTCTAATTCATATTTAAAATACGTCTAGGGGAAAAATATTTCTTTAAGAATGTAACACAATCTCTTACAATGCCTGTTATTGTTACTGCTTTGCACTCTGATGAACCTCCCAATTGTGGGGAACAGCTGCTCCCGCATACATGACATAAATGCAGTTGCTTCTGGCATTCCTGAACCATTGAATTACAGAACAAACAGCTACCTGCACTTAAAGATTAAAACGACGTGGAATATATTGCAGCATGTAGGAAGTGAGACTTCATTTTACAATTTCATTAATCATAACTAGTGACTGTTTTCTTTCTTCATTGCAAAATGCCAAAACGTACTGCCGCGGAAGCTTTTTCGTTTTACATGCCGATTTTACTAAACTTAATTAAAGAAGAGCACAAGGAAACTGCGAATAAATACTTTGAAGAGTGGAAGGTGGAAATTGAATCGAGAAAGAAGAACAAAAAGGTGGACTCTCAAAAACAAGTGGAGGATATTACAGTAAAAATAGAACAGTATCTCACCACTACTACAATTCCTCAGTTCAATGTTACAAAAGAACATTTCATTACCATCGAGGATAGTGCTACTATGATTTCAAAACTGATTGCAAGTGATAAAGTACACCATGGGTCGTTGCTGAGAAGTGCTGCTTATCAAGGTTATGGGTTTAAAAGAATTCTGGAATTGAGTGACAATAAAAAAAACGGATTTGTGGCAAACTTGGAACTATTTATAATTTCCTATAACGTAAGTTATTGTTATTTCTTGATGAAGTTATCGGATCTAATTCTACCACACGTATTATTTTTAAATTCATCAATGCCCATTAGTTTTGTTAGAAAACATTTTAAAGAAATCAAAATTTATATAGAAAAATTGAATCAACCGTCAACTATAGAAGAAATGAGGTTTGGTTCCCAAGATGAATGAACATTAACTGTGTTGTTTCACTTTTTAAGATATGTGCAATGTACATACATATTTGATGCATACATATTTATGACGACTTCTTTATAAGTTAGTATAAACGCATTTTGGATTATTTTGAAATGTAATTAAATTTTCTTTTCTTCTCCAGTCTAATGGTAGTAGACTGGAATTGTATAGATATATTTCAGTATGTAACATAATCTTTGGTATGTAAGCATGATTCATGGAACTTAGTAGTAACGCATTTTGGATTATTTTGAAATGTAATTAAATTTTCTTTTGTTCTCCAGTCTAATGGTAGTAGACTGGAATTGTACAATTGTGTGATAAGATTGATTGTTGTATTATTATATTTGATGCAAAATACACTGCCGTTGTTTTTATTTTTCTGTACAAGAAGTAGACATTATTGCAGTTATTGGAATTTATTTCATTTAAAATGAATGATGAAAATCCGACAGTTATACTGAGTAATATAGGCGATATATGTCCTCAGGTTAATAATATCACTGGGTTCTTAAAATTATATGGGAAGCAAACAACTACGATTTTCGATTTAAATAAGATCGCAAATCAATTGGGAATAAAGAATTTTCACCTATTGATGAGGGATGAATTACTATTGATAAAAGATGTGCGAAGCACTGGCTCTGCTAATAAACCGATTCCTTACAATGTAACGTTTTAATTTAGATTAAATTAAATCATTTCAAAATCGAATAAGTAGTAAGGCAAGTCATCATTATGAGACAGTTTTAAATCAACCCCCCCTTCTGACTTCTAGGGGTCCCTTAAGAAATTTTTTTTATTATAAAATGTCTAGCATTACCGAGTTCTTAAAAATATACGGCAAACAAACAACTGCAAATTTCAACCTAAAGAAAATCGCAAACCAATTAGGAATAGAGAATTTTCACATATTAATGAGAGACGAATTACAATTCCTAAAAAATAAGCCATCTATAAATTTCATAACAAATCTTCACACATCAGATCAAAAAGGAGTATATTGGTCTGCAGGTACGTCTAATAAAAATGGAGATAACTACTATTTCGACCGCCCAGAGGCTGAGAACTATTGGTTCGACTCTTATGGACTTCAACCTACAAATATGAAGTAAGAGAAATACTTGGAAATGGAACTTATAATACATTTCAAATTCAAAAACCAGGAACTACTTATTGTGGTCAATTATGTCTTTATGTTTTATTTAAATTACAAAAAGAAGTACCATTTCTTGATATTATGATAGAATGAATAATAATAATGATAATTAAAAGTCAAGCGAAGCTAGCTAAAGCTCACTTCGTTGTAATTCATTTTGATAAAATCGGCCTCTGATATCTTCATCATCTAAATCTTTGATATCATACGTAATCGGATAAGTTTGATTTATTTTACAAACTTAAAATATCTCTTTAGTCCAATAACCAACAAAGCCTTTTTCAAATTTATTCTTATACTTAAATATTCTAACTCTATCTCCAATCTTAAATTTCGGCTTAAGTTTCTGCAAATTCGGATTTCTCTCATTCGAATAATTATTTTCGAATATTTTCTTTCGTATTAAATCAGGATCGTCAGAAGCATTCTTTGGAGTTTCTTCAATACCTGAATGAATCTTATTGTTATAATCCTCAAACAGTTCCTGGTAATATCTTCAACCATTTCTGATTTCCTTGTTCTGTAAATTTCTTAAAAATTTTATTTTTCAATGATCTATTGAATCGCTCTATTACTACAGCCTTTCCCGCATTTTCTGTGGAATAAACAGTTTCAAATAGTGGCTTTACATTTCGGTTATAAAATTCCGATCCTTTATCAACAAACAATTTCCTTGGCTTTCTATTAGTTTCTTTAAAGATTTCTTCAAACGCATATTTAACTGATAAACCAGTTTTATTTTTTAAAGGCTTTGCCGAAGCGTATCGTGTATATAAATCTATAACGGTCAATGCGTATTTATATTCAGAATCATTCGGCATATGAATAAGATCAGCACTCCAAATCTCATCTTTATTAAATAATTTTACTTTCAGTAAATATTTAGGCCTTCTATATTCCTTGTGGATTTCAGACGCGTAGGTTTCAGAGTTATGAGTTTTGTCTAAACCCTCCCGAATAATATTTTAGCTTGTAAAGCTTTCTTAACAAACATTCTTTCAATTCTTTCTCTAAATGTAGGATTTTGAATACTACCTAATTCCTGAATCATCTTCTTATCAGCTACATGTCGAGAACTTAGGTCATGATTTCGATAAGCTAAATCGTGTCTGTAAGCTGCCCCATCTACTCTATTTATTGGTGCTTCACCTGTTTTTGGATTATTATTCTCATCTAGTCTTATATCTAATCGACTTCCTGGACCGGTATATGAATGACCACGAAGATGTTTTTCTTTCGAATATTTACTACAAATAAATCCAGGAAAGTTTTCTAATGCTTTTTGTATGTCACCTCCGTTGTGCATCCGACCGGTGTGCTGACAATTTGAGGTTTTATGTACTTTTAAGAGATAATTCAATAAATCTAAATTAGAAATTTTTAATTTAATTAAATTTTTGGAATTTGTGGAATTTGTAGAATTTGTGGAATTCATTTTTAAAGATAAAATAAAATAAATGTTTTACCTAATCGGACCTTGTTCAGAGGCTTTAGCCGATCAGACCAAAGGTCCTGACGTTATTACCGAATCATACTAGGACTTCCAGAACCATCTTTTGTTTCTTTAATTTCTATTAAATCATCAACATTGTGGAGAATATTTTTAAGAACTCGTTTTCCTTCATCAACTAAATTTAATTTACTAATAAAATTATCTACTATTCCTTCACCCCTAGCAACTTTCTCTAACTCTCTGTTATGACATTTTTGTTCTTCTAATGCTGCCTTCTCTGATTTATTTTTATTTACTGCTTGGACAATACCAGCTGTCCCACCTGCAACACTTCCTGATGCTGCTATACATGTGCCACCTATTATTAGTGGAATTAATGGGAGAATTCCACCATTCTTCTCTTCTTGTAATTGAATATTCTCTATCATTGGTTAACTTATGTAATACTTCTTTTTGTCAATCGTAATAGTTTTAGGTGTATTTTTGTCAATGATGTTACGTGGTTTTAATTCAACAGTTATATTATTATTATTATTACTTTTCGCTTGCGACATTTTTAATTAAAAAAATTTAAGCTATGAAAAATTTTAATCTAAGAGTTTTTTATAAAAAAAAATTTAATCTATTCTAGTTACGAAAAAATTTTAATCTATTAAAGTTATGAAAAAATTTTAAGTTATCAAAAATTTTAATTAACCTTTTAATCTATTGCAAACCTTTTTTTTTAACCGAATAATAGATACAATGACCAATTTACTGTCTGTTTACTTTTCTTGCTAAATTCACGTCTTTCTTTGTAGGCAGTATTGTTTGTTTTATTTAAATGATTTGCAATAGTTTCTACATCATTCGCAATTCCTGCGGCATCTGTTCCGGCGTGAGTTAAATCATCAACAATTATACCATCATTAGTATCAGGAAACCAACCTTCGATTTCATGCTTTTTATTATTTTCACCAATTGTTACAAATCCAAGCATTGTATCAATTACACCTGGAGAATCACTTATTGTTTCTATATTTTGAGTTGCAACATCTAAACGCATTTGTGTAAATAATCTTGGAAAAAATTATTCTCTAATGCAATACTATCGGTATCTGGTAATGGTGTTGTAAAATTAGCATCAGAATAAAGAGAAAATTCACAGTGCAAAATGAATCGGGTAAATATAAATAACTTTGCTGATTATCAACTTCAAAAATTAAATCTCCTCCAGTATTTACTCTACTGGAAGATCCGGGATTCATAGCAATTCTTATATAGTCATTCTTTTTTTGATTGTAACTGACGAACGGAGGATGGTCTAATCTAAATTTATTTTCGATAAGAGAAGACATTTTTATAAAAAATAATTTGACTTTTTTGTTTTTCTCATACACAGAAAAATTTTACTAAAATATACTTTTAGAATTTTGGTAGACCATTGCCTCTTATTTCTTCAATTGAACGAACCGTAGGTTCTATGGCCATGCCTGATTTCTTCTCATGTTTACTATCAGACCCTGCAGCTATGTTAGCAATTTTGTTTTTTATTTCCTCTGAAAGTTTTTTTAATTTTTTTGTAGTTCTTCAGAACCATGCTTAAGTTTACGAATAGTTTCTAGTTGTTTTAATTCGTTTTGTGTTTTAACAGCATTTGATATGGCTCTAGCTGTACTACCTATAGCAGCTGCTCCTTTAGCAGCAGATGTAATCAAATGTTTATTATTTTTAATTAAGTTAACGATACTTCCTATGCCAGAAAAGATGCCAACTCCTTCTTTTTGAATAGTTTCTACATTGTTATAATGGTAAACAGATTTCATAGATGGTTCATGCGCTTTTTTATTATTTGAAGCAAAATGTTTAAGATTGTGTTTATAAATTATAGGCATTTTTTAGGATTAAATTTGACTTTAGGAAAAAATATTTACGATTGGTTAGTAACCTGAGGACCTTTGGTCCGATCAGCTAAAGCCTCTGAACAAGGTTCGATAGGTTAGTAACCTGAGGACCGTTGGTCCGATTAAGATTTACGTTTGTGAATGGACAACAACTTCGTGATAACTTTATTAATTTTTCCGTTGCACGTTATCTATTGCGTCAAGCAGCGTGTGATGTATTTTAATTTCTTTTCTATTAACTTGCATTTTCTGCTGATTAATCTTCAACGCCGTTTTAAGAGCATTCAATTTAACTTTAAGAACATCTAACTGATTTTTAACAGAATCTAACTGTTCTTTATTTCCTTTAGAGTTTTTTTGCTAATTCTTCTTTAATTCATTTTCTAAATTGATTTTAAGATTTTTCATTTTATCAACTTTTTGATTAAGTGAGTTTACTTCATTTATTATTCTATTCATCTTTTTCATTTGTTGAGTAATTTTAGAACTTAATTCATCAACACTTTTTTGAAATGTAGTTTGTAACTGCTTTAAATTTTTTTAATTCTTTCAGGTAGTTTTTCCATTTCATCTTCTAATTGTTCTTTCAATAGTTGTATCTGATGTTTATTTTTAATGACTGCAGATTTTAACTTTATAGAAAGTAATATTAAAATTTTTGATTGTTCTGAAATCTTTTTAAAAAGTTTTGCTATATCTGCTTCTAGCTCTCTATCCTTTTTATCAAGTTTTAATAATTTTTCGTTTAATGATTTGTCATTAAGTTTAAGCAACTTTAAATCATTCATCAGTGGAACCAAAACATCGTTTATATATTTTTCTTTTAAGTCATTGATTTGTGTATCAACATATTGTTTATTTGTTAACTCTGTATTTTGTTGCAGAAGAATAGAAAGATGCAATGGACCAGATAAAAGGTCTCCAGTTTTCATGATATAATTTTCTATTTCTATTTCTAATTCACGATTATTCGGGATATATGCACCTCCACCAACATTTGGTAACAAATGAGAAAAAAAATAAAATTTTTCTAATAAAAATAAAAAAATGGAAAAGGAAATTTAAAAAAATTATATTCGCCCGTATCATCCTGTTCTTCTTATTCGACGAGATCATCGGGATTCGAAAATAAATGTTTTGATAATAATAATAATCCGTGTATAGATGTTAATGTTTTGTTTGAATTGCAAGCTGAAATATTTAAAGAACAAATTAAAGGTTTACCAACTATGTTATTGAAACCAACTATGTTGAATTAATGTTGGCTTATGTTGAATTAGATAAAGAAAATATGGTTATTATTGGTCATAATAATGTTTATGGATTTATTAGAGCAGTGTTACCAATTAGTAATACTGATTGAATAGAAAATAAAATAATTAATTACATCAATGTTACTGAATTAGTTAAAAAATTAAAATCTTTTTCGAAAGAAAAAATTAGATGATTTGTTGATGAACAAAACCAATATAATATTCATATCGAGAGCAAACAACATAATGAAGAATTATTGTGTCAAATTAATTATAGAGATACAATTTATAAAAAAGAAACATCAGAAATGCCACAAAGATATGATAATGATACTTATATAGGATTATATTCAAACTTAAATATTAATTTGTTGAAATCTTACATAAATGGTTTAGCTCAACAGGAGAAAATTTATATGTGGACAACACCTTATCCTATTAACAATGACCATAATCATAATAATTTTAAAAATAATGAAAATTTTGAAGAATCTTATAATAATAATGATGATAATAATGATGATGATAATAGAGATGATGATTCTGAAACATCAGAAAAAGGTGTAAATGGTAAAAAAGATTATAAAAATATTAGTAATTATAAAAATTTAAGTGAAGAAAAATTTATATCTCAGCATAATATTAATACATATAATCAAAATTCATCTAAATTTCATTTTCTTACAATTGAAAATAATAATGATGGAATAGTTGAAGATACTATTAGACAACTATGTGTCGGGTCTACAAAATTTAAATTAGGATTTACATCTAATCAATTTAAAATTTTATCATCTTTAATAAAAAATAAATATGATTTAGATTATGGTGGTTTTATTAAAATTTTCAAAAGAGATCAAAGACCAATATTTTTCTCTATTATATTATATTATCAAATAATAAATATAATTTGGAATTAGATATTCCTATCAGGGAATGGCATCCTATACCAAAAAGTGTAATTTATGATGTTGAAGAATCCATTTATGATGATGATGATGAAGAATCAATAGTTAGTGAAAATAAATTTAAATTATCTTTTGATAAAACGTTATATGATAAAACTTAATATGATAAAAGTTATGTGATAAAACTTAATGGGACAAAGAAAAAAAATAACTAAAGAACGTGAAATATATAATAATATAAAATAACTCTCAAGACCTTGATATTAGAATGTTTATATCTAAAATTAAAACACAATTTTTTTCTTTAAAAAATAAAAAAATGGAAAATACCAAGTTTTATTGTAACTTATGTAAAAAAAAATTGCAAACAAAAAGAACTTATCAATCTCATTTACAAAGTAAATTGCATTTACAAAATGTAGATCGAGTTGATGAAGGAAATATATTAAATTTAAATAATTATAAAAAAATCTAGAAACATTACCTGCTGATATAAAAGTTTAAAAAAATATTTGATGATTATTCACATTCGGAACATAAAAAAGTTTTTAATAGTGAAGATGAGCATGTACGAACCGACGGTTCTAGGGCTTCGCCAGAGAGTTCCTCGCCCGTACCAGATGGAAGATATTTATTTAGTGATACTGATGAATTTAACTAAATAGATGAATTTGATGAAGCTGAAAGAACCGAAGGTTCTAGGGCTTCGCCAGAGAGTTCCTCGCCCGTAACAGATATAAAATATTTATTTAATGAATCTGTTGAACATAATGAAACCGATGAAACTTTTTATAATGTATTAACAAACTTTTATAATATATTTAAGAAATCTTTCAAATGTCATATGAATGTAGAAGTACTTTATACAAAAAATGGACCTGATAGAATTCCTGAAGAAATAATACAAGGACATTTTACAAATTCACAAGAAATTCATAATGTAAATGATATACAACCCATATTTGAATCGATGATAAATAAATTAGAAAATTGTATAATTGAAGCCCAGTTACGTGAATCTGGTTGGAGATCTGTTAAAATACTATCTAAGAAAATAGTAATTGATAAATATAAAAATAATACTGGTAGTAGTTATGTTCCTTTGTCTTTCAGTTCACCACAAATAATTAACATAAAAAATGAAGATGATTATTGTTTTCTGTGGAGTGTTATAGCACATTTACATCCTGCAGAATATCACAAAGAAAGATTAAGTAATTATAATAAAGAAAAATATATAAAGGAATTTGATCTCTCTGATGGCTTAGATGAATTTCCATATGATTATAATAAGCTAACGAAGTTTCATAAAAAGAATAAAAATTTAATAGAAGTAAATCTTTTTGAATTAAATGTGAATTATGTTTCTATTGGTAAAATTAATCCATTTTACTCAGATTCAAAAAAATTTTATTTGAATAATAAAAATTTATGTCAATCAGAAATAGTATATAATGATAGAGGAAATTACATGCATCATAATATTTTTTACCAAGGAAATATAATATGTACTGAAAAATTTGAAATTATAAAAACATTATCACCAATAATGATTAATCATAGTAATTATAAAGGACGTAATTATAATTATGATTATGATTCCGATTATTTATCTTTATCTTTAGAATATCAACAAAAATTACAAAATTTAAATAAAAGTTTACAAAAATGTAAAACAGATTATCAACAACAATTAAAAATGTTACTACAAGAATATCACCATAAGTATCAAAATAAGATAGAAACAATTCAAAAATTAAATGAAGAAAATAAAGAATTAAATGAAGACAATAAGGAATTAAATAATGAAGAAAATGAAACCAATCAAAAAATAAATGAATGTTTAAAAAAATGTCAACAACAATATAAAGAACAATATAATAAAGAATATATTTATCAGCTACAAATATTAAATCAAAATTATCAACAGTCTGAATAAGATTTACAAAGATATATCGACTTAACACATGAAATATATAAAGCTAAATTTGAAAAATTAAAACAAACAAAACAACCAGCACAAGCGAATATATTATTTTATCAGGGTCATTTTATATTGTGTAAAGATGTTTCTATATTTACAAAAACTTCAGATAATGCTAATTTTCCCTGTCTCCTATGTATGACGAGCTTTAGAACTAAAGAAGAAATGAATAAACATTTGGAGAATAGTCAACAAAATGAAGCAGTTGAAAATACTTTTCCTAAAGATGATTATTTAATTTATAATACACATTATTACAAAAATAAAGTACCCTTTACTATTTATTGTGATTTCGAAGCATATAATGTTCACATAACACAAAATTCTGATAATGGTAAATATGAAAAAAGTGCATCTGAACAAAGTAAAGAAAAATATTTATTTGAACAAAAACCATTATGTTGGGGAATGTACATTCATTCAAATTACCCTGAATTATTTAAATCAGAATATTATCAATACTATGGTGAAGATAGTTCAGAAATGTTCACAAAGAAAGTAGAAGAATTACAAGGACGTTTTTCACAATTGCTTGAAACAAATATACCAATGCTTCCATTAACGGATGAAGAAAAATATCATTTTAATGATGAAATAAAATGTTTTTACTGTGCAAAAGAATTTACAAATAATTATAAAACTGGCAGAAGTAGATATCTTGATAAAGTAAAAGATCATGATCATCTACATGGATTATATAGAGGTGCAGCACATAATTCTTGTAATCTTAATGCTAATAAATTTAAATATAACTTTGTTCCTCTATATTTCTACAATGGTTCTAAATATGATTTCCATTTAATAATGAAAGATTTATATTCATCTGAAAAAGTGCAACAACAACAAATAAATGTACTATGTAAACAAGAAGAAGAATATTTTTCAATGCAATTAGGTTGTATTAGAATTTTAGATGCATTTAGATTTTTTACTCCTTATTCATTAGACGTTATGGGAAAAACTTTGAAACCTGAACAATGTAAAATAATAAATAAATATAATAAAAAACCTTTAAAAGGCATATTTCCAAATGAATGTATAACTGGAGATTTTAATTCTGTGAATAAAATTATGGAAGAAAACCAAATTCCTCCAATAAATAAATTTAAATCAACATTAAAACAATCACAATTATCTGAAGAAGACTATGCAGAAGCTGAAAAAAATTGGAGAGAGTTAAATTGTAGAACAATGTATGATTAAACAATGAAATATCTTCAGATAGATGCATTAATTCTTACTGATCTTTTTGAAAACTTTCGTGATATGTGTTTAGAATATTATGGAATAGATCCATGTTATTGTTATTCTACACCAGGTTTAACATGGTTAGCAGGATTAAAACATACTGGTGTTAAACTTAAACATTATAAAGAAAATACATATGATAAATTATTATTTTTTGAGTCTGGTATTAGAGGTGGAGTTTCATCAGTTTTAGGTAATAGATATGTTAAATGTTATAATAAAAAAGTAAATCCTGATGATTATGGAATAATGAAACCTTTATCTCCAGAAGAAAGCGATCAGTTTATAAAATTGTTTAATCAAAATATAGAAGGATTTATATCAAATGAAGATAGTCAAGCAGCAGTTGATGAAATCATGAGAGAAAACTATTTGTTATATTATGATTTTAATAGCTTATATTCTTCTTGCATGATACAAGAATTACCAACAGGTGAAATGACATGGTGTAATATTCTTGAATACGAACCTACACATGATGGAAATTATAATTTTGGTTATATATATGAAGTTGATTTAGCATATCCTGATTATATAAAAGGCGCGACAAAATATTATCCTTTCTGTCCCGAAAACAAAATTCCCAATATAGAAGATTTTTCAGATTATCAAAAGTCTATAATTCCTAAGAAATACAGACCAACAAAAAAACTTATGTTAACACAAGGTAATAAAGGAAAGTATGTTGCTGAAGGAAGAATGCTAGATTGGTATTTAGAACATGGAATGATTCTCACTAAAATACATCGAAAACTAGAGTATAGAAAATCTAGGTGGTTAAAAAATTATATAGAGTTCAATATTGAAAAACGCAAAATAGCTAAAGAAATAAAGATGATTTTGAAACGTGTTCTTCAAATTAATGAATAATGTATTTATGGTAAGACTTTAGAAAATGTGCGTAATAGACAAAATATTGAAATAGTTTATGATAGAGATAGGTTTCAAAATTTATCAAGGAAACCTGCATATAAAAGAACTACTAGATTTAGTGATGAACTATGTGCTGTACATTTACGTCGAATCAGCGTAAAACATGATTAGTTTAATTTTATAGGATTCACTATATTAGAATTAGCTAAACTATTTATGTATAAATTTATATATGATTATTTAGCACCTGCTTATGGCAAAAACTATAAATTACACTTTACAGATACCGATTCTTTTTTCTTAGAATTAACAATACCGTATAATTCTTCACTTGATAAAGAAATTAATAAAATAAAAGATATCATTCATCCTTCTGATTTATGTAAAGTAAAAGATGAACTAGAAGGAAATGAAGATTTCATAACAGAAGCTATATTTTTAAAATCTAAATGTTATTGTTATAATACAACTAATAATATTAAAACACATAAAACATTAAAAGGAAATTCAAAGACATCAGTGGCTGATCAAATAACATTTGAAGATTATAAAAATGTATTATTTAATAATGAAATAAAAACAGCATGTAATTATAGACTTAATTCAAAGAAACATAAAATGTATTTAAAAGAAGAACATAAATTAGCATTAGGTCCATTTGATGATAAAAGAAAAATTTTACCTGATGGAATAACTACTTTACCTTTTTAATTTTCTAATTTCTAAGATAGACAAATTTGATATATATATATAAAATAAAAAAATAAAATATTATAACACTATATTTGTGTATATTTTATTACTCGGTAAACAAATGTTCTATAACTCTATCATGAATTTTTTTATCAATATTAATTGTAATGAAGCCATAATCTTTTGACCAAGCATTGTTACACGATTGTTTAAATTCATCTTTATTTCTTACGCATAAATCTCTTAACAAATCACTTAAGTTTCTTGCATTTATTTCAAATAGTATAAATATATTTGCATTCTTTCTAATAACACTTCCATCTAATGAATACATACTTTGTGTTAAATAAAAAACACTAAAGTTGTTATGTCTACCTCTTGTGAAATAATTTCTCTGAACTGACTGATTTCCATCATTAACACATTCATCAAAAATTACACAATGTTTCATTGTTTTATCTAGTTTACTAGGATATTGCATATTACCACTATCATCTATTAATTGTATTTTAATATGCTTATTTTTATTGGATTCTACTAACTGATTATTTTTTGCTGCTTCTTCACACCACGAACTTATTTCTTCTTCATCTTCAGATTTTTCATATTCTTTGAATAATGAAGCAATTGCTGTTTTTTTAAGATTATTTTCAAATCCATATTTTAAAAATTGATAGACGGGTTGTTCTGCTGTTGTTGTATAAATTATAAGATTGTTATAATCCAAAAAATTTGGAGTCGTTAAAATTTTAAATAATAATTATGTTTTTCCACATTCTGATCTTCCACAAATAACTGACAAAACTTTATTAGATAAATTTGGATGATGATTAAATTTAATTTTTTTTATTTAATGGGGGTAGTTCACTCATTTTTAATAAAAAAAATTTAGTTTTATTTTATTTTTATTTTTAAAGAAGAATAATAATAAGAAGAAGAAAATTAAACTTCTCTAACCAAAAGATCTATCATAATCTCTTCACCTCCAAAATTTATTTCTTGTCTTTTATTTCTAGTTTTTTCAAAATCAGTTTTTACTTGCTCGGTTTGCTGCATTTTTTCAAACATATCACATTGAATACCAGCTTTTATCATTCCATGTTGAAGATGATTTTCTTTCATAATATTTCTTTGTTTTATTAACTCTTCTAATTATCAGCTCTAATTTTATCCATTTTTTAAAATATAATATTTGAATTTTGTGGTAACATTGGAATACAACAAAAACATTTTACTGAACAAATTATTTTTTTATTGCTTTGTTGTCTGACATCTTTTCGTTTTAAGTTTTGTTTAATAAAGTTTTGTTTAATAAAGTTTTGCTTAAATTTTCGCTTAAAGTTTTTAGCTCTTCTAAAAAAACTTTATCATTTTCTTCATTAGAAATTTTACCATCACTAGAAATTTTGCCATCCTGTTTATTCTTATCATTAACTTTTTCTGACTGTGATTGAAATGATATTTGATTTACTTCATTAGCTATTTGATCAAATTTTTCAATCTCATCTAACGTAATAACATTATCATCACATACTCTTTGAAAGTAGTAATGTAGTTTATCATAGACTTCTTTAATATGTAAATGCTTAGTTTTTAATGATTTTCGTTTCTTAGTTATTAAAGATTTATCTAACATTGTAACAAGTAAAGGTGCAAAAACACCCGTACCTGTTAAAGCTGTAGCAACTACTGAATTACTAAAACACCTGAAGATATAACAATTGTTAAAGCACCTAAACTTATTGTTAAGAATATGCCAAATCCTTGTGTTACATTCTTAACTTTGGTCCATCTTTTTCTTAATTTTTTATAATGCTCTAATCTTAATAATAATTGAGATTCCTTATCTTTCATTTAACGTACTCTATCTTTATGTTTTTCTTTATTCATTTTTTCAATGTCCATTTCACTTGTTTTTAATTGTGATAACGAAGGATATATTCTTGCGGTTTCTTCCACTTTTATTCCTTCCATTTCTGAGGTTTCTTCCATTTTTAAAGAAACATTTTTAGACACATAATTTTAGATATCTCCTATTTTAAAAACCTGAAAAATGGATAAAATTCATAAATTTAGACGTGTTTAAAAATACCAATTTTTCTGATGTGGCTTGGAACGGTCATGATTTGAGCAAGAGAGAAAAAAATTATAATCACAAATTTGAGATTCTTATCTTTTATGATTTTTTCGGTGTCCAGGAACGGTCATGATTTTCAAGAGAAAAAATTGTAATTCTCAAATTTGCGATTCTTAACTTTTATGATTTTTCGGTGTCCTGGAACGATCATGATTTTAAGAGTAAAAATGAATATAATCTCAAATTTGAGATTCTTGACTTTTCTGATTTTACAGTGTCATGGACCGGTCATGATTTTCAAGGTAAAAATTGTAATTCTCAAATTTGAGATTTTGAGAAATTAGAAAAATTGGGTATTTTTAGAAACGCCTAAATTTATGAATTTAGATTTTCATAACCTGAAAAAATGACCAAAATTCATGAATTTAGTCGTTTTTAAAAATACCCAATTTTTCAAAAAATGATACTTTTTAAATGGTCTAAATTTATGAATTTAGGTCTTAAAAACCTGAAAAAGGGTTTAAAATTCATGAATTTAGTCGTTTTTAAAAATACCAATTTTTCTGAATTTTTTGGGGTCCTGGAACGGTCTTCTTCCCATTACTGATCGCAGTCTTGTCTGAACGTCAGCCATCTGCTACTGTTGACGTAGTGGCCTCTCTGACATAAAGCGAATCCAGGACATTGATGTAGGAATAGGGTAACTCCTACATCAATGATCCAGGAAAAAGTGGGTTGCGCTTCCCTTACTATATTTAGATACCGCGCCTGGATCAAGAATCGCGTAGAATTTCATTGCAAAAATTGTAGAAGGCAAAGCATCATGTCTATCGGAAAAGCCAATATTGGCATGGGCGCGTGCGCTTACTGCCTCACACGTAACACAACTCTCTTTCGCTCTGTCTAAACATCAATGCTCCGTCTGAATACACGACCAGCTTGTGTGTCTAATTGTTCGAAGAAAACAGCTGTGATTCGAGCACGTGCTGCAAAACTGTTCAATAAGATTGAGGGTCTGACTTTGAGACGGAAAGCTATGCACAGCTGTCACGAGAAGCCGTCGAACTTAAATGAATGATGGCACTTTTCATTTTTATAATTGTTGGAAAATTATTTTTTGAGGATTCGCCGCAGGCCTTGCACGTACGGAGAAGACGCCACTGGTTATGACGTAGTAGAAGATATTAATTAAGAGCAACTCTTTATTTTGAAATATATGATTAATTTGGATACTTCATGTTGTATCCAGGTCTTTTGATTGCAATATTATTCAACAAAGTTCAAGAATTAATTTAGTTAAATTTTTATTGGATGGTTATTTTATAATCAATGAAATAATGAATTAAGTAGAATTCTCGGCCGCTGGCCTTCAAGTGGTGCGCTGGTGCGTCCGCAAAATTAAAGGAGCATTATGCCTTCCCCATTCTAAGATCTTCTAAACTATTAACTTATATGGCACAACTTAATCTGGTATAATTACTTTGGGTATGCTTTATCCGATGGTGGTGTCAATTTCATTCTAAGTAAATCTTGCTACTATATAATTTTAAAATTCAAACAATCATTCTTTTTAATTTTGCGATTGCTTCTAAAATGGTCGACCGAATTTCATTAAAGCTGCTGTAGAACGGAACCTATTTAAAACATGCTCTGTCTAGTGATGTTGTCGATTTTGCATTTCAGGTAGTTCTTGCTACTATAAATACCACTTTGAAATTCAAACAATGATTTGCTCGAATTTCGTAATTGCGTCCAAAATAGTGGTCAGAATTTCTTAAAATCGTATCAGTAAGATTTATAGCTGTATGTATCAATAATTATATCACTAAATCTTTTAGAACAACATGATAGCATGTTAGAGAAGTTTGTGTAACTCGCTCAGTTATTGAATTACGAATATGCATTTATAAGTAGTATGTATAGAACATGCGTAATATTAATCATCATGACGAAGTAAAAAGTATCCAAGTATCAATTAACATAATTACTCCACCATATTTTCTAAACGGGGAAACTACTGAAGCTACAGATCAACTTAAAACTCAAAATTCATATCAATAGAGGTAAAAATCCAAAATTTTGAAAAAAGTGGTCGCAAAAGTGGTCGTTTTTTCATGTGGCTCCTGTGGCTAAAACATTGGGTCTACAAAAGAAATAATGATTGTAATTTTTGTCCAAACGGAATGGTATTGGTGGAAAGTAAGACCCTGCTTCCCTATAGATGAAATAATCAAAATAAATGGTCAAATATGCTGCTTAGATTCAACGAACACCTTTTAAATTCATTTATGTACATGTGCATGCATCTCATGCTCTACATATTTTTCCACCTATCTTTCTTCTTTAAATCTATGTCGCGCAAAATAGCAAAAAATTATCCAAGTATCCATGTATCTATGAAAACGGAGTGCATCATCAATCTATGCATGATTGAAGTGCCTGATATACAAGTCTAACCGTTTCTACATCCTCTTCATGACGCTCATATGCTGCAACAGTTCTTTGTTTGTCAACCAAGGAGATGCGACTTCTTGGCATACTTGCAAAATTATCAGTAGACAAAGGGAACTTAATTGGTTTTATAGAGCTTTCTATCAATGAATTTTTAATATTATTCATTACCTCAATACCTGACTTCAATTTTCTCTGTCGTCAACAGTTACACATTAGAAATGAGAAACTGCATACTTGAAATGAGATTGATTACTTACTTAATTAATTAATTAATTTGTTTATTGCAGAGCTAACTACAAAGGCACCACTGGTTGCGAACAACACTTATGTGTAGCCTGAATATTAAAATACTTTACAAAACTGTAATAAGTCAATCAAAGAGAGTTTCTTTTTAAACACCGGTACACTGTTCGATTGAATGACATTATTTGGTCAATTAAATGGTACATCATTGGTACATTAAATGATGATGTGCGTTGCATTGTGGACGGCTATTTGCTCTCAATTTCAGTGAATTCCCACGAGAAGTCATGTTATGAGAAATAAAAGTAAAAAAATTGTCAAAAGGTAAATCAATAACTCCATGAACCATTTTGTAAACCAAAATCAAATCGAATATCAATCGTCTCAGCTCGAGTGAATGCAGGTCTAGAATTTGCAGACGATGACGATAATCGAGGAATGGCAGTTTCGCTCTATGGCATATATTCTTGGTGAAATACTTTTGCACCTTCTCTATAATCCTGATATCCTTGACAAGGTAGGGACACCAAACTTGCGTGCAGAACTCCAGTAGAAGTCTAACGTATGTGGAATAGGCCTTCACTAAGATGTAACGATCGTTGGAGATGAAAGATTTCAAAATTAAATACGCTCTCGACATTGCTCTTGATGATATATACCGACAATGTGCAGAAAATTTCAGGTTTGAAGAGAAAATAACTCCAATGTCACGAATCAGAAGCATAATCAGTGCTGTTGTCACATAGTTCATAACTGCTTATATGAGTAGGACCGAATGACATGACTTTCGATTTAGAACTAGATATACGGAGCTGCATCTGCGAAGACCAACGACCTAATTCAGCCAAAGAATTTCTCAGGCATGAAAAAGTTCCTCCTCGATTGATTTGATAGACCTTAGTAATGGATAAAAGACCGTTCCAGGACACCATAAAATTCAAAAAATTGGTATCTTTAAAAACGACATAAATTCATGAATTTAGACCCTTTTTCAGGTTTTTAAGACCTAAATACATGAATTTAGACCGTTCCAGGACACCATAAAATCAAAAAAATTAGTACTTTTAAAAACGACATAAATTTATGAATTTAGTCCCTTTTTCAGGTTTTTAAGACCTAAATTCATGAATTTAGTCCATTCAAAAAGTACCATTTTTTCAAAAAAATGGCATTTTTAAAAACGACATAAATTCATGAATTTGAACCCTTTTTCAGGTTATGAAGACCTAAATTCATAAATCGGCTGAAGCCAGAGGAGCTTCGCTCCGATTTGGGCGTTTTTAAAAATACCCAATTTTTCAAATTTTTCAAAATCTCAAAATTTGAGAATTACAATCGGGCGAAGCCCTAGAACCTTCGATTCGATTTTCACCCGCCCCCAAAATCATGACCGTTCCAGGACACCGAAAAAATCATAAAAGTTAAGAATCTCAAAATTTGAGAATTACAATCGGGCGAAGCCCTAGAACCTTCGGTTCGATTTTCACCCCCGCCAAAATCATGACCGTTCTAGGACACCGAAAATTAGTATTTTTAAAAACGTCTTTTAAATCCATTTTTCAGGTTTTTAAAATATATCATGTGACTAAAAATATTTCTTTAAAAAATGGAAGAAACAAAAGTGGAAGGAACTTCAGAAATGGAAGAAACCGCAAGAATATATCCTTCGTTATCATATGAACGTAGTTCTACTTTAATGGACATTGAAAAGATTAACATTGAAAAAATGAATAAAGAAAAACACAAAGATAGAGTTAGGTATATGAAAGATAAGGAATCTCAATTATTATTAAGATTAGAGCATTATAAAAAATTAAGAAAGAGATGGACTAAAGTTAAGAATGTAACACAAGGAATTGGCATATTCTTAACAATAAGTTTAGGTGCTTTAACAATTGTTATATCTTCAGGTGTTTTAGTAATTCCAGTAGTTGCTACAGCTTTAACAGGTACGGGTGTTTTTGCAACTTCACTTGTTACAATGTTAGATAAATCTTTAATAACTAAGAAACGAAAATCATTAAAAACTAAGCATTTACATATTAAAGAAGTCTATGATAAACTACATTACTACTTTCAAAGAGTATGTGATGATAATGTTATTACGTTAGATGAGATTGAAAAATTTGATCAAATAGCTAATGAAGTAAATCAAATATCATTTCAATCACAGACAGAAAAAGTTGATGATAAAAATAAAAAGGATGGCAAAATTTCTAGTGATGCTAAAATTTCTAATGAAGAAAATGATAAAATTTTTTTAGAAGAGCTAAAAACTTTAAGCGAAAATTTAAGCAAAACTTTATTAAACAAAACTTTATTAAACAAAACTTAAAACGAGAAAACTTTAAACGAAAAGATGTCAAACAACAAAGCAATAAAAAAATAATTTGTTCAGTAAAATGTTTTTGCTGTATTCCAATGTTACCACAAAATTCAAATATTATATTTTAAAAATGAATAAAATTAGAGCTGATAATTATAAAAGAATAAAACAATTAGAAGAGTTAATAAAACAAAGAAATATTATGAAAGAAAATCATCTTCAACATAGAATGATAAAAGCTGGTATTCAATCTGATATGTTTGAAAAAATGCAGCAAACCGAGCAAGTAAAAACTGATTTTGAGAAAACTATGAAACCATTTAAAACTCTTGAAAAAGAAAGTACAAATAATGATAAACAAATTGATATAACAGATCCAGAGCACAAAACTATATTAGATGACTATGGATTACTAGAATCAAACATTAATAAGAAATTACCAAAATCTATGCAATTTGAACATTCTATTTCATTTATAGATGGAAAAACAATACCTAGATTTTATCTCGGACAAAAAGAAATATTTCCACAACCTTTTCGAGGTATAATTTTTTCACCAGATAAATCTCCTTTTAATTTAGATAGAAATTTTGTTAATCTTTTAAGAGGAGCGGATTTAAATAATTATGCTGTAGAAGATCTCATAAAATATAAAGCTATGTTAGACAGAGTTGGTGCAGTAAAATCTCTTAGACGTTATAAACAATTAGAAAATTTATTATCAACGGGAGTTAAAGTAGGGAAAGGTTTATCTGAAAAACAGAAAACTGAAACAACTGTATTTTTACCAGATGATCCACAAGAATTACTAAATAGATTAAATATTTTAATATCTGCAATAAAAGAAGGACATAATTCTAGTTTCAATGAAATTCATGCTATATTGAAAAGACTGTTAGAAAAGAAGATTCTAAATGAAGAGGATTATAAAAGTATAACCGGACATCTCTGATGTCCTCCAGGGCTTCGCCCGAACCGGACATCTCTGATGTCCTCCAGGGCTTCGCCCGTAGCTGAAATATGTTGTTGTTTTTAATTTTTTATAAAAAAAAATATTTCATAAAAAAATATTTATTTAATTTTTTTAGTTTAAAAATGTGTTCAGCAGATTTAGACAAAATTAATAATCATTTAGAAAATTTGATAGAGATTTTGGGTTCATCAAAATTTAGTACGACGTTAAAAATTATAACAACTACTTCATCACACACTTGTAATTTAGAACCCATTCTACATTTGGAACAAAATAAAAATTATCAAATTGCATTGACTAGTTTCTCTACATTTAACACTATTCAAAACGTTATCAAAGATGTGAATGATCAATTTAGATATTCTACTGATAAAGGCAAAACATGGAAAATACTAACTTTTCTTCCTGGTTCTTACGAAGTTGAATCAATATCAAATGAAATTAAGAGGCATTTAGGTATATCATTTAAAGATAAGAAACAATTACATTTTGCAGTTGAACCGGCAGTTAATAAATTTTCTCTTACTTTAGACGAAAATCATCAAGTTGATTTTAATCATGATAGATCATTGTCAAAGCTATTAGGATTTAATAAACAAACCTATAGTCAAGGTTATCATTTAGGTGAGAAGATTCCAAAAATAACTGAAATAAATTCAATTGTTGTACATTGTGACATTATTGAAGGAGGATATATAAATGGTAAATTATCAAATTTAATATTCAGTTTTCCAGCTTTTACTGTACCCATTGGTTATAGATTAAATGTAATTCCACAAACACTAATATATTTCCCTATTACAAGAAAAACTATTAACAACATTAACATGAGAATCACTGATGAGAAAGGACAAGAAATAAATTTTGGAGGTGAAGAGATTATGATAGATCTTTTGGTTCGGGAGGTATAAACTCCCACGCGAAGCTAGAGAAGTTTAATTTTCTTCTTCTTTAGAAACAAAAAATAAAAAAAATAAAAATAAATTTTTTTATTAAAAAATGAGTGAAGTACTACCATTAAATAAAAAAAAACTTAAATTTAATCATCATCCAAATTTATCTAATAAAGTTTTGTCAGTTATTTGTGGAAGATCAGGTTGCGGAAAAACGTATCTATTATTTAAAATTTTAACGACTCCAAATTTTTTGGATTATAACAATCTTATAATTTATACAACAACGGCAGAACAACCCGTCTATCAATTTTTAAAATATGGATTTGAAAATAATCTTAAAAAAACAGCAATTGCTTCATTATTCAAAGAATATGAAAAATCTGAAGATGAAGAAGAAATAAGTTCGTGGTGTGAAGAAGCAGCAAAAAATAATCAGTTAGTAGAATCTAATAAAAATAACCATATAAAGATACAATTAATAGATGATAGTGGTAATATGCAAGATCCTAGTAAACTAGATAAAACAATGAAACATTGTGTAATTTTTGATGATTGTGTTAATGATAGAAATCAGTCAGTTCAGAGAAATTATTTCACAAGAGGTAGACATAATAACTGTAGTGTATTTTATTTAACACAAAGTATGTATTCATTAGACGGAAGTGTTATTAGAAAGAATGCAAATATATTTATACTATTTGAAATAAATGCAAGAAACTTAAGTGATTTGTTAAGAGATTTATGCGTAAGAAATAAAGATGAATTTAAACAATCGTGTAATAATGCTTGGTCAAAAGATTATGGCTTCATTACAATTAATATTGATAAAAAAATTCATGAAAGAGTTATCGAAAATATTTTCGCGGAGTGATAAAAATATACAAATATAGTGTTACAATATTTTTTTTATTTTATATATATATCAAATTTGTCTATCTTAGAAATTAGAAAATTAAAAAGGTTCAGTAGTTATTCCATCAGGTAAAATTTTTCTTTTATCATCAAATGGATCTAATGCTAATTTATGTTCTTCTTTTAAATACATGTTATGTTTTTTTGAATTAAGTCTATAATTACATGCTGTTTTTATTTCATTATTAAATAATGCATTTTTATAATCTTGAAATGTTATTTGATTAGCCACTGATGCCTTTGAAATTCCTTTTAATGTTTTATGTGTTTTAATATTATTAGTTGTATCATAACAATAACATTTAGATTTTAAAAATATAGCTTCTGTTATGAAATCTTCATTTCCTTCTAATTCATCTTTTACTTTACATAAATCAGAAGGATGAATGATATCTTTTATTTTATTAATTTCTTCATCAAGTGTAGAATTATACGGTATTGTTAATTCTAAGAAAATAGAATCGGTATCTGTAAAGTGTAATTTATAGTTTTTGCCATAAGCAGGTGCTAAATAATCATATATAAAACTATACATAAATAGTTTAGCTAATTCTAATATAGTGAAACCAATGAAATTAAACTTATCATGTTTTACAATGCTTCTTCTTAGATGAACAGCACAAAGTTCATCACTGAATCTAGTAGTTCTTTTATATGTAGGTTTCCTTGTTAAATTTTGAAATCTATCTCTATCATAAACTATTTCAATATTTTGTCTATTACGCACATTTTCTAAAGTCTTACCATAAAATGCATTATTCATTAATTTGAAGAAAACGTTTCCAAAATCATCTTTATTTCTTTTAGCTATTTTACGTTTTTCAATATTGAACTCTATATAATTTTTTAACCATTTAGATTTTCTATACTCTAGTTTTCGATGTATTTTGGTGAGAATCATGCCATGATCTAAATACCAATCTAGCATTCTTCCTTCAACAACATACTTTCCTTTATTACCTTGTGTTAACATAAGTTTTTTTGTTGGTCTGTATTTTTTCGGTATTATAGATTTTTGATAATCTGAAAAATCTTCTATATTGGGAATTTTGTTTTCTGGACAGAAAGGATAATATTTTGTTGCGTCTTTTATATAATCAGGATATACTAAATCAACTTCATATACATAACCAAAATTATTTTCACCATCATATGTTCTTTGATAATCTAGATTATTACACCATGTCATTTCACCTGTTGGTAATTCTTGTATCATGCAAGAAGAATATAAGCTATTAAAATCATAATATAACAAATAGTTTTCTCTCATGAATTCATCAATTGCTTTTTCACGTTCTACTCCTTCTTGTTTCGTTCGAAAAATTTCTAATATCTTTTCTTTTTCTTCTGGAGATAAAGGTTTCATTATTCCATATGTATGTGGATTTACTTTCTTATTATAACATTTAACATATCTATTACCTAAAACTGATGAAACTCCACCTCTAATTCCAGATTCAAAAAATAATAATTTATCATATGTATTTTCTTTATAATGTTTAAGTTTAACGGACTTTGTCCTAGAGCCATCGGCTTGAACACCAGTATGTTTTAATCCTGCTAACCATGTTAAACCTGGTGTAGAATAACAATAACATGGATCTATTCCGTAATATTCTAAACACATGTCACGAAAGTTTTCGAAAAGATCAGCTAGTATTAATACATCTATCTGTAGATATTTCATTGTATAATCATACATTGTTTTACAATTTAACTCTCTCCAATTCTTTTCAGCTTCTGCATAGTCTTCGTCTGATAATTGTGATTGTTTTAATGTTGATTTAAATTTATTTATTGGAGGAAGTTGTTCTTCTTCCATAATTTTATTCACAGAATTAAAATCTCCAGTTATATCAGTCTTCGACTGTGAGCCGCAGGCTATGTACTCATACGGAAATATTCCTTTTAAAGGTTTTAAATTATATTTATTTAATATTTTACATTGTTCAGATTTCAAAGTTTTTCCCATAACATCTAATGAATAAGGAGTAAAAAATCTAAATGCATCTAAAATTCTAATACAACCTAATTGCATTGAAAAATATTCTTCTTCTTGTTTACATAGTACATTTATTTTTTGTTGTTGTAATTTTTAAGATGAAAATAAATCTTTCATTACTAGATGGAAATCATATTTAGAACCATTGTAGAAATATAAAGGAACAAAGTTATATTTAAATTTATTAGCATTAAGATTACAAGAATTATGTGCTACACCTCTATATAATCCATTTAGATGATCATGATCTTTTACCTTGACGGCAGAGCCGTCGCTTCGCCTATCAAGATATCTACCTTTGCCATTTTTATAATTTTTTGTAAATTCTCTTCCACAGTAATAACATTTTGTTTCATTAATAAAATTTAATTTTTCTTTTTCTGTTAATGGCATCATCGGTATATTTGTTTCAAGCAATTGTGAAAAACGTCCTTGTAATTCTTCTACTTTCTTTGTAAACATTTCTGAACTATCTTCACCATAGTATTGAAAATATTCTGATTTAAATAATTCAGGATAATTTGAATGAATGTACATTCCCCAACATAATGGTTTTTGTTCAAATAAATATTTTTCTTTACTTTGTTCAGATGCACTTTTTCCAGGTGCACTTTTTTCAGAATTAAAAACCGAAGGTTCTAGGGCTTGGCCCGTACCATTTTCAGAATTATAATTTTCAGAATCGGGTGAAGCCCTGGAACTTTCCGTTCGATTTTGTGTCATATTAACATTATATGCTTCAAAATCACAATAAATAGTAAAGGGTACTTTATTTTTAAAATACCATTTATTATATTCTAAATAATCATCTTTTGGAAAAGTATTTTGAACTGCTTCGTTTTGTTGACAATTCTCCAAATGTCTATTCATTTCTTCTAAAGTTCTAAAACTTGTCATACATTGAAGACAAGGAAAATTTTTATTATCTGAAGTTTTTGTAAATATAGAAACATCTTTACACAATATAAAATGACCCTGATAATATAATATATTCGCTTGTGCTGGTTGTTTTGTCTGTTCTAGTTTTTCAAATTCATCTTTATATATTTCATGTGTTTCATTAATTTCTTTTGTAATATTAAATGTATTTTGATGATAATTTTGATTTAATATTTGTAGCTGATAAATATATTCTTTATCATATTGTTCTTTATATTGTTGTAGACATTTTTTTAAACATTCATTTAATCGGAGCGAAGCTCCTCTGGCTTTAGCCGATTCTTTATTTTCTTCATTATTTAATTCTTTATTATTTTCTTCATTTAATTTTTGAATTGTTTCTATCTTATTTTGATATTTATGGCCATATTCTTGTACTAATATTTTTGTTTGTTGTTGATAATCTGTTTTACATTTTTGTAAACTTTTATTTAAATTTTCTAATTTTTGTTGATATTCTGAAGATAAAGATGAATATTTGTAATTATAATCATCAGTACGTCCTTTATAATTATTATGATTAATCATTATTGGTGATAGTGTTTTAACAAGTTCAAATTTTTCAGTACATATTATATTTCCTTGGTAAAAAATATTATGATGCATGTAATTTCCTCTATCATTATATACTATTTCTGATTGACATAAATTTTTATTATTCAAATAAAATTTTTTTGAATCTGAGTAAAGTGGAATAATTTTACCAATAGAAACATAATTCACATTTAATTCAAAAACATTTACTTCTATTAAATTTTTATTCTTTTTATGAAACTTTATTAACCTATTATAATCATATGGAAATTCATCTAAGCCATCAGAGAGATCAAATTCATTTATGTATTCTTCTTTATTGTAATGACTTAGTCTTTCTTTATGATATTCTGCAGGATGTAAATGTGCTATAATACTCCACAGAAAACAATAATCATCTTCATTTTTTATGTTGATTATTTGTGGTGAACTGAAAGGTAAAGGAACATAACTACCACCAGTATTATTTTTATATTTATCAATTACTATTTTCTTAGATAGTATTTTAACAAATCTCCAACCAGATTCACGTAACTGGGCTTCAATTATACAATTTTCTAATTTAAGTATCATCGATTCAAATATGGGTTGTATATCATTTACATTATGAATTTCTGTGAATTTGTAAAATGTCCTTGTATTATTTCTTCAGGAATTCCATCAGGTCCATTTTTTGTATAAAGTACTTCTACATTCATATAACATTTGAAAGATTTCTTAAATATATTATAAAAGTTTGTTAATACATTATAAAAAGTTTTATCGGTTTCATTATATTCAACGGGCGAAGCCCTGGGACCTTCGGTTCGAACCTATTACAAGAAAAACTATTAACAACATTAACATGAGAATCACTGATGAGAAAGGACAAGAAATAAATTTTGGAGGTGAAGAGATTATGATAGATCTTTTGGTTCGGGAGGTATAAACTCCACGCGAAGCTAGAGAAGTTTAATTTTCTTCTTCTTTAGAAACAAAAAATAAAAAAAATAAAAATAAATTTTTTTATTAAAAAATGAGTGAAGTACTACCATTAAATAAAAAAAAACTTAAATTTAATCATCATCCAAATTTATCTAATAAAGTTTTGTCAGTTATTTGTGGAAGATCAGGTTGCGGAAAAACGTATCTATTATTTAAAATTTTAACGACTCCAAATTTTTTGGATTATAACAATCTTATAATTTATACAACAACGGCAGAACAACCCGTCTATCAATTTTTAAAATATGGATTTGAAAATAATCTTAAAAAAACAGCAATTGCTTCATTATTCAAAGAATATGAAAAATCTGAAGATGAAGAAGAAATAAGTTCGTGGTGTGAAGAAGCAGCAAAAAATAATCAGTTAGTAGAATCTAATAAAAATAACCATATAAAGATACAATTAATAGATGATAGTGGTAATATGCAAGATCCTAGTAAACTAGATAAAACAATGAAACATTGTGTAATTTTTGATGATTGTGTTAATGATAGAAATCAGTCAGTTCAGAGAAATTATTTCACAAGAGGTAGACATAATAACTGTAGTGTATTTTATTTAACACAAAGTATGTATTCATTAGACGGAAGTGTTATTAGAAAGAATGCAAATATATTTATACTATTTGAAATAAATGCAAGAAACTTAAGTGATTTGTTAAGAGATTTATGCGTAAGAAATAAAGATGAATTTAAACAATCGTGTAATAATGCTTGGTCAAAAGATTATGGCTTCATTACAATTAATATTGATAAAAAAATTCATGAAAGAGTTATCGAAAATATTTTCGCGGAGTGATAAAAATATACAAATATAGTGTTACAATATTTTTTTTATTTTATATATATATCAAATTTGTCTATCTTAGAAATTAGAAAATTAAAAAGGTTCAGTAGTTATTCCATCAGGTAAAATTTTTCTTTTATCATCAAATGGATCTAATGCTAATTTATGTTCTTCTTTTAAATACATGTTATGTTTTTTTGAATTAAGTCTATAATTACATGCTGTTTTTATTTCATTATTAAATAATGCATTTTTATAATCTTGAAATGTTATTTGATTAGCCACTGATGCCTTTGAAATTCCTTTTAATGTTTTATGTGTTTTAATATTATTAGTTGTATCATAACAATAACATTTAGATTTTAAAAATATAGCTTCTGTTATGAAATCTTCATTTCCTTCTAATTCATCTTTTACTTTACATAAATCAGAAGGATGAATGATATCTTTTATTTTATTAATTTCTTCATCAAGTGTAGAATTATACGGTATTGTTAATTCTAAGAAAATAGAATCGGTATCTGTAAAGTGTAATTTATAGTTTTTGCCATAAGCAGGTGCTAAATAATCATATATAAAACTATACATAAATAGTTTAGCTAATTCTAATATAGTGAAACCAATGAAATTAAACTTATCATGTTTTACAATGCTTCTTCTTAGATGAACAGCACAAAGTTCATCACTGAATCTAGTAGTTCTTTTATATGTAGGTTTCCTTGTTAAATTTTGAAATCTATCTCTATCATAAACTATTTCAATATTTTGTCTATTACGCACATTTTCTAAAGTCTTACCATAAAATGCATTATTCATTAATTTGAAGAAAACGTTTCCAAAATCATCTTTATTTCTTTTAGCTATTTTACGTTTTTCAATATTGAACTCTATATAATTTTTTAACCATTTAGATTTTCTATACTCTAGTTTTCGATGTATTTTGGTGAGAATCATGCCATGATCTAAATACCAATCTAGCATTCTTCCTTCAACAACATACTTTCCTTTATTACCTTGTGTTAACATAAGTTTTTTTGTTGGTCTGTATTTTTTCGGTATTATAGATTTTTGATAATCTGAAAAATCTTCTATATTGGGAATTTTGTTTTCTGGACAGAAAGGATAATATTTTGTTGCGTCTTTTATATAATCAGGATATACTAAATCAACTTCATATACATAACCAAAATTATTTTCACCATCATATGTTCTTTGATAATCTAGATTATTACACCATGTCATTTCACCTGTTGGTAATTCTTGTATCATGCAAGAAGAATATAAGCTATTAAAATCATAATATAACAAATAGTTTTCTCTCATGAATTCATCAATTGCTTTTTCACGTTCTACTCCTTCTTGTTTCGTTCGAAAAATTTCTAATATCTTTTCTTTTTCTTCTGGAGATAAAGGTTTCATTATTCCATATGTATGTGGATTTACTTTCTTATTATAACATTTAACATATCTATTACCTAAAACTGATGAAACTCCACCTCTAATTCCAGATTCAAAAAATAATAATTTATCATATGTATTTTCTTTATAATGTTTAAGTTTAACGGACTTTGTCCTAGAGCCATCGGCTTGAACACCAGTATGTTTTAATCCTGCTAACCATGTTAAACCTGGTGTAGAATAACAATAACATGGATCTATTCCGTAATATTCTAAACACATGTCACGAAAGTTTTCGAAAAGATCAGCTAGTATTAATACATCTATCTGTAGATATTTCATTGTATAATCATACATTGTTTTACAATTTAACTCTCTCCAATTCTTTTCAGCTTCTGCATAGTCTTCGTCTGATAATTGTGATTGTTTTAATGTTGATTTAAATTTATTTATTGGAGGAAGTTGTTCTTCTTCCATAATTTTATTCACAGAATTAAAATCTCCAGTTATATCAGTCTTCGACTGTGAGCCGCAGGCTATGTACTCATACGGAAATATTCCTTTTAAAGGTTTTAAATTATATTTATTTAATATTTTACATTGTTCAGATTTCAAAGTTTTTCCCATAACATCTAATGAATAAGGAGTAAAAAATCTAAATGCATCTAAAATTCTAATACAACCTAATTGCATTGAAAAATATTCTTCTTCTTGTTTACATAGTACATTTATTTTTTGTTGTTGTAATTTTTAAGATGAAAATAAATCTTTCATTACTAGATGGAAATCATATTTAGAACCATTGTAGAAATATAAAGGAACAAAGTTATATTTAAATTTATTAGCATTAAGATTACAAGAATTATGTGCTACACCTCTATATAATCCATTTAGATGATCATGATCTTTTACCTTGACGGCAGAGCCGTCGCTTCGCCTATCAAGATATCTACCTTTGCCATTTTTATAATTTTTTGTAAATTCTCTTCCACAGTAATAACATTTTGTTTCATTAATAAAATTTAATTTTTCTTTTTCTGTTAATGGCATCATCGGTATATTTGTTTCAAGCAATTGTGAAAAACGTCCTTGTAATTCTTCTACTTTCTTTGTAAACATTTCTGAACTATCTTCACCATAGTATTGAAAATATTCTGATTTAAATAATTCAGGATAATTTGAATGAATGTACATTCCCCAACATAATGGTTTTTGTTCAAATAAATATTTTTCTTTACTTTGTTCAGATGCACTTTTTCCAGGTGCACTTTTTTCAGAATTAAAAACCGAAGGTTCTAGGGCTTGGCCCGTACCATTTTCAGAATTATAATTTTCAGAATCGGGTGAAGCCCTGGAACTTTCCGTTCGATTTTGTGTCATATTAACATTATATGCTTCAAAATCACAATAAATAGTAAAGGGTACTTTATTTTTAAAATACCATTTATTATATTCTAAATAATCATCTTTTGGAAAAGTATTTTGAACTGCTTCGTTTTGTTGACAATTCTCCAAATGTCTATTCATTTCTTCTAAAGTTCTAAAACTTGTCATACATTGAAGACAAGGAAAATTTTTATTATCTGAAGTTTTTGTAAATATAGAAACATCTTTACACAATATAAAATGACCCTGATAATATAATATATTCGCTTGTGCTGGTTGTTTTGTCTGTTCTAGTTTTTCAAATTCATCTTTATATATTTCATGTGTTTCATTAATTTCTTTTGTAATATTAAATGTATTTTGATGATAATTTTGATTTAATATTTGTAGCTGATAAATATATTCTTTATCATATTGTTCTTTATATTGTTGTAGACATTTTTTTAAACATTCATTTAATCGGAGCGAAGCTCCTCTGGCTTTAGCCGATTCTTTATTTTCTTCATTATTTAATTCTTTATTATTTTCTTCATTTAATTTTTGAATTGTTTCTATCTTATTTTGATATTTATGGCCATATTCTTGTACTAATATTTTTGTTTGTTGTTGATAATCTGTTTTACATTTTTGTAAACTTTTATTTAAATTTTCTAATTTTTGTTGATATTCTGAAGATAAAGATGAATATTTGTAATTATAATCATCAGTACGTCCTTTATAATTATTATGATTAATCATTATTGGTGATAGTGTTTTAACAAGTTCAAATTTTTCAGTACATATTATATTTCCTTGGTAAAAAATATTATGATGCATGTAATTTCCTCTATCATTATATACTATTTCTGATTGACATAAATTTTTATTATTCAAATAAAATTTTTTTGAATCTGAGTAAAGTGGAATAATTTTACCAATAGAAACATAATTCACATTTAATTCAAAAACATTTACTTCTATTAAATTTTTATTCTTTTTATGAAACTTTATTAACCTATTATAATCATATGGAAATTCATCTAAGCCATCAGAGAGATCAAATTCATTTATGTATTCTTCTTTATTGTAATGACTTAGTCTTTCTTTATGATATTCTGCAGGATGTAAATGTGCTATAATACTCCACAGAAAACAATAATCATCTTCATTTTTTATGTTGATTATTTGTGGTGAACTGAAAGGTAAAGGAACATAACTACCACCAGTATTATTTTTATATTTATCAATTACTATTTTCTTAGATAGTATTTTAACAAATCTCCAACCAGATTCACGTAACTGGGCTTCAATTATACAATTTTCTAATTTAAGTATCATCGATTCAAATATGGGTTGTATATCATTTACATTATGAATTTCTTGTGAATTTGTAAAATGTCCTTGTATTATTTCTTCAGGAATTCCATCAGGTCCATTTTTTGTATAAAGTACTTCTACATTCATATAACATTTGAAAGATTTCTTAAATATATTATAAAAGTTTGTTAATACATTATAAAAAGTTTTATCGGTTTCATTATATTCAACGGGCGAAGCCCTGGAACCTTCGGTTCGAACCGATTCATTAAATAAATATTTTATATCTATTTAATGAATCGGTTCGAACCGAAGGTTCCAGGGCTTCGCCCGTTGAATATAATGAAACCGATAAAACTTTTTATAATGTATTAACAAACTTTTATAATATATTTAAGAAATCTTTCAAATGTTATATGAATGTAGAAGTACTTTATACAAAAAATGGACCTGATGGAATTCCTGAAGAAATAATACAAGGACATTTTACAAATTCACAAGAAATTCATAATGTAAATGATATACAACCCATATTTGAATCGATGATACTTAAATTAGAAAATTGTATAATTGAAGCCCGGTTACGTGAATCTGGTTGGAGATTTAATTGATAAATATAAAAATAATACTGGTGG
Source organism: Prostheceraeus crozeri (assembly GCA_907163375.1). NCBI lineage: Eukaryota > Metazoa > Platyhelminthes > Polycladida > Euryleptidae > Prostheceraeus > Prostheceraeus crozeri. The sequence goes on from CAJQUW010000328.1 coordinate 269,761, forward strand.
TAGTTATGTTCCTTTACCTTTCAGTTCACCACAAATAATCAACATAAAAAATGAAGATGATTATTGTTTTCTGTGGAGTATTATAGCACATTTACATCCTGCAGAATATCATAAAGAAAGACTAAGTCATTACAATAAAGAAGAATACATAAATGAATTTGATCTCTCTGATGGCTTAGATGAATTTCCATATGATTATAATAGGTTAATAAAGTTTCATAAAAAGAATAAAAATTTAATAGAAGTAAATGTTTTTGAATTAAATGTGAATTATGTTTCTATTGGTAAAATTATTCCACTTTACTCAGATTCAAAAAAATTTTATTTGAATAATAAAAATTTATGTCAATCAGAAATAGTATATAATGATAGAGGAAATTACATGCATCATAATATTTTTTACCAAGGAAATATAATATGTACTGAAAAATTTGAACTTGTTAAAACACTATCACCAATAATGATTAATCATAATAATTATAAAGGACGTACTGATGATTATAATTACAAATATTCATCTTTATCTTCAGAATATCAACAAAAATTAGAAAATTTAAATAAAAGTTTACAAAAATGTAAAACAGATTATCAACAACAAACAAAAATATTAGTACAAGAATATGGCCATAAATATCAAAATAAGATAGAAACAATTCAAAAATTAAATGAAGAAAATAATAAAGAATTAAATAATGAAGAAAATAAAGAATCGGCTAAAGCCAGAGGAGCTTCGCTCCGATTAAATGAATGTTTAAAAAAATGTCTACAACAATATAAAGAACAATATGATAAAGAATATATTTATCAGCTACAAATATTAAATCAAAATTATCATCAAAATACATTTAATATTACAAAAGAAATTAATGAAACACATGAAATATATAAAGATGAATTTGAAAAACTAGAACAGACAAAACAACCAGCACAAGCGAATATATTATATTATCAGGGTCATTTTATATTGTGTAAAGATGTTTCTATATTTACAAAAACTTCAGATAATAAAAATTTTCCTTGTCTTCAATGTATGACAAGTTTTAGAACTTTAGAAGAAATGAATAGACATTTGGAGAATTGTCAACAAAACGAAGCAGTTCAAAATACTTTTCCAAAAGATGATTATTTAGAATATAATAAATGGTATTTTAAAAATAAAGTACCCTTTACTATTTATTGTGATTTTGAAGCATATAATGTTAATATGACACAAAATCGAACGGAAAGTTCCAGGGCTTCACCCGATTCTGAAAATTATAATTCTGAAAATGGTACGGGCCAAGCCCTAGAACCTTCGGTTTTTAATTCTGAAAAAAGTGCACCTGGAAAAAGTGCATCTGAACAAAGTAAAGAAAAATATTTATTTGAACAAAAACCATTATGTTGGGGAATGTACATTCATTCAAATTATCCTGAATTATTTAAATCAGAATATTTTCAATACTATGGTGAAGATAGTTCAGAAATGTTTACAAAGAAAGTAGAAGAATTACAAGGACGTTTTTCACAATTGCTTGAAACAAATATACCGATGATGCCATTAACAGAAAACGAAAACTTAAATTTTATTAATGAAACAAAATGTTATTACTGTGGAAGAGAATTTACAAAAAATTATAAAAATGGCAAAGGTAGATATCTTGATAGGCGAAGCGACGGCTCTGCCGTCAAGGTAAAAGATCATGATCATCTAAATGGATTATATAGAGGTGTAGCACATAATTCTTGTAATCTTAATGCTAATAAATTTAAATATAACTTTGTTCCTTTATATTTCTACAATGGTTCTAAATATGATTTCCATCTAGTAATGAAAGATTTATTTTCATCTGAAAAATTACAACAACAAAAAATAAATGTACTATGTAAACAAGAAGAAGAATATTTTTCAATGCAATTAGGTTGTATTAGAATTTTAGATGCATTTAGATTTTTTACTCCTTATTCATTAGATGTTATGGGAAAAACTTTGAAATCTGAACAATGTAAAATATTAAATAAATATAATTTAAAACCTTTAAAAGGAATATTTCCGTATGAGTACATAGCCTGCGGCTCACAGTCGAAGACTGATATAACTGGAGATTTTAATTCTGTGAATAAAATTATGGAAGAAGAACAACTTCCTCCAATAAATAAATTTAAATCAACATTAAAACAATCACAATTATCAGACGAAGACTATGCAGAAGCTGAAAAGAATTGGAGAGAGTTAAATTGTAAAACAATGTATGATTATACAATGAAATATTTACAGATAGATGTATTAATACTAGCTGATCTTTTCGAAAACTTTCGTGACATGTGTTTAGAATATTACGGAATAGATCCATGTTATTGTTATTCTACACCAGGTTTAACATGGTTAGCAGGATTAAAACATACTGGTGTTCAAGCCGATGGCTCTAGGACAAAGTCCGTTAAACTTAAACATTATAAAGAAAATACATATGATAAATTATTATTTTTTGAATCTGGAATTAGAGGTGGAGTTTCATCAGTTTTAGGTAATAGATATGTTAAATGTTATAATAAGAAAGTAAATCCACATACATATGGAATAATGAAACCTTTATCTCCAGAAGAAAAAGAAAAGATATTAGAAATTTTTCGAACGAAACAAGAAGGAGTAGAACGTGAAAAAGCAATTGATGAATTCATGAGAGAAAACTATTTGTTATATTATGATTTTAATAGCTTATATTCTTCTTGCATGATACAAGAATTACCAACAGGTGAAATGACATGGTGTAATAATCTAGATTATCAAAGAACATATGATGGTGAAAATAATTTTGGTTATGTATATGAAGTTGATTTAGTATATCCTGATTATATAAAAGACGCAACAAAATATTATCCTTTCTGTCCAGAAAACAAAATTCCCAATATAGAAGATTTTTCAGATTATCAAAAATCTATAATACCGAAAAAATACAGACCAACAAAAAAACTTATGTTAACACAAGGTAATAAAGGAAAGTATGTTGTTGAAGGAAGAATGCTAGATTGGTATTTAGATCATGGCATGATTCTCACCAAAATACATCGAAAACTAGAGTATAGAAAATCTAAATGGTTAAAAAATTATATAGAGTTCAATATTGAAAAACGTAAAATAGCTAAAAGAAATAAAGATGATTTTGGAAACGTTTTCTTCAAATTAATGAATAATGCATTTTATGGTAAGACTTTAGAAAATGTGCGTAATAGACAAAATATTGAAATAGTTTATGATAGAGATAGATTTCAAAATTTAACAAGGAAACCTACATATAAAAGAACTACTAGATTCAGTGATGAACTTTGTGCTGTTCATCTAAGAAGAAGCATTGTAAAACATGATAAGTTTAATTTCATTGGTTTCACTATATTAGAATTAGCTAAACTATTTATGTATAGTTTTATATATGATTATTTAGCACCTGCTTATGGCAAAAACTATAAATTACACTTTACAGATACCGATTCTATTTTCTTAGAATTAACAATACCGTATAATTCTACACTTGATGAAGAAATTAATAAAATAAAAGATATCATTCATCCTTCTGATTTATGTAAAGTAAAAGATGAATTAGAAGGAAATGAAGATTTCATAACAGAAGCTATATTTTTAAAATCTAAATGTTATTGTTATGATACAACTAATAATATTAAAACACATAAAACATTAAAAGGAATTTCAAAGGCATCAGTGGCTAATCAAATAACATTTCAAGATTATAAAAATGCATTATTTAATAATGAAATAAAAACAGCATGTAATTATAGACTTAATTCAAAAAAACATAACATGTATTTAAAAGAAGAACATAAATTAGCATTAGATCTATTTGATGATAAAAGAAAAATTTTACCTGATGGAATAACTACTGAACCTTTTTAATTTTCTAATTTCTAAGATAGACAAATTTGATATATATATAAAATAAAAAAAATATTGTAACACTATATTTGTATATTTTTATCACTCCGCGAAAATATTTTCGATAACTCTTTCATGAATTTTTTTATCAATATTAATTGTAATGAAGCCATAATCTTTTGACCAAGCATTATTACACGATTGTTTAAATTCATCTTTATTTCTTACGCATAAATCTCTTAACAAATCACTTAAGTTTCTTGCATTTATTTCAAATAGTATAAATATATTTGCATTCTTTCTAATAACACTTCCGTCTAATGAATACATACTTTGTGTTAAATAAAATACACTACAGTTATTATGTCTACCTCTTGTGAAATAATTTCTCTGAACTGACTGATTTCTATCATTAACACAATCATCAAAAATTACACAATGTTTCATTGTTTTATCTAGTTTACTAGGATCTTGCATATTACCACTATCATCTATTAATTGTATCTTTATATGGTTATTTTTATTAGATTCTACTAACTGATTATTTTTTGCTGCTTCTTCACACCACGAACTTATTTCTTCTTCATCTTCAGATTTTTCATATTCTTTGAATAATGAAGCAATTGCTGTTTTTTTAAGATTATTTTCAAATCCATATTTTAAAAATTGATAGACGGGTTGTTCTGCCGTTGTTGTATAAATTATAAGATTGTTATAATCCAAAAAATTTGGAGTCGTTAAAATTTTAAATAATAGATACGTTTTTCCGCAACCTGATCTTCCACAAATAACTGACAAAACTTTATTAGATAAATTTGGATGATGATTAAATTTAAGTTTTTTTTTATTTAATGGTAGTACTTCACTCATTTTTTAATAAAAAAATTTATTTTTATTTTTTTTATTTTTTGTTTCTAAAGAAGAAGAAAATTAAACTTCTCTAGCTTCGCGTGGGAGTTTATACCTCCCGAACCAAAAGATCTATCATAATCTCTTCACCTCCAAAATTTATTTCTTGTCCTTTCTCATCAGTGATTCTCATGTTAATGTTGTTAATAGTTTTTCTTGTAATAGGGAAATATATTAGTGTTTGTGGAATTACATTTAATCTATAACCAATGGGTACAGTAAAAGCTGGAAAACTGAATATTAAATTTGATAATTTACCATTTATATATCCTCCTTCAATAATGTCACAATGTACAACAATTGAATTTATTTCAGTTATTTTTGGAATCTTCTCACCTAAATGATAACCTTGACTATAGGTTTGTTTATTAAATCCTAATAGCTTTGACAATGATCTATCATGATTAAAATCAACTTGATGATTTTCGTCTAAAGTAAGAGAAAATTTATTAACTGCCGGTTCAACTGCAAAATGTAATTGTTTCTTATCTTTAAATGATATACCTAAATGCCTCTTAATTTCATTTGATATTGATTCAACTTCGTAAGAACCAGGAAGAAAAGTTAGTATTTTCCATGTTTTGCCTTTATCAGTAGAATATCTAAATTGATCATTCACATCTTTGATAACGTTTTGAATAGTGTTAAATGTAGAGAAACTAGTCAATGCAATTTGATAATTTTTATTTTGTTCCAAATGTAGAATGGGTTCTAAATTACAAGTGTGTGATGAAGTAGTTGTTATAATTTTTAACGTCGTACTAAATTTTGATGAACCCAAAATCTCTATCAAATTTTCTAAATGATTATTAATTTTGTCTAAATCTGCTGAACACATTTTTAAACTAAAAAAATTAAATAAATATTTTTTTATGAAATATTTTTTTTTATAAAAAATTAAAAACAACAACATATTTCAGCTACGGGCGAAGCCCTGGAGGACATCAGAGATGTCCGGTTCGGGCGAAGCCCTGGAGGACATCAGAGATGTCCGGTTATACTTTTATAATCCTCTTCATTTAGAATCTTCTTTTCTAACAGTCTTTTCAATATAGCATGAATTTCATTGAAACTAGAATTATGTCCTTCTTTTATTGCAGATATTAAAATATTTAATCTATTTAGTAATTCTTGTGGATCATCTGGTAAAAATACAGTTGTTTCAGTTTTCTGTTTTTCAGATAAACCTTTCCCTACTTTAACTCCCGTTGATAATAAATTTTCTAATTGTTTATAACGTCTAAGAGATTTTACTGCACCAACTCTGTCTAACATAGCTTTATATTTTATGAGATCTTCTACAGCATAATTATTTAAATCCGCTCCTCTTAAAAGATTAACAAAATTTCTATCTAAATTAAAAGGAGATTTATCTGGTGAAAAAATTATACCTCGAAAAGGTTGTGGAAATATTTCTTTTTGTCCGAGATAAAATCTAGGTATTGTTTTTCCATCTATAAATGAAATAGAATGTTCAAATTGCATAGATTTTGGTAATTTCTTATTAATGTTTGATTCTAGTAATCCATAGTCATCTAATATAGTTTTGTGCTCTGGATCTGTTATATCAATTTGTTTATCATTATTTGTACTTTCTTTTTCAAGAGTTTTAAATGGTTTCATAGTTTTCTCAAAATCAGTTTTTACTTGCTCGGTTTGCTGCATTTTTTCAAACATATCAGATTGAATACCAGCTTTTATCATTCTATGTTGAAGATGATTTTCTTTCATAATATTTCTTTGTTTTATTAACTCTTCTAATTGTTTTATTCTTTTATAATTATCAGCTCTAATTTTATTCATTTTTAAAATATAATATTTGAATTTTGTGGTAACATTGGAATACAGCAAAAACATTTTACTGAACAAATTATTTTTTTATTGCTTTGTTGTTTGACATCTTTTCGTTTAAAGTTTTCTCGTTTTAAGTTTTGTTTAATAAAGTTTTGTTTAATAAAGTTTTGCTTAAATTTTCGCTTAAAGTTTTTAGCTCTTCTAAAAAAATTTTATCATTTTCTTCATTAGAAATTTTAGCATCACTAGAAATTTTGCCATCCTTTTTATTTTTATCATCAACTTTTTCTGTCTGTGATTGAAATGATATTTGATTTACTTCATTAGCTATTTGATCAAATTTTTCAATCTCATCTAACGTAATAACATTATCATCACATACTCTTTGAAAGTAGTAATGTAGTTTATCATAGACTTCTTTAATATGTAAATGCTTAGTTTTTAATGATTTTCGTTTCTTAGTTATTAAAGATTTATCTAACATTGTAACAAGTGAAGTTGCAAAAACACCCGTACCTGTTAAAGCTGTAGCAACTACTGGAATTACTAAAACACCTGAAGATATAACAATTGTTAAAGCACCTAAACTTATTGTTAAGAATATGCCAATTCCTTGTGTTACATTCTTAACTTTAGTCCATCTCTTTCTTAATTTTTTATAATGCTCTAATCTTAATAATAATTGAGATTCCTTATCTTTCATATACCTAACTCTATCTTTGTGTTTTTCTTTATTCATTTTTTCAATGTTAATCTTTTCAATGTCCATTAAAGTAGAACTACGTTCATATGATAACGAAGGATATATTCTTGCGGTTTCTTCCATTTCTGAAGTTCCTTCCACTTTTGTTTCTTCCATTTTTTAAAGAAATATTTTTAGTCACATGATATATTTTAAAAACCTGAAAAATGGATTTAAAAGACGTTTTTAAAAATACTAATTTTCGGTGTCCTAGAACGGTCATGATTTTGGCGGGGGTGAAAATCGAACCGAAGGTTCTAGGGCTTCGCCCGATTGTAATTCTCAAATTTTGAGATTCTTAACTTTTATGATTTTTTCGGTGTCCTGGAACGGTCATGATTTTGGGGGCGGGTGAAAATCGAACCGAAGGTTCTAGGGCTTCGCCCGATTGTAATTCTCAAATTTTGAGATTTTGAAAAATTTGAAAAATTGGGTATTTTTAAAAACGCCCAAATCGGAGCGAAGCTCCTCTGGCTTCAGCCGATTTATGAATTTAGGTCTTCATAACCTGAAAAAGGGTTCAAATTCATGAATTTATGTCGTTTTTAAAAATGCCATTTTTTTGAAAAAATGGTACTTTTTGAATGGACTAAATTCATGAATTTAGGTCTTAAAAACCTGAAAAAGGGACTAAATTCATAAATTTATGTCGTTTTTAAAAGTACTAATTTTTTTGATTTTATGGTGTCCTGGAACGGTCTAAATTCATGTATTTAGGTCTTAAAAACCTGAAAAAGGGTCTAAATTCATGAATTTATGTCGTTTTTAAAGATACCAATTTTTTGAATTTTATGGTGTCCTGGAACGGTCTTTTATCCATTACTGACCTTCAAGTCATCCGCGAAGAGACGCATTCTGCAATCAGACGAAATGGTAACCGTGATGCTGTTAATATAAATTAGAAATAAGTAGGGCCCCAAGACTGAGCCCTGTGGCACCCCACTTGTGATGATGGAGGAGCTAGAAAAATGATTATCAATCAAAACCTGCTGTACACGGCCACAAAGAAAATCAGCCAACCAAGCGAATACCTCGCATTGGACTCCATACTGTTTCAGAACTGTCAGTAATTTGCGATGACTTATTGTATCAAACGCTTTTACGAAATTGATATATACTACGTCCACTTGACAATGATCGTTAATCGCTGTTGTCCATTCATTCAGTGTCAGAAGTAATTGAGTACATGGTGATCTGCCTCGGATGAAACCATGCTGTTCAGGTGATAGTAAATCATTTTCCAAAAGATGCTCACGCAAACTGTCAGAAATGATGCACTCCATTGTCTTACAAATAACACTGGTCAACGCGATTGGACGGTAATTATTACTAGCTGCTGATCTATCTCCTTTTTTGTAGAATGGCGTAATGACAGACCTTTTCCATACATCAGGGAGTCGCCCGGTTTTGATAGAGGACTCAAACAGAATCTGCAGGGGGATTGAAAGTTCGTAACAGAGACTACGGAGGAAAATTGGTGGACATCCATCCGGCGGGTGACAGTATTTAGGCTTCAATCTACGGAGTTTGTCAATAATCAAATGTAACGGAAACTCCACATAACTCAATTCTGTTAAACTCGTATTATGAGGATCATTTGCAAGGAAAGGAGCGTCACCATTGTCTTCAACAAAGACTGAGCTGAAAAAGGCGTTAAAACATTCAGCTTTCTCAATGCAATCATCAACTTTGATGCCATCCATATTTATAATTTCAGGAATAGTTTGTTGGGTATTGAGTTTTTTCCTCACGTATGAAAAGAACGATTTGTCACAGCCATTTCGAATGAGATTTGCTTTAATATTACAAAAGTAGGTGTTTACGGCTTCGGAGTAAGCTTTGAAAGCAATCCTGTACTTTTGAAGAGCACTAGAATCATATTTAATTTTCCTATACAATGCGTGTTTCTTCGATAGGAGCCGCCGCAAGTACTTGGGATAGACGCGACGAATTGATCTCTTTCTCAGAGGAACAAGATTCTTGTCTGCAATTATGCAATCCAGAATTTGACAGAACTTGTCCCAGAATAACTGAACATCCTGCGATTCGTAATAGATGTCATACCAGTCCACACTGTCCAAAATTTTACCGATAGTTTGATAGTCAGCTTTGAAGAAGTCATAGCAAATGGAACTAGGTGGACGAGGAGGGTAGGTGTTCATTGAAAAACAAATACTTTTGTGGTCGCAAGAGTCTGTGAATGGAGCATCTGTAGCAGCATCAACAATATTGTGACAATGATTTGTCAGAAAGAGATCAAGGATGTTGGTTTCTCTTGTGGGTTCGATTACCAATTGATTCAAATTCAATTTGATGCAGTTTTGAAGGAGCATGAAGCTGAAAGAGCCTCCACTTGAAGTTAGGGATGACCAATCAATCGATGGGAAGTTGAGATCTCCTAAAAAAATTGAAGTATCCGAGGAGTTACATCCACAGTCAAGAAGGCCACATAGTGTTTTCACCTCGGCTTCAACGACGGTTGAAGATGGAGGGAAATACACGCAGTATGTATTGTATTTGGCAGATCTGGAAACAGACAGTTCTATGGCGGCAACCTCGATCGACGAAAACGTTTGGGGGATGTCAAATAGCTTTAATAGATATCCTTTACAAAGATGGCGACTCCACCACCCAATGCATCTCTATCATTTCGATATAGTACGCAATTAGATCTCTGTATTAAAGATGCATTTGGTATTCTATCGTCTAACCACGTTTCACTAATGCATATCAGATCATATTGTTGAGTCTCTAGAAGAATGCATACATCGGTGAGTTTGTTTCTAATAGATCGAGCGTTGAAATAAATACAATTGATTGTTTTACGTGTTGATTGTGACGAGGAATTCCTCGGGAAACATTGATCGACATAAAAGCTGTTAGTGAAATAACAAGGATTATATGAATAATGTTTCCCGAGGAAACTGAAATAATTGTCAATCATACGGGGGATTTCGTTGGCAGATTCGTTAAGGATGCGTCAAAATAATTGATTGCTGATGTCAACCTGATCAATGATAGAGTTGTTTTTAACCAATTTTCCTTTCTTTAATGTCAAGGTGTCTGTCGGCAAAGCAATTTTCTGTTCATCCTTAAATCGCTTTCTCAGACGGGATTCCTCTACACGTGTAAGAAATGGAAGGTCTTTGTTAATGTATACTTTTGAGCACCAAGACGATGAATTATTTTCTCTAAGAGCATTCTGTTTTTATAGCAATGAGTTTCTTACTTCTATATCACTGAGGGTTACCTTTAGGGGTCTGATTTTTGCTTGACTCTTAGGACCAACTCTAGTGCAAGATATGATACAGTTATAATCGAAATCATCAACTACATCGTCGAAGACGGTTTCAAGCTTCCTTTTGTCATTGGTTAATGTATCATTTTTAGTAATAATGATGTCCTCTGGAATCCCGTTGACAATGAGACTTGACTGTCTGTCTCGAATTTCTTTTTGTTCTAATAGATGCTGCTGCTGCTTGACAATAATGTCCTTCAAATTATTCAGCTCACCACCTTGTCGTGTCTGTTCGATTAAGAGAGTGTTATACGTCATCTCCAGTTTTGATAAACGAAAATTTATAGGTGCCGAACGTTTCGGGAATTCTCCCCTCGTCAGCGGCGTAAAGTCAATCGGCAAAGTCTTCGGTAAGTCGCCCAGAGTAACATCCATACCATCAGAGGCAGAGAGCAGCAATCAGATTCAGAAGTCTACAAGTTCGCGTTTGCAATTTATCTGTGGTGAATTGTATTTGATGTAGCGAGCTTCTGTTATGCTATATCAAATTGCTATTTTGAGTAATCTTGAGTATCAAATTGCTAAATTGAGTCACATGCTATATGCTTCTGTTTCGCTACATCAAATGCAATTCACCACAGATAAATCGCGAGCTTGTAGACTTCTGCTCTCTGACTCTGATGGCTTAAATGCTATTCTGGTCGACTTACCAAAGACTTTGCCGATTGACTTTACGCCTCTGACGAGGGGAGAATTACCGAAACGTTCGGCACCTATAAATTTTCTTTTATCAACTTCGATTTTTGATCAGTACATATAAAGAAGGAGTGAACATCTGTACTTTTCCATGATGAAAGCATTGAATTGCAAAAACCTCCTGTTGGCGACCATCACCGACCTGTTGATTTAAAGCCTTTTATCAATAAAGATCACACTAATGTTACTACTGTTTTGTAAGTAGTAAGATAATGGCATTTAATAGCCCAACTTACAATACTGAATTCGATTTTAATACATGTAGGTCTAATGCATTTCATAAATAATCAATAAGCATTCAGCCATCAACAATTATGCATTATGTAATTTTGGAACTAAGCATGTTATCAATCCGAAATATAAACACATTATAATTCATGAACGCAAAAATAGTTATGTTTGAGATACAAACATAACTATTTTTGCGTTAACTTATATATTATATAAGTCAACATGGTTACTCGAAAGTTATTGTATAAATGAAATGAAGTTTATCATAATAAATATTTTATGAAGTTGTCTATTTTTTAGCCCATAGAAATGAGCTAATTATGAATCTTGTGAATGCCAACAAATAACAGACAAGAAGTAACGATGACATGCGGCTATAATTTCACAATAAATCTAATCTACTTAAATTCCACACTTTCACAAAGAAATATTCACGACTGGCATTACTGGTAAAAAGGTATTTGACAGTAGTATGTAATATAACTTATTTTTTGCCATGGGACTTAAAGCTCTTCATACGAAGAACATAAGAATGAGGACAAATTTGCATCGGCCTCGTATATAAAACATGCCAACAACTCGTATTTCATTGTAAAACAGCCAATCACAGATAGAATAGTTCGTATCGCTACATACCAATCGCATACTGAAGTAAGTGAGGTGTCGTATGAAAAACATACCAGATCTCTGTAAACATACGAGAATCTCGTATCAAAAACTTGCATGTGAATTTGGTATATTTTTGCATGTACTTTTCGTATCCAGCGATTTACAGTGTATATTTTAAATCAAGATTGACCGGATAATTTATCTACACTGATATTTCATTATATGCTTCTGTGAGTGTCGTTCTGAGTGTTCTTCTTCTGTTAGTGGAGTTCGGTGACTTTCACTCTACTACTTTTAATAATAGTAGTCAGATTGGAACTTAACTGATTTACAGTATAGAGAAATGCAAGCAGTAGCCTATCATAAGATCTTTTAATAAAGTAACTCAAAGGAATTCATTGCAGCTCAGAAATAGCAGAAGATCAAACAATGCTGTGCATACCTCTTTGTCTACTGATAATGTTGAATGTCTCAGATAATGTTGAATGTGACGATTTCTGTGTCACGTGTGACGACGTCGCATAATGCAATGTCAATACTAATGGAAGGCCAATGGCCCCTGGCAGCTTTTACATGATAATTATTTATTATATCAATGTTATATATATCACTGTTCCTGAAGCTTCAACTTTTTATTTGCCTTGATAAGTGACAGATTAGTTCATTCATTCTTTAATTAAGACCTTCAGAGGTTTATGCAGAATTTTTCAACATTGGTTGGGAGTGATACACAGTATGCAAGGCTGACCAGTGCGTCAGCAGTAGAGTTTCCACTTATTTGGCTATCGACAGACAGGTACTAGAAAATGTTCGTTGTCCAGTTCTGAGTCTTGACCAGACACTAAATGCACGGTTTTTCGTTGGAAAGTCATAGTTATTCTACAAGCATGCATTATTTACTTACATCACATTTCTGACTTCTTCATAAACCGCCACAGGGCATTTTGTATTCCTTAATCGGCACCTGAAGTAGTGGTCAAAGTCATAGAGTAAATAGGCCACTTAGGTAGAGTCGCGACTCGAAATATATACTCATTGACATAATTAATGAAACAAACTATCATTGGCTTGAATTGAAGTTTGTTTCATTTTTTTCTAAGGTATGATGCAATATCTCGCTTTCTATGTATTACCATTCAACACATTAGAGAATGGAGAAAGATCTATGGTAGTCAAATTTCAAATTTTGATATCGATACAACTGTCAGAATTGCTTTTACAAATGGAGCATAAACGTGAACTGAAATCCAGCTTTTGTAAAATAAAATGGCACACGATCAGTTTACCAGAGGTATGGCTATTGGAATGATTCGTTGTGGTAGAAGTTGTGCGAGCGGCTTACCGAAGAGCTGCAACTATCGAGAGTCGTTGTTTGGAGGTGGTGGTGGTGGCAGGCAGGCACTCAGCAGGCAGTTTGTGATGTGATCACGCTTAAGAAAATAAATAAGGCTGATGAGTGATGGCAACCCATCGAATTGCTAATTTGACCAACCATATTACCTCTCCAAGATGACATGGAGAATTTGAAAATTACCTTTCTTCCTTCTGTATTGCTATTATAATCAGTCAAATTCGTGTACATTTCCCCAAAAGCGTAAAAATTTACATATCTTACCGGTGGTACTGGGTCTCGACTCATGTTCATTTAGTGAAATCGAAACTATACACCAAAGATATTTAATATTATATAGGGCTAGATAGGAAATATACGTGTTTTTACCTTCTATGCAACGAAACCAGTAAAAATCAGCTGCACTGCATGAATTTGAAAATATTTGTAAGCGAGCAACAATTTAGTCCTTTTCATTGCCTCTTCAGTAAATACAGAACTAAAACGCATTTTGGTATTTAATCATAATTTTAAATCAAGTTTATCAAGTTTTACATATGTCTAAAAACAACATCCAAATTGCAACAAATAATAGTCCAACATTCTACTTTTTCTGATGTTCTGCGCAATTTATAAGAGTACTGTTGATACAATTCCTAGAATTAGACTTTATTGCATTATTTTATGTCAGTTGATTATTAGATCTGAAGAGCGCATGTCATACAATATGTAAGTAAGTAATCAGCGCAAAAACATACCAGTGCTTAGAATTCTGAGGATCAAAGTAAGTTAATTGTATTTTTTCATATCATTGGACAAGGCTGGGTGCGAATAGTACCGTGCCGTTGTATTCGAGCGGCAGCACTGCTGGTATTTGAGCGAAATGATATACCGCGCGAATACTGGTATTCGAGCGAGAATGGTAGTGATCCTTGAACGACAATTCCAACGCTTCAGACCGTGGTTTCAACGGTTTATCTTCCCTAATTTTCTTATGATATCTTGTTTCTGCTTGCCTTAGTGCTTAATTCTCTTCACGCAGAACTCCACCTATCATTGAATGGCCTACAATAGAAACAGTAGCGTCACGTGTGTGGAATATTGATATGGTGTGGAAGTCAGCAATTAATAGAGAATAGATGGAACAGAGTACCACGCAGCTTTGCACGAGCACGGCGTTACCAATGTCCTCAGTTGAATCTGATACACGGTAGGAGGGAAGAACAAAATAATCGATAGGATATATGCGACAGAAGCTTGACGTGTTCTTCTATATAATATACGGTATCACGCTTGCTCACTGTGTTTTCGCACTCTTTGTTTGGTCTCTGTCAACCTATTGCACTATCAATGTTACCTCTGATCCAGGTGGAGTCCAGGTAGCATTTCGTTATCATCAACTGACATTCATTTGTAACGGCCGTCTATTGATTTAACATGTCCTGTTCAACTGCATGGAATGCCGGACGTACATCTTCATGGGTCTGGGAATTTTTCCGAAAAGATGACTCAACATCAGCAGCGAAGTGTAATCTGTGTTCGAAAACTTTATCATATAAGACCTCAACATCAAATCTTGCTCTTCATTTGAATAAAGTACACAATCGCCATGATCCCAGAAAGAAGCAATCAAATTTACCCAGAAATAGAGATGCAAGTGGAAGATGCGCTCAACCTCAAAATCAAGGTTTTCAAAATCAGTCATCTCATTTTTTCAGAAAATTGCACAATAATGAGCTAGTAGTTGCCGCTTCTAATAGTAACATTGGAACAAGTAAGCCGACATGTAGTTTACAGTGTAGTGATCTTGGATCACAAATGCATCAAAAGAGCACTGAAACCATTGACTTAGACGCTGATCAGGCTGATGACGTAAAGAAGAACAAGATACAAATTGACGATTACATTTCTTTGAGATCACGACGCGTTTGTTCATCTGAGAGAGCTTCTCAGTTATCTAAACTTCTTGCTTAAGCAACATACATCGATATATTACCTTTGAGTGTATCTGAAGGCGAAGGTATGAAGCAGATTTTTGATTTCATTGAGCCGAATTATCAATTACCTGTGCATAAAACTGTAATGGAACTTGTCAAAGTTGAATATCAAGAAATGGTGGAAAAGTGTATCTCATACTCACAACACATTACCCACGATTCAGAAAATTATCATTTTTGTCTAAGGAAGAAACAAAAAACATGGTGAAGCAAAGGATAATTGAACAGTTGGAGAAACTGGCACTTGTTAAATTAGACTCTTGTTCTACGTCTGTTTCTAATATTATCGATTCAATGAGCGAAAACAAACTAAATAGCAGATTATCTCATTTGAGGTTATTGGACGAAGATGAGCCACTATCTGCAGAATTAGTTACTAATATGGTGTCACCTTGTGAAGAGGAATATAATTCTTACATGAATCATACGAAGGTTTGTAATGAAGTTGATCAACTGCAGTGGTGGAAGATAAACGGACAGAATTATGAAAGGCTTGCGATTTTAGCAAGAATTGTTCTTGGTGTTCAAACAACCAGTTCACCAGCTGAACGCGTCTTCAGTAGTACCGGAAATGTCTTCGGACAAAATCGACTGTCGTTGAAAAACGATAACGCAGACATTATTATTTTTCTTCACTGCAACAGAAATTTATTTCAGTTCTATTCACATATGTATGTGGTTAATGAATCTTTATGAACTATATAATCGTATGCATGTTAGTTCGTAATGGGTGTATAGATTTGTATGTAATCCATGAGTTTACAAATACTAATTTTCTAAAATTTTGTATTGGTCGCTCGAGTATATATGAGCTATCGTTATCAGTTTTGTTTTACTCAAGTTAGAATAGGCTTACATGTAGGCTATTATATCGGAATATAAGCTTGTTTTAATGGACTAGGAGACTATTTAGGTATCTATTTAGGTAAATTAACAGTGATTATATTATAAAATACAACTTTGAACAATATAAAATGGTATATGTATTGGTTAATCGGGATAATTCAGCCTATATCTAGCAATAAAAACAACTGACTAAAATTCAGCTCGAATAGTGGCATTCGAGCGCATATTCGAGCGGTAAATATTCGAACGAACTATTCGAGCCAAAACTATTCGCGCCCAGCCTTGATTGGAAATCTTTACAAGCACATGTCATTTGGTTCGGAGGACATCCCAGGGTCGATGTTGACCAACGAAATAAGAAAAACACTCAAGGTTCTCGCGAGCGCTTTCGACAGACGCCGTCTGCCATCCTCAAGCAACTCGATGGCAGACGGCGTCTGTCGAAAGCGCTCGCGAGAACCTTGAGTGTTTTTCTTATTTCGTTGGTCAACATCGACCCTGGGATGTCCTTCGAACCAAATAACTTAATTACATGTCCCTTGTTTGCTCAAGCACATGTTGTTGAACATTTATTCACGCACGTGTAAAATGGATGCATTGTTTATTTAAAAAACCACAACAATTAGTTAGAAGTAAAGTAGAGAAAAAAATGTCAATTTATTTCATGTCATCAGATCTCATATCATATGCAATGGAGGTTAATTCAACTAATCGGTGTAAATACCATTCATGATTATAGTTGTTTTCGGGAAATAGGAATTTTGTCGTCTCGTTGAACGGGTTTGAGGCTGAATAGATCTCCCGGTCCGATAGGATCTCGATGGACATAATGAATGAAGAGGGTGAGCCGGATAACCAGATATTTGTGCAAGTAGTTTGATAGCCGCTTCTTTGCGACGAGTTTGTAAATCCGGGAACTGATTGCATTCGCACATGCTTGATGATCCACAAACAATGCGATGAGCACGACGCTGGATTTGCTGAAGCACTTCACTATTTTGAGTTGACATACCCACTAGAAGAGGAGAGCAGTATTCGATCACCGAAAGAATTAATCCGTAAATAGTCGTCTTGAGGCATATCGATTAATATATTCCATGTGTTTCTTCCACTTCAGATCCAATGTAGAGAACACACCAAGTATCTTTAATTCATTAACTGACGCAATGTCTGGGATATACGGAGGAATAGGATTACCTGATTTGGGAATCCAAAGCTGTTTGCACTTGCTGACGTTCAAACGTAGTCCAACCGTTGACGACCATTCCAGGATACTAGTATGTTCTTGGAGATAATAATCAGTTATGCTTTTAGGGATTGGAATTACGAAAGTACAATCATCATATGTAATTGATAACAGCTGATGTCTCATAAAGCGGACGGAGGGAGCCAACAACCATATTGAACAGGAACGGTCCCAATGATGGTGTCGTGTCCAAGTTGATCGAAGGCCTTACTAAAGTCGTATGCCAAGATAAGTACTCCTGAAACGTCACCGTCCAACGCACGTGTTATCAGTTCATGAATACAGATATGAGTGCTGATGTCGTAGAGGAATGAGGCATGTTACCAAACTGGAATTGATCGAAAGTTTGCCGAGATTGATTAGCAAGGCCACAGCTCAGAATGGCCTTTTCACAAGTTTTCGATAAATTGGGGAATAGAGAGATAAGATGTAGTTCATATTTCGACACAGGTAGCGTTTTGGGAACTGGTGATATGATGCTTCAATTCCATGTGGCTGGAAACTGGCGTCTCAGTATGGAAATATTGATTAGGTGATTCAATGGGGATGAGATGATACGAGCAGCACTTCTTTGCAATGACAACGGGATGTCATTATGACCGGGAGCTTTGTTGACTTTCATTGAAACAAGCATGTCATCTACCATTTCCACATCAAACGGTAGGACCCCATTCCGCATTGTGATGTAAATTTGTTCCAACATCATCAGTTGAACCCGTTGATACCCAACATTGAATTAATTTCTCTCACAGTATTATCAATCGAAGGAAATGCATTAATGATCGAGTCCATAGCCGATAACCTTGAAGATTATTTCCTCTTATTTCGTTAATGGTTTGCCACAGTTCTTTGGAACCTTTGCTTGCCAGATCTTTGGAACCTTTGTTTTCAGGAATAATACAAATGAATACCAATTGTTTCACATTTAGATAAAAGCAGAGTAAATTTCATCTATTCACCATATACATGACAAAATGACTTTTCTGAACAGAAAAATGAACCGCTTTACTTGTGATCATGGAGTTAGATTGTTTCCTTGTAATAAGTACGGGGCCTTGTGCATGTATATCGTTGCTGTGTCCACCGGTGCCCGGCTACGCTAGACGCGATTGCCAAGCTTGGCAATCATCTAAAGTGTATATGTAGTTTTGTGGTAAGAAATTACCTGATACAACGGAAAAATAAATATGACTATCAGAAAATTTGGTATAAAATTGGCTTAAGCAAATATAAACAAGCAACATGTACTACGCATGCTATACAATGCACATTGACAACATCTTTGACATTGAAAGACATGCGATGATCGATTCCAGTTTGCCCTAAAATGCCCTCTGCTAATTACTTGCAATACATAGATCCATATTGTAGTTTAAGCATGGTGAATAACTCGAAGAGTGTTGTTGACATGAGTGAGCCTTAGTAATAGCCAATTCCTCAGTGTAATATTCGGATTCTCACTGAAATTGTTAATAGTCATGAATTCTACAGCGGGAATTGAATCAATACCCCAACAGTCTTCACGTGAATATTTTTTCTTCCAAACTGATAGTACTGCATTTAATTGCTGCATTACCACTCTTATCATCAACAATTTTTTTCAGAGAAACTACTGAATTAATATTCTTCAGGCCGCCCGGGGTCAGACACATGTCTGTCATTTGTCTGACCATCAGCGAACCAAATTCTTCTGGACACATCGCCAGTCATATGGGTGTCCCCCTAGTCATAAGCATTAGCCAATAGACGCCAGGAACCAAACAGGAAAAAACCCTGACATCCAGTAATCAGAATATCGCTACCTCATAGACACAGCCATCAAGCAAAAACCACAAAAGTACCCCCAAAAGGGCTTTCGCTGTCAGATGTCAATGAGTAACTGTTCTCCACAGTCACTTGGTCTTTTCTTGGTGCCAGACCTGCACACGTTTCCATAGTTGCTTCGGAGCTGTATTCAGGTTGTATGAGATTATTTAAATGAGTTGCATTCTCAGTTGAAAGATGGGAACATACCTTAATAGCCGCCATTTCATCCAATATTAGGAATCATCAGCAGGCCTAGTTCTCAACATCGACACAACTCCCTATTTGAGGTTGCAGCCATGCCCGGGTAAATTTGAGATTTGCAAATTAGCAAATTAATCATCGCTCAATGAATACCCGTTGAAATTTTTCTAACTTGCTAATCTCAATTTAAATGAGTGCTTATTCAGCTCCTTAAGGCTATTCTTTTATGTACTCGCTCTGAAGAATTGTCTTTTCTCAGCTCCAAGATTTTTTGCAGGAGTGAGAGAAGCTACTTAGAGCTGGCTGAGCAAGGTTGTCGCGCCTTGCACAACGGTAGTGTTCGTGGAGGAAAGACGGTGTTTTAATAAGGGGAGCAGCGACCACTGCGCGGTTGTAATCAATTTTTGCTTCAGATGCATACACTATGTAAAACAGACAAGTCAATTTGTCATTTTTAAAATATGTGTTTACGTGATCTGACGATTTGGACGATTTCAGGATGTTTCTAACATCTGGAAAATGGTAGGCATTGAACATGTTAATTCGACATGTTCGTTTGCTGATTTCTATGAGCAAGTGAGAATACCCTGTCCATATAGGCTAAAAAGCGCATCAGTTTTGCGATTTTTTCATTTCTTTTAATTCCTCGTCCTTTATATTATCACTAATATTGAAAATGATTCCATAAAATGTAGGACATGCTAATTCTGCTATTCACTTTCATCTATTTAGCGAACTATTCTCAGCAACTTAGCTCTTGATAACATTAAGTCTAACATTTTATGCTGTTATATTGATAGCTTTGATGCAACTATTGCAATATCATATCATCCGTATTGGGGCTCTGTTTCAGCCCATTCAACTGTTGTTGATCATTTGCAAGCTTTACATGAAAACTCTAAATCTAGTCACTTTCTCATTGCTGGGGATGTTAGTGATTTACGTCATTCATTGTTAGATTTTTGTTCCTACAACGATCTTGAACAAATTGTGAGACAACCAACCCGTGGTAAGAATATATTAGACGTCATCGTCACTAATCAGTCCTTCAAATATGATGTTCCGTTGTGTATAGCACCCTTAAATCGTTCAGATCATAAGGGTATTTTTGTGAAGAACGCTACTGACTCACGAAGAACTATAACAACAAAAATTGTTATTCGTTCATGCACTCCCTCCTCCCATGCCATATGTCATTCTGTTCTCGGTTTGCAAGATTTGGACAACATCTTCGACACTGATTATGTCAACACAATGGTGTGCATTTTTCATGTTTTTGAATTACTGTTACCAATCCTTCTTCCCCGAAAAGACTATCCGAATGATATCCTGTGACCCTGCCTGACTTTCACCATCCCTGAAAGTACTTTCGGATGCACGGGATCGAGCGCTTTCTCGTGGGAACTGCGCAAAATTCTTGAAACTTCGTGAGAAATTTATATATGAATTAGCGAAAGCAAAAACCAGATATTTTAATAATCTGCGTTCCTCAGTGTCATCTGATAAATGGGAACTATCAATACTCAACGTAGGTGCCGCGTCTCGAACAGCCAGATTGATGACAATATCGCTCACAAACTCAATAATGAGTTTATTCAACATTTCTCTACCAACGACATTCATTTGTTTCAGAAGGGTCTTTCTCGCAGCACTGGAGCTTCAAATAGTTTATGTGTTTCTGTTAGTGAGACTACAGTCATTGTATTTGATTCTGAAACGGAACTCGAACACCTCAGGACCTGATGGAGTTCCCGGTTTTTTTATCGTACATTCGCAGATGTCCTTGCAAAACCTTTGACAGTGATCTACAATAAAGCACTGGAGACTTCTGTTTTTCCAACTTTGTGGAAAGCAGCGAACATTATTCCTATTCCGGAAAACAATGTCTCAGAATTCAGACCAGTTTCAATTCTTCCCTTCCCGAGCAAGATCCTCGAAATTCTTATTCGTGATCGCATTATTCTACCATACGCCATCTCACAAACTGATTCACGACAATTTGCTTTTGTTCTGGGTAGCTTCGGAGGAAGCAGAAATGCTCTGTTGTCTATTCGTCTAGCAACCATTCAACATATAACAGCGGGACCTGAAAACATCGTAAACATGCTTGCAATAGATTTTAAGAAGGCATTCGATTCTGTTAGTCACTTGAAGCTTTTGCAAACTATTGAACGCGATTTCAGCCTTGACGTCAGTATAATAGAAAGTTTTCTTACTGACCGTGTACAAAGGGCAACCTGTAAAACTGTGACAACTACATGGAAAAAAGTTACAAGTGGCGTCCCTCAGGGCTCAATCTTAGGGCCAATCTTATTCGTTCTTTTCATTAATGATCTGCCAACTTTCGATCGCAAGTTTTTTACTCCTTATGCCGACGATATTACCCTCCTACACCTAGATTCATGTAAATCTGTTGATGATTATGACCCTTCAGTGTTCCAACATATCATCGATATGTTTCACCGTTGGTGCATTGATAAAATGCTCCAGATCAATGCAAATAAGACCAAAGTGCTGTGTCTAAATCGTCGACCTGGTATTTTGATACCAGTTAGCATTGACAATATTGTTATTGAGCAAGTGGAATGTGTTAAGATTCTAGGGATAATCTTTACATCTGCCCTTAAATGGGATTATCAGTTTTCTCATGTTTATAAGATGTGTCGTAGGATGTCGTTTGTAAAAAGACTTAAGACAAACTCTAACCACTCGGATTTTATCTGGCAAGCATATTTAGGTCTTGTGTTTTGCCATCTGTCATATTGTTGGCCAATCATATGTGATATCAGTTGTAAATTTTTTAAGAAATTTGAACAGATTGACATTTAGCAATGAAATGGGCTAATGTGAAGAATATTCCCTGTTTGAGAAGCAGATTGGATAAGTCATGTAAAAACTTATTTCTAACATCTCTAAATCCAAATCTGAGCATCCTCTGTGCCAATTTTTTTTATTGTTCGTGATAATTTGAATAATGTGAAGCGAAAACGAGGCCTACAAGGACAACACAGGTCTTCCTTGTATAATAAGTCTTTCATCAAACACATGAAATGTTAACATGAAACGTTAATTATTCAGTCATCCCTTGGCGAGATGACGAGTCGTAAGTGAATGTAGGACACAAAAATTTGAGATCTGAGGATATCACACCATTCAGAAAATTACTCCTGCGATTAGCTCATTAGGTGATGATCATTGAAATTTTGAGCAATTTAGCTTGACAAATAATTCTAACAGCGATACCATTGAATTAGAGGAAAGTATAAAGCAGCCTGTCTGAACTAAGATTGTTAATCTTGGGCATCATTTAATATAGGCCTAATTGATTCCATGTCAACTAGTTCATTTGAGATAAGCGCCTTCTTATAGGACTTCTGACAGTATATTTAAATACTAATATACCGCATTGCATTATCGATCGTTTCTGAGTCAAATATACTAAATGTGTCAAAAAGTCTGACTCCAATTTTCATTTACTTCAGCTTGTGTCTAACATACTATTTGCGTCATAAAGACCGACTTGCGTCACGTCACATATCTGAAGTGACGATTTCAGTTCGTAAAAACAGTTTTCTGCGTCAAATTGTCCGACTTGCGTCATTGAAAATCTCCATACAGGCTTTAGACACGCCTTCATGAAAGTGTCGGTATAACATGTTAAATATAATTATCAGCTGACCATCAACTAACATGTGCGTCTCAATGGAGTGTCATTGGACAGACAAATAGCTGACCATCGTCACCGTGTGGAGTCAGCGCTAGTGAGCAGGCTCATAATAATGAGGAAGATTGCTGACGGGGTTGTTCTTGTTGGAAGACATCAATACAGACGCCAACGAATCCGAGTTAGGGTCTTCAAAGAGCTTAATGGGGACCTTCCCAAAAAGAGCAGCTATGTAGCCTACAAACCTGCTCGGATTAATGAAGTGTTCCTGCATTGCAACATCAGAGCCTCCAAGAATGGTGCAGAACTGTTGATAGTTAGATCTCTGCTACTCTGGGTCTCACTTCACACCTTGTGGTGCTTCCTATGATGGATTGAACTGTCATTCAGAATATGAGCGTTTGGTGCAGGGTTGCCGGTAAAAACCGGCAAAAACCACCAGTTTTTGCCACCATCTTTCGGCTAAAACTGCAAAAACTGCAAAAAGCTATTTTTTATGATTTTTGCTTCAGTTTTTTGGCACATATAGGGAATCACCACTCCTGACTTTATTGATGAACGTTAGGCACAATAATTTCATTGTACTTTTTATCATTCGATCAATATAAGGCCTGTATTTTCACAATTCAAACCTCATTGATATAATGTTTCAATTACGTACATGCTCCAAGTACAAGTACAGGGAGTTTTTGCCGGAAAACAGGTATTCTCCCAGACGGACAAGATATAAAATATTTAACCCATTAAACGCGGTGGCACATATATATATATTTATTTATCAAATCAATATATATATATATATATATATATATATATATATATATATATGTATATATATATATATATATATATATATATATATATATATATATATGTATATATGCCAGGTAACTTCCATTTACGCTCCATTTTACTTCCATTTTACTCCATTTACTTCCATTTTAAGAGTGAAAACTCATTTTTCTGATTATTTCTTTTTGAAAGAACATACCTCAGAACGATATTCAATAGTTGTGATGTGAAATCATCTTTTCATCTTCCTCCATTTGGCGGGAAATTCAAATTGTTTTTAAAATGGCACGAAGAAAATTTTCCTTTTGATAAGTTGAGAAAACTATTCAATTTTGAACTTTCATAATCTTTCTGTGTCCATGCTTCATTTGGCGCATTTTCTAGGGCTATGATTCAGTCTGATATTCAAATTCGACTTAGTTCAGTAGCAATATAGCAATTGGTAGTGGAAAATATAAACGCCATCGCGCAATCTGCAACTGTGAAAGTCAGAATAAGTATATCTTTCAGAACAAAAACCTCCGCGATTCATGTGCTGTATGATCTAATTAACAATGGAGAGGATGATGTTATAATATAGACCCCATTATAAGATTGTGAAGACAGTGCAGAGACAGTGGTAAAGACTACAAAGTCGACCTTGACGATGACAGGTCAAGTAGGCCTACCTGTACATATACAAATCTGAATAGGTATATCGAATACCCTATAGTTACACTAATTGTTTGACAATAAAATTGCGATCTATTAGTCTGTTTGGCTGTTCTGCTATTTTGCAATATGCAGATGGTGTACAGGGCATTACAGGAATTTAAAGTCAAGTGCTTCAAAGCGCACCACATTTGATGACTTATTTCTGACGAACATGAACCGCTATCCACACAAAGACAAGAGGGTCATTTCACAGAACAAAATAGACCTACTAAGGAGAAAATCACTGATAGAAGTGCATGTGTACAGTGCATATGTATTTGTTTGAGCGTTATAGAAACTGTTATGCACGGCTGTCAGACCTGCTTTTATGCCATCTAACAATGCCGCAAATTATATTTTGAATAAAAGTACAAATCAGAAATGTAGCCTACCTACATGTAACTGAATAATCCATCAAAGAAGATGATATGACTCACGGATGTGCAAAATCAGATTTGAAATGCACAAGATGCTCGTACTAAGAAAATTGTTCTTATCAGTGCTTCAATTTTGACTTTCAATATCGCAACCAAAATTTACTACATTTTAGGAGTGGTAGGACACTTTGGGTAGGACGCAATATGGAAATATGCCATCTTGGAATTCGATTCGAAATGACTCGTATCCATTCTATATGTGAAGATATTCATGTTTCGTGATGTTTCAAGCAATATTTACTGACATTATTGGAAATATGCAAAGAAGTGACAGCTGCGTTTAATGGGTTAATGTCATGGCAATTTTCTCTCACATATGCAGAAGATAAGGCGATGTTGAATGAACTTAATGCCAAATTATTTCAGCTCAAAATATGAAAATTCGAATAACTCGAAACAAATATGAATATCACAATGCAAATAAATGTCATAATTTTCTGTTCCTAACTGATTTTATTAAAGCCCAATTTGGCAGCTGACTGGAAATTTTCATTTGGAGAGATTGGCTGAAGCTATTCAGACATGTACCTCACTTTATCAAGATTGCTGCTGTCAACTAAGATGTTCTTAAGATGTAACGAAATCACATTTTCTCAAATATAAGAGCATCTGTTGATGATAATATTGGATAGAATAAATTCTATTACATGGACTAAAGAGCCAAGGTGGTGCTGAAGTCTACATTGGTTCTAAAAGGTACAAGAAATGGGCAGAGGAATTGTAAACCAAAGACAACATTGTCTGATAAAAATATCATGTAATGTCTGATATCAAATGGTTCTATCAGAGAATGAATGTACTTAGCAACATTCATTATATTGTGGTTTTCAACAGAATTGAAAACTGAAAACACCTATGCATCGTCATACTCAAACCCCAATCTGTTAACGATCATTTCGTGAAGAAATAGACCGATTTTTCGGAGTTTTGGTTTTGTTTTTACCAGTTTTTAATGGCAAAAACCAGTTTTAGCCGGCAAAAAAGCCGACCCTGGTTTGGTGTGACTGGAGCCCACGATCAACCAGATTATCTTAAGCTGTTGCTCTTCGAGATAATCTGCAAATCGCTCTTTATTTGGCGATATCAAGTCTCCACCATCAAGCATAACTTAAATTAATCAAATTAATGAACATTTCGCTATAAAGTTGCTTCCGACGCTCATCGACCGATGGAATGCGCTGCATTCTTCCATTCTCTTTTTGAAGGGTCAGAGACGATCCAATGATTAATAACGGATATTGTCTATCCCACTAAATTTACATGTATTTTCTTTTATCCTTTTGGACAAGAAGAGGAACCGTGTAATGCTCGACAGACGACCAGATTTGCTGTAACCATAGGGTGCAAAGTATTCTTTGAAATTCTCTTTTCAACCTCGTTCCCTGTAGAAACTCATGGTGGCGGCCGGAATGCTAGTGAGGATGACTAAAACACCATACTTCTACACTAGCAAGGGTGCTGAATTGCATTGCACTTGTTTTTAAACACGAACCTATCTATTAGCCTGCAAATATCAAAAGTGAAATTGAAAACGCTGCCGATAACTGAAGAGGATACCTATATTTTTCGCCATTTACTTATATTTTTTATGTCATCCAGTGTCACAAATCCGAAAAGAACCGATGCGTAAGTCTTCGCTGATCTGACATCAAACTTGCTCAAGATAACTCACATAATGGTTGAGACGAATTTTGAATGACAAGTGGGTAAGAAATTATAGAAACTTTCGTAATAAAAATCATCTTGTAAATTTGTCATCAGGCCTCTTTTATCTCCTTCCGAACCGAATGATGTCATCATCTTCAAGAGGAGCATATTGCCTCTGCACCCGTCTTCCAACAATGTTCCGATATGGGAAATTATACCTTTGACGATGGGAGCCAGACCGTTTGACTAATTCTCTTCCGAATCGAATGATATCGTCACCGAGTGAGCCTGTAGGTTTTGCGGACGTATCGGATACTGAAATGGAATTTGAATTTGGATAAAATTTGAGATAATTATAATGATTAATGTGTAGGGAAAATTAATGAACATGTGCAGAATTGCAATCACTACAAATAGAGCTGCAAACGGGACACTCTTCTATCTCCAGAATCATCCGGATATCGGCTGACAAAAGTATCGGAACGGTGTTCAGAGGAACCCCGAACAATACTTTTCCATTTTTACTTTGTTTCATTGATGATACGCGCATGAATGACTGATGATGGTCCATTGGACGCCACTCAATTGTCAGAGGGTGCAGATTCTGTCCCAACAAATCACAGTTATTAATGTGATATGATGACTGACTTTGCAAGTCTATGTATA
Source organism: Prostheceraeus crozeri (assembly GCA_907163375.1). NCBI lineage: Eukaryota > Metazoa > Platyhelminthes > Polycladida > Euryleptidae > Prostheceraeus > Prostheceraeus crozeri. The sequence goes on from CAJQUW010000328.1 coordinate 297,233, forward strand.
AGTGCATTAAGTTCACTTATTTGCTGTTTGTGTCATGCACTTGCAGTTACGTTGCGTTAAACACGAGTCTGTTGCTTTTGTAGTTGATAACGCGTAACTGGTTTTTCAACAAGAACCACTCTACATGTGTCATGCTCACCATAAAAATTAGCATGGCATTCAAGACGCTGCAGAAGAATTGTTGACCAAATTTTCAATATAGGTAGTTTGAGAGTCAATGACTGCGATAGTTTTCGAAACTCAAAGTCGGTCGGGTGAAATAGGATTCGGGCACACTAGTCGACAAAACTTGCTCTGTCTTGTGAAAAAGCCAAAACATCTTATACCACTTGCAAAAATGTAAGCATCTTGCACAATTTATTGTGCGTTTTGGGCAAGCTGACTTATCGTTATTTATCTTGAGCAAACTAAGGTGCTTTCTTGTGGAAAAATAGTAAGATATCTTACAGTAAGGTATTTTGTGAAAAAGAAGGGCTCAAATATGATACCAAATATTGTTTGGACGACACAGATTACTGACCGAATTCTCCTTTGCGCAACATTTTGTGACACAGCTCATTCCCGCCATAACGTACGACAGTTTGTAACGCAAGGTGCATAATTGAAATTACAGATACACGTAGATTTTTATATCTACATTGCTAGATACATGTAGATGTAAATAAGCTTTAAATTTAAGAATTTTGCGACGAATCTGTGCAATTGTCCTCGTGTAAACTTTCACTTGTTTTGATTCTCCTCAACGGTATAATTATAAAATTGACTTCAATGTCACCGCTACTGCAAGCTTTCCAAAATATACATTAATGAGCAATTCCGAGTTTCAGGCGTGGTTTTATCCAGAAAATTGCACGCAGATAATTTTGTGGATGAAATGCTCTTACTACTGCTAAAATCATCAGTAATGTAAATGAAAGTGTCTTCACTAATCGCATTCAAAAAATATATATCTCTACATGAATCCTTGACTTAAGAAAGTATTTCTGATTACCTTCATTCAAATTGCTTTGCTGCATTAAAAAGTATAAAATAAGGCAGATTAAAGTGCATGAAGTTTACACCATAGAATAAGGATATATAGGCAAAGCGTCGACTCAAAAAAGTATCTGTATACAGTGAAAATTTTTATATCAAATGATTCAGTTTTTTGCGGAAATAACCAAAAAATTATTTGATCACTTTTGAAAAAAGTCAAAATTTGCCAATTTATATACTACCCAGATGACTCTCCTATAGAAGTAGCATGAAACAAGTTGGATATCAAAAGGAATGAATATTTGCTGAAAAGCATCCTAACTAAGCAGAAATCAAGCTAATTATCAAGGGAATTTCATGAATTGTATTATAATGAAAGTCTTCATGAAAAAGTCGCGATATTATTTGAGCTTTCTTGGCTGAAATTTGAAGTTTTATTTCAATTTTCACCGGCATGATTTTATGATTCACTAAATTCATGCTTTATTTCTTGAATCTGAATAGTGATGTGGACCCATTTACATCTTTCAAAGTTAACTGAAATCATTGTCTTTGATTATGTGATTTTATGCTCTGCCAGTGGCAGGTTGCATGTGAAATGATCACGCTTAAGAAAATACTCCTGAGGTTCAGCACGAAAGTAATAGGAACCCATCAAATTGCTAATTTAACAAAAATTAACTCTCTAAAGCTGTCATGACACTGAGAATCTGCAAAATGCCATCATTCCATCTGCATTACAATCATGATCATTCAATTCCACGGCAATTTCTTCAAAACTGCAAAACTTGTCACATCAGAGACAAAAATAAAATACTAGCTTGTTTGAGAACATTGCCTCTTACCCTCACGTTAATCGTGTGTGATGGCTCCTCCAAAGCGCATATTAAAATAGAAAGTGTAGGTACTCATAATTTTTGGAGAAGGATGGGGAACTTTTCTGCCTGGTTTAAGACTGGATAAAAACCGTGTGAAGCACACATCAGCAAGATGGGAGGAGCCCAGTCGCATGCATCCACCTTAAAGCGACTAGATAAACTTTCATCGAAAATGATTAATAATTGATACATAACAATAATCACTAAAAAATCGGTTCCGGTAAGCCTATAATGATCTATGATGCAGGTTACCAGTTTTTTTTAAAAAAACTAGGCTTTCCATAATTGCCACTCGGAGTCGGAGTCCTATCAACCCTATCAAAATGATAGGACTCCGCATCACTGCTTAAACTCAACGATAGTCTACATGCAACTTATTCAAATGTGACATGTAGAAAGTATATGTAGCACTGCATAGTTGCTGATGCAGTTGCCTAACTTTCACATAGCTGTTCTCAACATTATTTACTGCCACTGAAATGTCATCAAACGGAGAAATTATAACATCATTCAGGCTCAATGTTTGAGACTGCGTTGAGTAAGTCAGTCATGCAATAAATAAAATATTAAGAGAATTTTCTACATCTGAATTGAGTACCGGCATCTGAGGCGATTCAGCAGGAAAAATGGAAGATTCTTTGTATTTCTTCTGTTTCAGATTTGATCTCAGCAAACATGTCAGGTTTCTCATCCTTTTTCTATTATCGAGACCAAGCAACCAGCAATGCGGGGGAGCGGCGATCCGTCTGTATAAGAGAAATGATTCGAAATATGAGATATGCTGCAAATTCGTGCTTTTATAGGCAATGGCGGGCGTGATTCGATTTTCGCGCGATTTCAAATTGTGCGAATCAGTGCAAATTTTGCATACCCTGTAATTTAATTCGATTCTCTGTATTCCATGTTTGAGAATGCAGCATTACAAATGAGAGCTGAGAAAATCGCAAACAATGGACAAGGTAACTTGAGAATCCATTATTAAGAATCTACTGCATCTACTACGAACTACTACTCCCAGATTGTATATCTCACTTTATGTATCACATCACTGAAGAAGTCTCATCGGCGCAATATATCTGGTGCCTTCAATCCACCATTGTGTATTCGAGTTCGTGGCTATTAAGATGGGGACACAACGCGCGTCGCACTTTTTTGCTACCTAGTATTGGCATTTCACAATTTTGATTCTTTTGGTCTTTATCAGCCACATTTTATCAAGCATTTGCCGCTTCTTCCATCAATCTTGTGATTATGTATCAATTAATGGAAACCAAAGTTTACAAAGTATTAGCACATTTCAGGCTACACGACGAAACAATTTGCTACCGGGTTTTAGTTCATAACGTGCTTATTATATGTGAATCAAGCATTACTTCTTATCAATAACTTTACATACTTTCAATGCGGAGACTTGTGCTTGATAGGATGCGTGACCACATTAATCGTGTACAAAACGTTCATGTTTAATGTTATTGCATAGAATGATGCATTCCTGCAATGTGTCAGAATTTCCACATGATTTCCATAAAGTTCATAGAGATTTGCTGTGGTGTAGGAATGAAAAAGTCCCGTCACTCGGCAATTCTGTCTTATCGTAACTAAGATTGATATCAGGTTCGAGCACCTGCACATAGGTGTCACACTTCCATCCTGTGCAATACTTTCAATGTTGAAGAGAATATAGGAAAATATCCTAATTTTTTTCTTCGTCCAGCACATTTCACTGAGAAGTCACTTATCAAAAAGTCGCTTAACTCCTGGTCATTCAACAATAGCGCGATTGATTCCATCGCACGATTAATCAAGAGGAATCGATTAACTGTACCTCCACTCCTCATGGGTGATATTCCTTAATATACATGTATTTGTTTTAAATTTGGAAAAATTATTAACTTGAACTTGAATTTAATAATAACCCGCAAAATGCACTCTTTGGCCAAATGATACATAGCCCATTTTACAGCAAAATCCTTTCGACCAGTTTAAATTGTCAGAATAAATACACCAATCACAAAGCACGCAGTGAATAGTTGCTGTGAATTCTAGGTCTCATCACTTTGGTTTATGCCCACGAAAAATGACCAATTTTGCAAGTCTGGAACAGTTGGAACAAAGGCAAATCTTATAAACGACGACTTTATCTGAAAGAACTGGGATTCTCCTTAGTTGAAAGGCAAATCAACAAACGTATTCAAAATCCTCAAGCTCTACAGTGACAAGTAACTGTTGCCATGCGATCACTGGGTTGTCAGCTTCAAAATGAAACTTCAAATCCTCCAGCAACGGGAATGTTGACTCAAAGACGGAGATGCTTTTTCTGTCCCCGCTCGATTGACAAAAAGGTGAGCACACAGTGTCTACGTTGCAAGCGTTCTTGTTGTAAAGATCATGGACAACTTTTGTGCAATGAATGTGTCTAAATCATGCAAATTTGTTTGTGAAATTGCGATGATTCTCTTAAATTCATTATGAAATTTGTATTTTTTGGAAATCTGGTGTTTTTATTTTCACTTCAGAGTGGGAGCATGCGAAAGATAGTAGGCCTACAGCTTGTATTATCAAATATCAATAATTTCTTACTGCATCTAAATTCTTAAAAATATGATTGATTTAATGACTATCGCATCTAAAAGCAATAAAAGCACAAATTTTTACCATGGGGTCATTTTTCCCCCAGGTTGAAAAAATGCGATGTATTTTAAGGTTGACGTCACAGGGTTAAAAGAGTTGTACTTTTGATTGCATTATTTTGAATGCCGACAGTGGTTGGTTTTGGATTGCATTAGTCCTGCAAAGTCCAATCGGGATTAATCAACACCGCATAATTTGTAACAAAATATTTGTTCGTGTTCAAACAACACCTTACTGGCTCTAGCAATTTAAGCTCCGAATCGACTGCAGTTGAGCAAGGGAGTCAGTAGCTAAGCCAAAAGCTGACGAATATGTTGGAAAAAGTATTATCAAACTTTTGACTGCTGGATTTCAATCAATTAATTGCTCATTGCTTCCAGCTTCAATTTATAAATTGAAAGGGATAACTAGGTAAAGTGCAATCAGCTTTTAATAATCTCTTCATTAAGAAAAACATGGCTACCATTCTCACTGCAAATGATGACGCAATGAAAATCTTATTTTTTAAACGCAAAGTATTTGCGTGCTTAAAGAAGGATCACCTCCTATCGTTGCAAGGAAAAGTACTTTCTATCACCATGCACATCGAACACGTCCGTACATCTGCACGTTCCACACAGTAGCAACTCTCTCGTAAAGAAATTGATTGGATCATTGTGACAAGAACTGTGGTTTTGTAGCGAATGGACAGCGAGAAATGACCGTGCTCACGTTGCAACTTTTTCGCAATGCTCTCACTGATAAATATTAGCTAAAAAATAAAAGTTAATTCAATAGCATCAATGTTATCATGACATGAATTCTGTCAAATTCATAATTCTTCACCTAACAAAGTTATCGGATATCGTAACTTATCGAATGGCCATAATTACTAAATCTAAGTTGGTTCGCTATTTGAGAAGTTCATTGTTAGCGAAGCAGATTTCAAAAACAGCAGAAAGTAGGGGTCATAAATTTTAATGGAAAATAGATTTCGGGTTTGACCTGTGACAAGAATAGAGCATAAAGATATGATCGGCTCTGTTTTATGAGCCTATCCTAAGAAGGAGTGAAGAGTTTATTGCTTCCTTTAGGCTGATCGATTAATCGTCAATCGACGACACGGCAACCGTTCCCTTCTCGCAATTTGATCTTCAAAAAGAAAATTAACATTGCCCAAAAAATTGATGCCGCGATTTATCAAATGATTAAAGGAATATGTTTTGCAGATTATGATTTCAATGACGGCACGGCAAATTGTCAAAATCAATGCCAATGGCATTCACGGAAATTTTGACAATTTACGAGCATGCCACAGGTGCTTAAATGATTCCAAAATTCGATGACTTGAACTTCTCAGTTAGATGTGGGAAGCTGACGTTTTCATAAAAGGATATGGGACATAGGTAGGATTGTTTACACTGTTCGTGGCAGCACACGGGAGGTTGCCTCACACATCAGCATCTTATGCACCTAACCGACTTGCTTGCACAGAATCTCACCTCAATGGCTAAAGAAAGTAAAACCCTTCAATATCGCCCATTCAATCTTAGTGATTATGCACGATGTAATAATCAAGAAAAGTGAAAATGGGAGAGATCCACTGAAAGGAAATAAAGGTAAAAAAAAATTTGTCCATCTGTATTTCAAGTACTGTTAGAGCATTTATACGTACTACGAGTATTTATATGAACAGTGAGAGCAGAGATCAGAGAGCGTTTAGCTTTTCAATGAGTGCTATTCAATTAGTCCTATCAAATCCATTCCGAAAATAAAAGTTCTTTCCACAGTCACGGAGGATCCAGGGATGTCCGAGATATCTTTAGCCTTTGGAAAGATAAGATGAAGTGGTTATTCAACCACTGAAGTGGTTCCACTTCCTCTTCTTCTTTTGAAAAGGTTTTGATTTGCTCTGCACTTTCTGGAATCATATTTCTAAAGCATAGATTGCATTACTGTGAAGTTCAACATCTTTCCAAAACATGACAAAGGTGGATCCATCACACCAGGGTGTGAAAGATCTAAACTGGCATGTAAGAAGAACTCCTTCTTCAGTCTTGGACAGAGTTGGAAGTGGGACAACGAGACTTGACCCATGACCCACCTGACCCACGGCATATGTGACCCACGACCCACCTGACCCACAGGGTACCATGACCACGACCCATCTAACCCACATCTTTGACCCACCTGACCCACAAGCTGCAAGGGTGAATGATGTGTCTGCAATTTCTTTTTCTGGTATATTCTTTAGTTTCATTTTCATTCAAGATTCTAGGTCTATCTAGGTAGAGGCCTCGTAGTATCAAAATTGTTGTTAAGATTTGTTATGAAGATTCAAGTATATCAGATCACTTGTCACATGATAAATAAACATGCAGCCTTATCAAAATTATCTTACAATCAAAGTTCATACACCACAAATGCCTAAGGTTCTAAAAAAATTGAAACGATTCTGTTTCTTGTTATAATTCATGACTATCCTTTTTAGTGCTACATATTTAACTCATAGAGAGATGATTAGTCAAGTTGAGGGCCCTACAGACTAAATTTCAAATTTTACATTTCTTATTCAAATGAAGTTAAAAAATAAGGTTGCAGTAGGCCTAAATCATTTATTCACGCATTTATTATCTTATACACTACATGTGTGAAAATTATCCCGGAAAAATCGTCAGACTAATATTTTGTTGCTTCTAATGGCAATCGATTCAAATTTCATTAACTTCCGCTAATGTTAGATTTAAGTAGAAAATTGCATATTTGATGTAAGAATGACATTCATTGAAAAGCAAATGGAGTAAGGATGCGTAACGCGTGAATAGAAAATTCCACGAGGACAAGATTATAATTCATGAATTAGCTTACAATGTACATACAGGTAAAATGATATATTTGAGTGGCGCTACATATACGAGTACGTTGTGATAATAATCACTAGTGATTCCTATTTTTATTGATACCAAATCAAATGTCAAAACAAAACTTTTTATTGATACAAAGTGTCAAAAAATATCTCCTTACAGAGTTCTGCCGTAATAAGGCTATGTGAAAGGGATAAATCTACATCAATGACCGTCGTACGAATTATCGTATTTCAGATTATCATGTATCGAATGAGCAATGAGATGCATGGAACATATATGATGCAAAAGTAGATTGAACGGCTAAATATTGTAGATATGAAGCATGTATTCATAGAACAAAGAACCTGATAGTTAACGGTGTTGCTGAAGGATCAAATATTGAAAAAACAGTAAAGGAGATCTTCAAAGAAATTGAGGTGGATGTTGACATTGATGATGACGTGGTATCCTTACAACTATTGGGGAAGCAACAACAAAATAAGAAACGCCCAATTCGAATTGTAATGAAGGACATTGCACTACGCAATAGCATCCTTAAGTCATCGAAAGCCTTGCGGGAGTCGGATGATTTTAAGGATGTCTACATAAACGGGGATCTTACACCATTACAACAACGAGAATTCCAGCGATTGCGGAAGAGGAGAAATGAAGAGAGGAAAAAGCCTGAAAATGTAGGAAAAGATATTCGTATACAAAAAGGACAATTATCTGTGGATGGACGTCGTATCGATACCCTGAAAGAAAATTTTTAATGTCGGATTTTATGAATGTTTATGATAGGAAAAGCACCAACACGAAGCTCCCGGTTATTGCCTTGACGAATGTTCGTTCTATTATAAAGAAAATTGATGAATTAGCACTGGTAGCTACAGTAAAGAATGTCGACATATTATGTGTTACGGAAACGTGGTTAACAGATGAAATTGGAGATGAAATTGTTGCTATTCCTGACTATGATATTTGCAGATCCGATCGGAAAGTGAGACGTGGCGGTGGTGCCGCTGTATATATTAGAAAAAAGTTATCTTTTACGGATATTACTATTAACTATACCATCGATTCCTGTGTGGAATACGTAATTGTTCATCTTCATACCCTCGACGCTATATTGATTTGCTTGTATATTCCTCCTTCTAGACCTGCCCATACATTAGAAAATATTCATCAGAATGTATGCATGATTATCGATGTCTGCTTAGAAAATAATCCTCATGTAACCTTTATTATCGCAGGTGATTTCAATCAGTTTCCTATTCATGACCTATGTGTTGAGTTGAATGCGACTAATGTTGTAACGAAAGAAACTCGAGGGGACAGCACTCTGGATTATGTCTTGTTTTCAGAGGCTTTGTCTGATTACTATAAATGTGAAAATGTTACGTATGATTGTCCAATCAGTTCATCTGACCATGTTTTTATCACTGTAAATCCTATGAACTAGTTAGTTTCATCTCAGGCTGGTCATGAATGCCTTGTATACGATTTTCGTATGTCTAATCTAGATAAACTGGCTTCATCTATCATAAACTATGATTGGACTGATTTCCATAATCAAGAGGACGTCGATGAGCAATGGACTATTTTTGAGAAGGCATTGAGTTCACTTGTTGAAGACTGCATCCCGTATGATAAAGTTATTATTCATAACAAAGACAAAGCTTGGATGACACCACTCACAAAGCTTCTTATTGAAAAACGCTGGAGGGCATTTAGAATGAAGAGATGGACTGAATACAATCTTCTAAAAGAAAAGGTAAAACAAGAAATCAGGAATGCAAAACAATTGTGGGCAAGGAAATTATGCACAAAACCAAGAGGGGTCTGGAATTTACTTCGGACTTATAAGAAGAAAAAGAAATGCAATCGAAAAGTTAATCAAAAATGGAAGAGCTGATTTGACTTTAAAGGAACTCTTCGAGCTGTTCTCAAAAGCAACACCAGGAGTTAGTGATGATATCGATCCTCAAGTCCTTCATGACGATGGTTGGAATATCGAAATAACTGAGCTTGAGGTTTTCCAATTACTCAGAAAACAATCGTGCTCAAAATCATCTGGCATCCCTTCAATCCCCGCAAAAGTGTTTGTCCTTTTAGCTGATGTTCTCGCAGGTTTCCTAACCAAGATGTTTTGTACTTCTATTATAACAAGAAAAGTGCCTGTGGGCTGGAAGATGGGCTCAATAACACCAATTCCTAAATCCAACCCACCTGATATCAATCAACTGCGACAAATCACAGTTCTGCCATTGCCAGGCAAGATCTTAGAACACATTATTCTCCAAAATATGAAGGGCAAATTTTGGAAACGAGTGGTGACCAACAACATGGGTTCAAAGAAAACGCATCAACTACCACAGCTCTAATAGCATTTCATGATGTAATCACAAAGAATTTCGACTCAAAGGATTGTAAAGGATCGGTAGTACTTGCCTTTGATCTCTCCAAGGCCTATGATCGATTAAGTCACACGAAAGTCATTGCCAAAATGAATTTGTTTGGGTTCCCTCAAGGATTTTTGATATGGCTGTCAAACTATTTCACAGATCGAGTATCAAGAATTAAGCTATGTGGTTTGTTCTCTGATTGCTTCCGCGTTACCACAGGAGTGGCACAGGGGTCAATTTTGTCCCCTTACATTTTTTCTACGTTTGTGTCGGACCTTGCCAGCAACAGAAGCGATACATTAGTAATCCAATATGCAGATGACATTACATTCATTTTGCCCATTGACGCAAATTCGAGACACGATATGGAAATTTATGTCAAAGAAGAAATCTGATCGTCGAAAACTGGTGTACATCAAATGAACTTGTACTGAATAAAACAAAAAGTCAGATGATTTGCTTCACGAATACCTGTGTTGACTTGCCAGAGGTAGGCCTATTGCCAATGGTTGAATCAATAACTATTTTGGGAGTTACTTTTAGAAAGGATCTGTCATGGAGTGATCATGTGAATGTGGTATCTAACGCCGTGAAGAAACGTTTCCACCTCTTACGAAAGTTACGTCCCATGTTAAATAAGACAGAGCTACACCTCATTTACACCAGTTGTATTCGCAGTGTAACGGAATACGTCTCGCCTTCTTTTGTTGGTTTGAATGCCAGTTTATCACATAAATTAGAGAAGCTGGATCGACGCGCTCATCGTATAATGTTTTGTGAAATGAACTCGGACTGTGATTGCGAAGAAGACAACATTAAGAAGCGGCGTTATCGTAGTGGTATAAAACTTTTTAGAAAAGCAGCAAACATTCCTTTGCACCCTCTGCATAGCCTTGTTCCTCCATTACACAGATTCTCAAAAACTGTCATTATACCGTACAGTCGGACCAAAGTTCGTCATGACTCTTTCATTCCTTTCGTGTCTAGTTTGGAAAATTACCTTCTATTCAATTTAGTTGAAACACACTTCATTTAAAGTAAATTCACGAAGAAGAAGATGGTGGTATCTGTTTTGCAAACAGCAATCATTTTTTCTCCTTGAAAATGCTCGCTTCTATCGCTCATGCTCATGGAAGTGCGTGACAACAGTCGATATATAGCTTATATTTGTGTTGACATTTTGACAAAAGGATTGATTTCACTTGGTTTTTATGAATAGTATCGGCAGTGAGATATCTGATCTGATATTCACTGAAATCATACGACATCCGCAACTTATATATTTTGATACTCAAGAGAATAATTTCTGCAGATTCGGATTTACTTAACGAAAATTAACAGGATGGAATGCCTTTTTGTCGCCATATCACACTGGACTCAGTGCTCTTCTCAGATTGAGACTATTTTCTAGACTGTTGGTCGACCAAAACTCATCATGGAATTACTCGGATATTGCTCTAAAATAGACTGCCCCTAGCAACACTTCAATTCATAACGAACTGTTCTCGTCTGATGAAACTTGCAGATCTAAGAACCTGATTACATCACACTTTGTTCACGCTCGTAGATCTAATGCAAAATGTCTCTGTATTTCCTCGAGAAGATGTCGTTTAGATATCATTTTCGAGTCATTATGCTTGAAATGTTGAATCTGATTTCAAGTAAATTCTGAAAACTGAGTAGTGTCATATTATGGAAAGTGTCATATTATGAAAAGTGTCATATTATGTTGTCTTGTTCGGGCTCGTTCGAATGCATGTATAACAAGGAATATGAGTATGCTAATTATTTAGCAATAAGAAGTTTTCATAATGATATGATGTTTGTAGTTGCCCCCCTCTCCATTCCCCTCCCCCGCCCCTCGCCACGCGGCTCGGGGAGAACAGGCATTTTTGTTGGACGCGCCGAGCCGCGTCCGGTGTGAATCAGACCTCGCTGTCCCTCCACCATTCTCACCGCTCGTGTTCCACGTGCCTATCGTCCGTGTTCTGACTGTCAACATATTGAAATTGCACTCGTCGGTGTAGACTATAGTGTCTTTTCAACACCATCGCCCATCATCCACTCAGCGTAATCCCTGCGCTCTATTTTTGCAAAATCAGAGACTTTCCTTATGCGACAGATACAACAGGAATACGACTTACATACTGAAAAATTTAGACAAAACTTAGACTGAAAAAATTTGACAAGTGCCATAGATATCTGCACATTGACATCAAGTATGCTTTTTTTGTCATCAACTATGGAATTGTGGATGGAGATATATTCATTTCAATGTATTCTTTGATTAAAGCTGCGTAAATGGAAAAGTGACATCAAGTGTGGAAAGTTTGACAACAGCTGTAGAAAAGGTACCAAATCAGGGCAGAAATTGAGGTTCGAGCTGCGAGCGAACTTTGATCTCATGCTCCAGTAGGAAAGTGACACGGGATAGTGATGAAGTAGTGGAGAGTTCGAGTCCAAACACAAATTAGATAGGAAAGTGGAAGGGCCTCGCAAATATCAAAGCTCCAAGAAAGCAACCATGGTCTTGTACTCTCTGACCTCGTAGCGCAAAAACTAGCACTCTATTTCTTTCCGTGTCTCATCCCCACCACATCTTTGAAATAGTTAGTAAAGAAACGTAATTGTGGCAGGAATACAGCAGAAAAAGTGTTGTGAGTGTATGTAACTCAATAATTCATCGTGTTGAACAAGCAATATTTGATTTAACGTATTATAGTAGACATTTGCATGAAATATTCAGTTGTCTCAAAACGATAACTTAACTCAAACAAAGCTGATACGTGCAGCGCCCTCTGAAGTCGATGATAAAACTATTCACATTTTTCATGGGAGTGCTTATCAAAACAAAATAGTCTACGACAAGTTTCAGTTACTTTATCAACGGAATAAGAGCTAAATTCAATAGCTTTTATAAAATGAATAAATTTTCACTTTGCTTAAATACAAGTTGACAAAAAAGGCTCAAACAATGAGGATATAAATAATTACTTGGAATCAAGCGTTACAAGTTATCCGGCAAATGTAACACTGAGATATTCAAATTTGCTGAATTTCAGACAAATGTTTAATCTTAGGAAAGTTAAAAGTTTCAGTTCTGGAGGGAACTTTTCAATCTGAAAAAGTCTACTATTCAGCGAGAACGAATCTTGGTTGCCACTTTTTCTTTCCGACTTTGAGAAGTATTTGTGCAAATTGTCTGGAAATGCCCATTTCATGTTGGTTGAGGTCATGCACGAGCCATTAAGGTTTCGACGTTTTGAATGATTGATCATAAATAAAAGAACTTTATGAATGAACTTTCATACCGATGAAAAGGTAACATGTATCACATGATTACAATACAGCTTAATGTTAGGAATCTATTCACAAAACGAAATTCAGAAACTCTACGTTACACATAAACGCAATAGACAAAGTCTCAAAAGTGTGAGTTGAATATCTGAAACAAATAGTGGCTGCTGAATGAAGGTTGTCTCAAATGGAGAAAACGCTGTTCATACAGCTGTAAGTATCACAATATAGGCTCACTTTCAGAAAACTTTTATGATGATTCGAGCGGGAATGTACACAACAGGGTTGGAACTGGCCGCCCTTTTGTCACGCAGTATATTAAGAAGTGAAAATTCGCCCACAGTTCTTACAAGAAGCTATTCATAGTTATTTTCGCAGTTAGCTGTCACACAGTTGATTTCATATTTTGAACATATATGGTTTAATGCAAAAGTTGAATATCAGTTTTTGATATTCAATATCACTCTATTTCTTTTGGTATACGCGAGTACATAAATGTCCTTATCTAAACTTGCATGGATTATCTTTCTTACTGAAAGAATGTCAAAGACAATAATGCCTCCATGTAGGCATTTTTAACATGAATATTTCCTGGCGTTCCACAAAGATGTAAATTCATTTATGGAGCAAAATAATGATTCTTACAGATTATCCTTTCGCTTTTTTGTGGTCTAGCAATGAAAATTCCACCATAAACATGCCTCCGATTTTCATGCAGTTTTTACATAGAATCTCCATTCTATTCAATGCTTGCTTCAAAATTAAAATTTTTTACTTAGAGCCATTGGTTCCGAGAACGAAAGGTAAGGAAGGAATAATGTGGACTACGAATTTACATACTGAACTCTCGAGTATTCTCCAAAAGAATGTAAAAAGGCTGTGAAATTTGACATTTTGCGTGCGGATAAAATAACACTTCAGAACCCTTATTTCAATGTTGTACTTCAGTGATTTTCAAGTCGATCATATCAAAAAATGGTTAACGCTCTTAGACTTTCGACCACATCTTCACTTTTATCGGATCAATTATGTCAGAAAAGTGTTCATTTACAAAACTGCCATTCAGTATTGCAGGCAAGAAACTCGTTTAAAGAAAAGACAGAAAATTGCCTATTTGTAGGCAAATGGTCAAATTATTATTAAAATGTGATTCTTATCAATAAGACATCACTTGGAAAGAGACAATAGATAAGCAACAAAATGAGGGTCATAATGTGCAGTAAAGATCGTTTAATTTGAAATTGAAGAATCAAGAACGACCTTAATAGAAAATGACAACTTAAATGTCAACTGACAAACTTGCTTCTCAGGACCATCCCATGACCATCGTTTGTCTTTTAGTAGCCACACTCACTTTTTGTCGAATCTACCATAAAATTACAGCAGTTGTTGATTGCCACACTGCGAGCAAAGCAAACTAGAGCGATTAATAGCTTACGGACATACGTTTGCTCGGGACGCTCGTGTTTGCTTTATTTTCAATGTGACAATGTGGCAATTTACAACTGCTGTAGTGATGACTTCATATTTGCTGCAAAACGCTTGGAAAAACTCGCAGTGAGGCTGAGGCCTTACATGTTACAATGCTTCCTTTCTAGTCAAGCAGAAGAAGAGTCCTATCTATTTCTGTGCTACCACGTTTATCATTCGTGGAAAGCATGCAGTCTGCATGGAAGACAACGTTTATCACCACGGCCGATCCCGATCTTGACGCAACGGTTCTGGATTTATCTGAAATGCTGTTGCTCTACTTTCAGCTGCATTTTCCAAGCATATAGATGTCAGATTGCGTAAAGCTAGCAAATTTCTTCATCTTCTAAGGGTACTGAAGAGCATGATTACCAAAGAAGAACTGGTTCGAGTCTATCAATGTCTTGTTCTTGGTACTCTGAGTTATGGCAGTACGGTCTATGTTGGCAGCATTTCGAATAAGGATAAGCGTAAGATCGATAAATTCGTCCGTCTCTGTTACTCGGTAATATGTGGAAAGAAATGCAAAGATAACTGTCTTCCTGATTTTTACCAAGCACAAGAAAAGCAGGCCTTCACTTTGTTTTCGAAAGTTTTCAGTTTTGTTAACCATGTGTTGCATCCTATTTTGCCTGCACTGTAAACTGTAAAGAGCCACTTATAGGGCAATTTGTGAGCCACATCAGAATTTTGGCACCTACTGCGGATTATCAGACAAATTTCCTGCTTGTCAGACAATTTTTGTCTCATCGCACGAACTAATTTACATTATTGCGTTTACTGCCTATCATACTACTTATAACTAATATATACACTTTTATTGAAATTGGATGGCATCCTTGATAATTTTCAATTATAGAATATACAATGCTGTAAATAAGTAGAGTTCTTTGTATACACCTTGAGGCATGGCAATAACAGGTCTGGATATTTGAAGTATTAATGCCATCTTTTAATTCTGTTTTTACAATGTTTTTTATAGCTTTTAAGGGTCTATATACTTCCCTAAAGTTGAAATTGACACTACGAACTTGTAAAGTATCAAAGTTGTTTCATAATGCGAGTGTGAATGAGTGGAACAGAGTTAGAACCTATGTGATTAGGAGTGACCAGTTGCCATTAGCTGATGTTGAATAGTTTGATCATATTTAAACACTTTGAGTTTGAGAGACAATATACTTTTAGAAAAGTAGACAGAATTGTCTGATATTTTGGCGAATAATTGTCTCATCTTGTCTGCTCTGAACAGCCACTGTTGGTTGTTCATTGTCTCATTTTGTCTGTTGCAATTGTCTGATTTTTGGCTGTCTACAGTTTACAGTGTGAACGTTTGCCAAGTGGTAGCATCAGAATTCCCGAATGTGTTACCTTGACACATCAAGCTTCTTTTGTGCCATTTATGAGTAATATGCATAATTCCGTGTTCTCAGGTTCTTAACGTCTGACTTGAATCTTGACTTTATGTGGCTACTCAATCGCTTGCAACTGATGTTTTTTAATTTTGATAAATAACTATGCTATTCCGCAAGTTAAATGAGCTTGCAGACCATTCTTCGCTGATAATGACTCTAAAATATGTGCATATTACAAGAACGACTTACTGGGCTTGCTTCATGCTCTGTAATGGTCAGTAGCTGTTCAGTTCATTGTAAACATACCCAAGGATGATAGGAAATTGATTTTTGATTGGGCCATCTATTGTTTATTTAGTAGTTGCCCTGTCATAACACCGCGTAAATCAGGACAATATCTGCAACTCTTTCGGTCATTAAAATGTAATATTGCATGGAAACATGCTAAGATATTTGGTAATTACAACCATGATCATTGCTGCATCTTAATTTCCAAGTAGCACTGAGAAAGGAAAACATCTCAACATGAAGATCATTGGATGTGATGTGGACCAAGCCAACCTAAGACTCCGTGCGAGCGGCTACAGTGATCAAACAGCTTTTTCCGACTATCACTCTATAAAGTAAACTGGAGGATTTTAGTATTTTAGCGATTTTTTATGTAAAGCTTCTTTCACAACGTCTGTTTCACAATGAAGATATATTACCCTTCAAATGACCCTAAAACGTCGGCAGAAAAAGCATAAGCCGTAGCTCATTACGCGGCTCAGAAGGAGACTTAGATATTAGCATTTTAACATCACTCGAGATGATAGGCTCCTATCGGAAAAAGTTGCAGCTTGTGTTCACGACAGCGCACTGACATTTAAATTTCAAACGATGGATAATAGTCTAAGATTGACATTACAATGGGCAAACCTAAACAAATATAGTATCATCCATGAAACTGCTTAATTTGTCAACTGAGTTAATCGATCTTAATTATTATTTATTAGTATTTACATGTGCAAAAAACATGTAAAAAAAACCATGTAGCAGATCACAAATACATCTTTGCATAAGATTGAAATCTATTAAAGTATATTAACAAGCTTTTGATAAGTAAAAGATGATAAGCTGAAGTTTGTACCTCAAGACGTTGAATACCCTAAATATATTTCTCATTATCAAACTGCTTTTTCATACGTTTGTCCATTTTAAAACACGTGTGTTTTGACTTCATTAGCGTTACTTTTCCAATGTCCATCTTTTTTCAACATTTATGTTTTTGTGTATTATGTGTAAGGCGCTAGAATTATTTTGCACAAGTACTTGATAGAGGCTCATTCGCACAGATTATTGGTTTAACAAAGAAAGTGTTGGTTCGATCAATCGATTGGCCGACTATTTTCGGTCGATAAATTGAATACTTAAATAATCGAAATGTATACTATATATTATGCATACTATAATCGAGTACTACTATAAATTCACATTTGCCGCTATTGTTCTGGTAGGTGCCGTTGATGGTCGATAAAGCCTTCAAGCACAGATTTTTGGCATAATTTCATGGAAATCGGTTAACAGCACACGACTTTGCACTTGTCATACTTGCAAGTCAAAATGTAGCCGTGGGACCCACAGTGTTTGCGCAAGAGAATTAGTTGCATCATTGGATTGGGATAAGTGTGTCAGTTTGTAAAAAGTGCAAAGTGATCCAACAGGAGGGCATCACAAGAAGTTCTTAATGCCTTGCTGAGATAGGAAAAATAGTTGTTATGTCAGCAGATTACGCCATTTGCGGTGCTCTTTTTCTGTACAAGCAGAAAAAGAGACGATCTGTCTAATTCTATGGAACTAGCGCATGCCGGGATGTGACATTCTACATTATTGCTATCAGGCAATTGCTACTGTGAGACAAATGTTAAAGTTGTATGAACATTATTTTCAACATTTTATGCTATTATTTGCCACATGAATTTCGATGTATACACTGATCAACAGCAAGTGTGTCCACACAAGTATATGTACTTACTCCTCTAGTGCACCCGTTTAGTGTGACAGTTGTAGGCTAATAAAATAAAACATTGGTGGAAATAAAATGTACATGCAAGTGTTTATTTTTACCAAACGCCTTTCATCATTTCAAAAGCTCATGTTTTCAGAATTATGAAGCTAGAGATTATCATATTTCATAACCAGATCATAAGCACATGAGCGGGAAAATCGCATTTTAGCCAGAGGCAAGTGCTAAATCATCTTTCACGGAATGAACTTCATACATGCTCCAGAATCACCACGCCAATTCAAACTAAAGGAAAAGCGTGACAAGAACATAACACATAATCCCAGAACAGCAAACAATAAACGCCGAATGATATTTTTTCCAGGTAACAATTACATTTAGAATATTAAGTGATAGCTTCTCGACTTATCGATTTATTGTTTTGCAATTGCCTCGTTTTTTGTGAACTGTCAATATTGGTTGCAATATACAAATGAGTTGAAAATTTGGCATCCTCTGTGGAGTGGGAGTCGGGCCTATCCCAGGCAAAAAACCGGACGTGCCCGCGGACCTGCATTTTTTGAAACATGACTAAGACCGAGTCACCGATTTTCAGGATAATTTTCCTTGAAGTCCTCTGAAAATTGGCCTTTCTTTTTTGTACTCACAGATATCCATAAATCGAGGTTTTCATTATTTCATTCACTCTGTTTACAATTGGAGAACACAGAAAAAAAGAAACCAAAACCAGATTGCATTGTATCATATGTGCCAGAGTTATACGAATCAATCTTGGGCATTTTAAAGAAAGTCCACCTAACAACAGGCTATAAACCTATTCGAACTTTGAAGCAAGAGCTAATAAAGAAAATACTTGATCAAGCTAGGCAACATGGAATAGTTTATAAACTTGAATGTCGCGAATGTGATTGGAAAGATGTCGGAGAGTCAAGAAGATCGATGGAAGAAAGAGTAGAAAAGCATAAGAGAAATGTAAGCAAATATGATGCATATTCAGAAATATGCAATCATGTCATGAACGAAGGTCATCAACTTCATTGGAATTCAAAGAAAATCATTGACAAAGAAAGCAATTACAAAAGCAGATTGGTAAAGGAGGCTATATGGAGCAGACATAATAGACATAGAAATAAGGTGAAGTCCAGTCTCAGCAATGCGTGGGGTGATGTGATCTGAGATGTCTATAGATTAGACAGCGACATTTGAACTTGAGGCCTACAGATAACTTTTAGGAGCCAAGCCTTCATTCATACGCGATCATGCTGTGAGTTGGCCAATGAAATATATTGGATTAAATTGCAAGAAAATATGCATCAACAAATTGTGGTCCTTTCTGTAAGTATTTTTGATAGAATTACATGCATGTTCATTATTCATACACTAAGCAAACGCATTGGAGATTGTAATTCATCATACAAATAATTCCTAATCATTTTTTTATTACATTGCTAGAAAATCATACCGGAATATAATTAGGCCTACATCTGTAGTGGTAGATATAGTGTACAGTCAACTACATTAAGGTAAGTGCTTATTGACTGATTTTAATTTGATAATCTTAGCCTCCGCCAAGATACCGGAGAGATGGAGAGAGGATACACTGGTCCCGATTTACAAGAAAAAGGGGGATCACAGAGAATGCAGCAATTACAGAGGTATAAATCTATTGTGCCATGGTCTTAAGTTGCTGGAACGAATCATCTGCGACAGATTAAGACAGATAACAACTATTGATAGAAACCAGTTCGGATTTATGCCGAGTGTCTCAACCACTGAACATACTTTCACCCTCCGAATGAGGTTAGAGGATGCTCTCATGGAACAGAAAGACTTTAGAGCGGGGTTCGTCGACCTGGAGAAAGCGTATGACACAGTACCGAGGGAGTACATCCCCTATATTCTCAGGAAAAGAAGTGTGCCTGAAGCATACGTCCAGTTGATACAAGACATGTATAGTGACAGCAAGATAGCAGTAAGATCAAAGCACGGTGATACTGACCGCTTCAACGTCTCGGTAGGTCTATATCAAGGCTCTGCTCTAAGCCCCTACCTCTTTATCTTGCTGTTAGATGAGATATCAAAGTCGATCAGAGGGAATGGAGAAAATGACACACTGAAACTTCTGTTTGCCGACGATCTGGTAATGTCAGGAGACACAAAGGAGAAGGTCCAAGCGCGCCTGGAAAAATGGCGAGAAGCCCTCGAATCCCATGGTTTGCGACTCAGCAGAACTAAGACGGTGTACCTCAGCACGAAAGAAAGTGAGCGCATCCATCTGCAAGGCACCGCAATCCCGACGGTTGATGCTTTCAAATACCTCGGTACTGTCTTGGATGACAAAGGCACATCAGGGAGGGACTTGAAGGCGAAAACACAAGTAGGTTGGCAGAACTGGAGAGCTATGTCTGGTGTCCTGTGCGACAAAAAGATGTCTCTACGACTCAAGGGCAAGGTTTTCCACACAGTGGTCCGACGCGCAATACTGTACCATGCTGAGCTCTGGGCCCCGAAGAAAGCTGACCTTATTGCAATGGAAGTGTCAGAGATGAGGATGCTGAGGTGGTCAATGGGGAAGACAAAGAAGGATAGAATAAGAAACGATAAGATCCGTCGTATGTTGAAAGTACCCCCAATAAGCAAAGAAATTGAGACTCGCCGATGGAGATGGTTTGGACATCTGCTCAGAAGATCAGAGGATAACATCTGCAAAACAGCATGGAAATAAGAACCTGTCGACAGAAGAAAGGGAAGACCGAGAACAAGTTGGAGAACTGTGATAAAGAGTGGAATGAAGGTCAGATCGATAAACGAAGACATGGCCTCCGACCGAGCCATGTGGAAGCAACGGACTGAGGGGCCACCCCGTGCTACCCGATCATCCGGGAGGCTGAAACTGGATCGAGCCCGGCCAAGGTGAGCAAGATGAGCAAGGTGAGCAAGGTGAGCTTATTGACTGATTTTACAAGACTTACAGCATGGTAGAAATATTCCATACCGTTTAATTGGATAGTAACTGATATGGTTCTTGCTGAATTAGGATCGTGTCGTATACTGACAAATAAACTGCAATGGTCATTATTTCCTTCAACCACTAATCATTGACGGGCGCGATTCTGACTATTTTCAGATTCAGTGACTATAAGTCTACTATAAGTGACTATAAGCTAGCTTGCATTATTTTTCATTTCTTGACAATTCTTTATTAAAAATTTTCCTTAAAATTGAGAGCATGTGACACTCAAATAGTCTATTCAGATTGACATTATAACTACCGCATTAATAAATGCGATCCTCTATTTGTAAATTCTTGGGAAAACAACACAATTAATCAGAAAATATAAAAAGTCTTGATCATCTATTAATATGACTCTACTGCAAAACTGTCATCATGGAAGCACTGCAAGTACTACATCATGTGCATGAACTATAAAGTAAGTATATAAACCAACAAACTTTGTATCAACCCTGAGAAGTCTCAGATGCTTGTATGTGGTAGAATATAATAGTTTTGCTCGACACATGGTTTTGTTCGACAATAGGATATCATGGATTTTAGGCATTTGTCCGACGCATGGTTTTGTTCGATAGTGGTTTTGTCCGACGCATGGTTTTGTTGATGGAACTTGATATAAGGCTACCACAGAGTACGCGAATGTATGGAGTAAAATGCTGAACAAAGAAAATACAGTTTTATGAAACAGACTGCAATTTAATCAGGGATGTCGATGAATGCTATGATATAGAACTTGATATACGCAAGAAAATAATAAGCTTATTATATACATTGTACAAAACCACTGTCGAACAAACCCATGTGTCGAACAAAACTACATATACCATGTGGTACTAGGACATTACCTTATAGAGTGACTTTACCTGATATGATATGATTATATTAGTGACATTACCATAAAAGAGTTAGTGTACTATCAACCTCTCAGGACATGAACTTAATCAAGCCGATTATGTGAAATCGCTGGGTGTTAAATTTGATAAATTTTTGTCGTTTGATGCCCAAGTCAATCAGATTCGGAAAAAATCTTTTCTTATTCTGCGAAATCTTTATAGAATCCGAAGATACATAAGTGACCATCACGCCAACACTTCAATTTGTTCCTTTGTATTCACGTTGTTGGACTACTGCAATGTCATCTATGCAGGTTGTAAGACTTCGAACATACTTCGACTCCAAAAAGTTCAAAATGCCTGTGCCAGATTTGTGCGTCGACTTCCGAAACGTGCTCACATTTCTGAAACTCTCCGAAGCCTTCATTGGTTACCTGTGCGACTCCGCGTACAATTCAAAGTGTGTCGCCTAGTGCACAATAGTATTTACGGCAATTCACCTACTTACTTTAAAGATCTGTTGACTCCTGCTGCATCCTCTGCATCGTTCATGTCACTGAGGTCGAAGGACGCCCCCTTACTCCATCAACCATTATCAAGAACAGCTGATGCCAGGGGCGCCTTTCAATTCGTTGGACCTTCATTATGGAATTCGCTCCCTCTACATTTGAGGAATGAAACAAACCCTCACAGCTTCAAGAAAGCAAACTCCTGTAACCTATTATCTGTACCCCCACTCTGATTACACATTGTGTAGATTTTGTGGTAAAATATATTATTATTATTATAAATTATTAAAATCATTATTTCCCAGTTTCGGTTCTATTGGTCTTTATCAATCATATTTTATCGAATCTGGTTGTAGATGTGTAGGTATTTGCTGTTTCTTCTATCAGTCCTGAAACAAGCACAATTATACATCAATTAAATCAAACTATTAGACTTATTAAGTTTGCAAAACATTAGCAAATGTAATAGAGAGATGTACTCAGACTCAAATAATTTTAAGCATAAAAATTCTGTGACAGCCTTAGACACTGAGTTTTCCCTTGCAAGGGCTCGTCAATACGGCTTGGTATGGCCCAGACTAGCTTAAAATATGTAGAATTGGCACTCTATAATCCTCATGACTATCAGCACACGGCAAAGCTAGGATAAATAAACACAAAGCAGCCAGTTGTGCAGTCCTTCAGCTTGCTCAGCCATTTCAGATATTTTAAGCTGCTTTGGGCAATGTCGAGCTTAACTTACGCGCCCTTGTAGGGAGAAAAACGCAGCGTCTACTGCTGCAAAGGAATTTTTATGTTTAAATAGTTCAATTCTAAGGACACCATTCTATTCTATGCCCAGGAAAACTGGCACTCTGCAATCTTCGTACCCACAGAATTAGATTCATCTGCGCGCGCTTCGGTTTCCTAGAAAGGAAGAATTGTATGCAACCTTGATGTCGAAATGACACATCACAGAATTATACAATTTGCTCCTTCTCGAATGGATAATTCGTGTATCACTTGCTATTGGAAATGGCAAACAATAAGCTGTCAGCAGGGGACACCAGAGCCAGTGAAAGATGAGTGCGTGCTGTAATATCACTTCACACACCAAAACACACATCCCTGTCTTGGCTTCGATTGAATGTATGCACTATACTGTATAGTGAGCAATGCCAAGGCAAAGAGAGATGCCAAGGAGAGGATGTGAAATCAATAAATCATCAAGTGAAGTAATTTTCGTACGCTTGCTACTTTCTTTAATAATAATCGGAAGGGCCAAGATTATGGAGAAAACTTGTGTGCATGGCAATGGTCTGAAGTCTTTGAATCTGAAGGAATTTTGGCAATCGAAGCACTTTGCTGGAACTCACATTAATCCGCAAGCCACGCACGACTTTTTTTCCAATCTCTGTGGGGTATTAGGAATTCCTTCTTGCCCACTTAATAGGTTCCTCGATGTGCCGTCGATTTCGTATTAATCACACTTCTAGCAAACCGAAGCAGATAAACAAAATATTTAATTCTGTGTTTGTACCGCAATTAGCAAATCTGCAAGTGCAATTTCTACCGGGTTACGTTCTTAGTGTGCATGCTAAATGTGATTCAGGCATTAACTAAGGATCGACCGGCTACCCGGGCACCGGCACGGCCACGCGCACGGCCATTACCCGGCTTTTTTTCCAGGCACGGGCACAAGCACGAACACGGCATTCGAAACCAATTAAACGGTGTTTGGTTGCCGTGTCTGACAAACGTATGGCTTAACTACATTCATTATTCAATGCATAGTAGATTGTAGTAATTTACCTGTCAAGATAATGTTTACAAATAATGACAGACATAATATAGTTGATAAAAAAAGAAATTGATGTAGATCTAATTTAATAATAGGTCTTTAAAAGGTCTAACTTAATAATTCTGTAATGTTTACTTGGCGATGCAATATAGCAGAGTTAAAAATTTTGATTACATGATACAATTATTTTCTCTATTTATTGGACAATATTGCAGTTTTCCATAGAGCAACAAATAATATCTGTTTATCAATCAATCATAAATAAATTGAAAAAGGCCTGATTTAATGGCCTAAATGCTATTTAGCGATACAAGATTATAATTATTTTTACATAGAACAATATGAGTGTCAAACTAATTTAATCAAGATTTATTCCTCAAAAATGACCATTCGAATTGAACTTAGAGCCAGTTAAAGAGTACCCTGTTTAAAAATCGATCTCTAATTAGATACCGTCAACTGGGGTAACTTGTGTCACTTTTTTGCGTTTCTTTGAGATTGCGACAATTTTCTTGAAATTGCCCAAGGAAATTTTTTTTAGAACTCTAAACCTACATGGCACTAAACTTCAGGGTTCTAGAAATGCCACACACATTTTTTGAATTTTTTTTCTAGCTGTACTTTTGACACTATGACCCGCCAAAAATGGCACAAGTTACCCCATCAAATGGGCAACTTGTGCCACTCATCGTATGTTATATCAATTCCGTCATTTACTTACAGATGTTAATTGAAATCACAAAGCGAAATGTTTCTAATCTATTTTGCAGTATTACAAGAATAACAATTGCACATGAAACTCAGAGATCATGCAGAATATGTAAAGAAATATAAAAGCAAATACCATAAAAAGGGCAATTTTTCCTTAAACTGATCAAACATCGATAGTACATCACTCAATGTTTGATGTGAAGTTCGTATAAAAAAAGAAAATGAAAGGTTTTTCAAAGCACTTGTAATGATCACTCGTGGAATGTGTGACATTGTCTAGCCTAATCGAAGTTGGCAGACAGCAAAAACTGGAATAGGCCTACACACACCGGTATGGGGCACTCCACAAGATAGCACTATTCATCGCAATACAATTACCATTCATCGCAGTTAATATTGAAACGAAGCATGACAAAATGTACTTATGTAAATGCATGATAGTACTCATAAATTCTAAAGTAGATAGGAGTATGTAAGTAAAAAGTCATTGAAGAAGAAGGAGATAAAGGCAGGCTAAGACAGGCGAGGAATAGCCAATTATTTTTTAAATGAAACCAGATATTTTTCCTGCTTTTGGGTTTCGCAACCCACCAATTCTGAAAGAAACGGTTCAATTAAGATTTTCTCATGTATATTTATTTTTTGCCTCATTTGGTGAAAATCCATTTTCTTTGCAAATGTATCTTCGCAAATGATTTCATTTTATACATTTATGTAAAAATCCTTCCATTTTTGGCATTGACTTTTCTCTTTTTTAGCGATAGGTCAACACATTTATGTACTTTACTTTATTCAGCGCTTGCAGAGGTAGTGACGCAATTATCACAAGTACAAGTACATGGAAATGCTTACTTCTAAAATCTGACAAGTTACTTACTTTGAAGGTGGATCAGCAATGTGCAGAATGCAGCAAAAATAAATGTGATATTTTGCATGGCTGAAAGTTTCCTGAAAGAAAAAGGGAGAAGATGGAGTGACACGTATCTATTTATTGCAAGCATGAAATGGTCATTTCCACAACAAGGTAAACAGCAGCAACTCATTGAATTCAATTAAGGATAATGATACATTGACACATGGAAGCCAGCTTCCAGTTTTTCTAAGCTGAGGTTTAAAAATTTTAAGTTTAACAGACGGAAAATAATTGTGACTCATGGTGGATTTGAACCACCGACCTGTGGCACTCTAAGCCAGCGCTCCACCAACTGAACTATCGACGTGTGACAGTACGACATAAGTCCTCAATAGAAGAATCTGCGAATGCCCCGTAATCCAATCAGATGGCTTCATTCCCAAAGATAGCACATCATTGACAGTCAAGCCAAACTACTAATACCAAGATATCAGTGCCGGTAGCTCAAAGCTAGCAGTATACTTTGTAAGTATTGTCTCCGCTGCCTCAGCAATGCAATTACATGTAGCATTCACCGCACATAATGTTCTCTCCACTTATTGACCGTTGGCGTCACCATTGTGTGTATGGGCATGCTTTTCTACATGAGCGATGTTTTATCACATGAAGATCTTAAAAATGACCCTTGATTATTTTGTTGCGACCTCTGATTTGTGAGTCTACAGTACATGTAAGCACATACTAAAAACAGCAACTGGAAAAACAAAAAATTATACAAGGCAGTCATTTAAACTCTCGAAACTAGGCAAGCTAGGCACCTAT
Organism: Prostheceraeus crozeri; assembly: GCA_907163375.1. NCBI lineage: Eukaryota > Metazoa > Platyhelminthes > Polycladida > Euryleptidae > Prostheceraeus > Prostheceraeus crozeri. The sequence goes on from CAJQUW010000328.1 coordinate 323,592, forward strand.
TCTTCTTTGGCTTTCGTCACTTCCCTAGCAAGGGTTCTCAATCATTTTAAAATCGCTCCAACCATTTCCATGTATTCCATGAGCGCATTCATTTATCTTCGTTTCTGTCTTTAACGCCTCCTCGTGCACGGCAGATCCATCACTATCACTTTCCTTCCCACTGATCGTCTTTCTGCATCACACATGCTGCACCAACCATCTTCGTCTGAGCTGTCTCACTTTCTGGGGATCATCGCTCCCACCTTGATCGCACGTCTGATGTACCTATTCTTCATCCTGTCCTTCCTTTCTCGTCACACCAAGCGCAAACCTCAGCATTCTCATATGCGCAACCTAAGCAGGAACTATATAAAATTGGAAGACAAGGAGATATGAAATTTCTATTTTGATAGATGCGCTTACGTTTTGAATAATCAAGTTTTCATTCGGGTAGGGTGCCTCTCAATTTTACAATTTGAAACTTGCTTATGTACGCAGACCTTAAAGACGACCTAACTACATTGAGCATTAAATTCAGCAGTTAGCATAAATCAATTGTTATTGCTAAAAGAAAATGTCCAACCAATCATAAAAATCAAACAAAACATATTCAGAACTGTGCGTGAAAAATTATGATCATCATTATGTCAATCACTAGCTATTTAACATATCTCGTATTTTCTTTACGTGATGCACGGAGTTGATCTCTCGCTGGTATTGATATAGGAACAATGTTTTGCGGAACCGGAATGTCAGAAACCGGCGGATCACAATCCGGTGGAGAAATTCCGAATTCTCTTATCATGATAATGTCTCGGAGGAGCATCTTTCTCCAATCATAATTTTTGCTATGATATAGTTGCATCGTGATCCATTGGCCAGTAACTTTGGAGTATTGGTATTTGAAATGATTGACCATCTTTGATCTTTGGATATTGCAATTATGGCCTAAATAGGCGAGACAAATTCGAAGTATCATTTACAAGAGAAATGCAAACGTTTTGAGCGTATTTCAACATCAAGCTGTGAACACTTTCCAGTTCAGATGTTGATAGCGCGAGTGTATACAGTGCCGCAGAGCAGATAAAAGTGAACTAGCCATAACGATCTCTTCAAGCACAGAAAGTACTTCGGAATCGATTTGAAGATAAATTTTTCGCAAACGTTGAGATGCCAATTCTGCATCAATGTCACCATGTGAACACTTGAGAACTTCTTTAAATCTTGGCCCCGCCTCCAAATCATGAATTCCGCAAATGTAGTTTAACAGTGATAACAAGTCTCAATCAGTTTATTCGGACTTCCAGTACAAGATTGAGCACTATAATAGAGATGGTTTACTACACTCCGCAACCATTTACTTAGAATACTTGTTGATTTCCTTTTACTTGCATTTTGAATTTTTTTCTTGATTGATTTTGCCAAATGCCAAATTTCGTGCTGGTGATTGATATCTGGGTACTCTGATTTTAGCGACTTGATGACTGACGAACTCCGATCAGTTGCAAGGACACTGACATGTATTGAATTCTGGACAGCGGCATCAATTGCAGAGCGAGAGCAATCCTTGCAATTCTGTATCAGCTTCAGCTGCCGCACACTGAGCGACATACATTGGAATGCGGCGCTTAGGTTGAGTTCATTGAACTGTCAGTTTCACTCAATCGTTTCTTCCCCCGAACATATAGAGACGGAACAGCTCCTTTCTTTAACCGCTTGCGACGTGAATGCTCTTCGTTTAATATTTTGGCGCACCAATCCACCTCAAATTCATCCTCACGAAAATGTATGGAGCAGACAACGGCGTTATTCGTTGAAGTCCAGTCTTCTCTGCTAATAATTTAGTTATCCAAGCTCGACGCAAGCTAGGATCTGATGGAAAACGATGGTAAGAAATATTAAGTCCGGGTGTCTCTCTACTAGTGTTGCGGCATTCAAATACGCTGCATTGTGGCATTTTTCCGTGGTACGGACAAGCTCGACGTACTTCAGTTCAGACTATCAAATGTTGAGACAGTCAAGCTACAATCCCAGGTGACTCACTTAACGTCAAATTGGACAAGAACTATCATTGTTTGCATATCGCTCTGCCTGGATTCAGGCTCAATGACGCAGTCGTTTTACTGGATTCTCATTGGCTGTTCCATTGGCAGGACATTTCGTGTGCTACCGTCTTAACGATGTCGATTCTGGCTGTTCGAAAGGCACGTAGGTAATATTTTGCTTCAATATGACATTTGAGATCAATTTGTAGTTCCCTTGTAGTAGGAACTTGCTTCAGTTCCCCTTTAAGCCCTGCCACACCTCCTCACATGGGACACTGTCATGGGCTTTCTGCAAATCAATGAATATGCGATGTATTTCCCTTCGACCTTCTCGATGCCTTTCCATCATTAATCTTTATGCAAGTTAATATGGCATTTGTTGTGCACTTTCTTAGCATGAAGCCGTGCCGGTAATGTTGATTTTGACCACCTCCTCTCGCAGCCTCGCTTCGATCATTCTTTCCCCGTCTTTTCATTGAGAAACTCATTAGTTTGATTCCTCTGTACTTCGAGCATCTTCTTTGTTCTTGTAGATAGTTGTCAACGTCATGAGCCGCCATTCAGCTTGTTATTCTTTCTTTGCAAGATTGTACTGAACCGGTTTGCGATGAATGTCACTGAACTTTCCCCTAACACCCAAAAAGCCTTCACAAGGATGTCATCTGGCTTGACTCCCTTGCCCCGCTTCACTTATCCTGAGATCATATGTACAATGTAATGTTCACTGTAGCCTATTTTATAGTTCTACAGCGAATCACTCTCAGAAAAATTCGGCTTGATGACTCCGATTTCCTCGATCATCAACTGCGGAAGGCGCATGTTGTGTTCAGACCCGTAATAGACCTGACGACGGGAGATCGCAGTACTTTTCCAAACTAAAAATGAAGGGGAGACTCTTTAAATAGTTTCTGGTCGTTGATCTAATGAAATTCAACTCGCAAAATTGCATAGATCATCAGCATCCGATGTCTTCGTTGGTCAATTTTACCTTAGAGTTTCCAAAAGATCAAGCCGCGGAAGAATGAACAGAAAATACGAACTTGCCAATGCAGAATCTGACTTATGTATGAGTGCATGCATGCATGCCAACAACACAAGTCTCAATAGCATTCATTCTCAATTAGCTAGTAAATGAAGGTTGCTTTGAAAGGCACATTGACTGACTGCAAATTGTGCACTTTGCTTTCTCCTGCAGGAGAGGCACAATACACGCTATCGTCAACTGGCACCTACTCATTTAACGATGCCGGGAAGACTTGCCCTCGCTCTTCTAAAGATTCCCTTTTGCTAGTAACCATGAATCGTCGACCTCCTTGGGTGGAAGATCTTTTAACTGTTGCAGCAACACTTACTTGGAATAATGTCCCCCTCATCTTCAAAAAATTCTCCCTGGTGTCCATTTTTTCCAATCTACAGTATGTAATGTATCACTGTAGTCCTGTAACGAAATGCCACTTGAATATAATCCTTGAGATTTAAAATCGAATTCATATGCCGGTATCTCCAAAGCATATAATACTACACAATTATGCAATTGCGCATCAAAGAAATTATGGCCACTGATAATGGTTTCGGTAAACTGCATTCAGTATTGCCATTCAATCATGGCTTTAGCAACACTATATATATGTATTTTAAATCATACGAGTACAACTTGTGTAAAAGATCGCAGACTGGCCTGATTGTGTGCTTTCACGAAAGGAGCGTCCGGCTTCAAGTCTAAAACTGCATGTCTTGATGAAAAACGCAGTATTTGTCAAGCTTTTGAATTATTTTGTGTATTATGTATGTGACGAAAATGCAGACTTCTCTCTCTTTCCTCATCAAGACTACTCGGCAGAAGTGAGACTTAACGTACATTAACTTTCAAGGCAGCGACGACCAATGGAGTCGCTTGCATGAGCCATTGATCGGCGCAGACTCTTCTTCCCTTCTCTGACGGGAGGGCGAAGCGATGCCCGGTGACAGGGAGCCGGCGAGTGGCTGGGCGCCAATCATACGCTCCAGGTGGAAGATCGATCCTACACATTTGGAGAGACATCAAAACTCCCTGCTGACGGACCAAACTCTCTCTCTCATCTCTCTCCCGCCTACAGTACGCACGATCTCTTGTTGGGAATCAACGACGCTGCTGCGACCCTTCGGCTCACGACCGCTGTCATTGCCAAGTTGACAACTGCACGTACACTCACATTCTCTGCGAACGCCAAATCGGCTCTCTTAAGGGCCACCACCTGCCTTGCACTTAATAAACACATTCACTCACAGGGATTTGGCCTTTTTTCTGTTCGTACCTTGGGGAGGTCGTAACAGAAAATTGGGGGCTCAGCCGGGATTGTTCCAAATTTCATCAAAGTTGTCTTATGCTACTTACGTTGGCATACTTTTCCCTTAAGCTACTTACGTTAGCGTTTTCGTCAGTTAACTACCGCTTCAATTATCAGTCTTCAATAGTTACATAGACATTTATACTCGCGTCAAGCATAGATTTATTAATCTATTCTGTTCAAAATGGCAGACAGTGAGGTTTTGACGTCTATTCCTTCTTACGAAGAAATTTTGAATTTCAAAAAGACTGAACTACTTGAGTTAGCTAGACACCTCAGCATTTCGTGCAGTCATAATTTAACAAAAGCGGATATCCGCTCTAACATTTTCGCGGCCCTTGGACGCATTCCTTCTGATCATGGTTCTGTTAACGGCGATATTGAATCTGAGGATGAGGACACTTCTGAAATTAAAGCTTTGAAATTAAAATTGAAAATTGAGCAGGAGATTTCTAGACGAGAGAGATTACGTTATCTACAGGAATCAAAGCCGGTTTCTCCTTCTACTGACAGTTTTGACATTAACAAAGTGGTGAGGCTTGTGCCTCCGTTTAAAGAATCAGATGTGGACAGTTATTTCCTCCATTTTGAGAGGGTTGCTCAAATCATGAAATGGCCGAAAAACATATGGCCAATGTTGCTCCAGAGCGTTTTGGTAGGAAAAGCTCAAGAGGCTTACGTGACCCTGTCGCTAGAAGAGAGTTCGGATTATGAAATTGTCAAAAGTCGCATTTTGAGAGCATTTGAAAAGGTCCCTGAAGCATATCGCTATCGATTTCGCAGCCTAAAGAAATCCGAGTCTATGACCTACTCTGATCTTGCCCATTCTAAAGAAGTCGCATTTGACCGTTGGTGCAGATCCATGATGGTAGATAATTTTGAGCAATTAAGAGAATTAATCCTCATCGAGGAATTCAAACAGTGTCTCCCTGAAGACATGAAGACATTTATCGAGGACAAAGATCCTGACGATTACAAAGCTTGGATTATGTTATCCGAGGAATATGCAATTTCTCGTAAGCGCTCTAATAAAGAGAGGAAAAGCACATTTAATCACGCGGATCAAGGCGCCTCCAAAATGAAACAGTCTGATAACAGACCAGTTCGAAACCCTTTGAACGGCTCCACCAGACCGGTAACTTGTCACTACTGCAAGAAAACCGGTCACACAATTTCTGAGTGTTTCAAACTCAAAAGAAAGAAAGAGGAAGAGAAAAATTCCGTAAATTCAGTCGACTCTAAAGATGTCTTAGCCTCACCGAAAGGAGATTTTCTCCCGTTCACATTCGAGGGCACAGTCTCGTTGGACAATAAAAATGAGGTCCCTGTCACCATTTTGCGTGACACCGGAGCTATTCGATCTTTCATTTTATCAAATGTGTTGCCATTGTCAGAAAATTCCGCTACCGGAGACATCATTGACACAGAAGGATTTTGGGGAACCGGAACAGTGAAGTTACACAAAATCAATATTAACTGCGAGCTCGTTTCCGGACCCGTAGTTGTCGGAGTGACCGATCACATACCAGCTCGGGGAATTACTCTCCTGTTGGGAAATGATCTGGCTGGTTCGAAGATAAGAAAAGGTGTATCAGTTGATATCAACGATTCGCCCATATCTGAGGAGAAAAGGGAATATGTTCCTTGTGGTGTGATAACACGCTCACAGGCGCTTAAAAGGACTGAAGATGCAGATAATGATATTCCAAATTCTGAAGGCTCCGAGTCTATCAATACAAATGAATTGATAGCGGCTCAAGAACGGGATAATGAAATCAAAAAGTTATTTGAGATTGCTGTTTCTGAGCAAGAAATCAAAACAGTACCCCGTGGCTATTATTTCCAGGAATCTGGCTTGTTAATGAGAAAATGGCGGGACCCTAGAGTCCCTGCAAATGAAGAGTGGTCCGTATTCCACCAAATCGTAGTCCCGAAGAAGTTTAGGGGCGAGATTCTGAGACTAGGCCATGAAGTTCCCATGGCAGGTCATCTAGGCATAAGGAAGACTTTTGATAAAGTGACTCGACATTTCTACTGGCCTGGGATAAGATCAGACATTACTGCCTTTTGCAGACGATGTCATATTTGCCAAGTATCCGGAAAGCCAAACCAAGTGATTCCTAAATCGCCACTTCGACCGTTTCCAATAGTCGAAAGTGCATTTTCGAGGATAATTATTGATTGTGTTGGCCCTCTCCCAAAAACTCGAGCAGGAAATCAGTATTTGCTAACTATTATGTGCGCATCTACACGCTTTCCGGAGGCCATCCCGTTAAAAAGAATTACGGCCGTCGAAATTGCAGACAGCCTGCTGAAGTTCTTCACGTTTGTTGGGCTCCCTAAGGAAATACAATCAGACCAGGGCTCAAATTTCATGTCGGGCTTGTTTCAGCAAGTCGTAAACCTGATCGGTGCCAAACAAGTGCGATCATCAGCCTACCACCCTCAGTCACAAGGAGTATTGGAAAGATTCCACTCTACGCTGAAGACCATGTTGCGGTCCTTCTGTATTGAACACGAAAAAGACTGGGATAAAGGTGTCCATTTTGCGATATTTGCAGCCAGAGAAGCCACTCAAGAGTCATTAGGCTTCAGTCCTTTCGAACTAGTGTTCGGCCACGCAGTCCGAGGCCCGTTAGGTTTGCTGAAAGAAAGTCTCTTAAATGAAAATCTACAACAGAAAGATTTGCTGTCATATGTTTCAGATTTCCGTGAAAAGTTAGTGAATGCTACCGAACTGGCACATAAGAACCTTAGAACAGCACAAATATCCATGAAAGAACTGCACGATCAGAAATCAAAAGTTCGAAGTTTTAGCGTTGGGGACAAAGTCCTCGTACTCTTGCCGATTGTGAGCAATCCGATGAAAGCTCGCTATCAGGGCCCATATGTCATTTCGAGTAAGATAGATGAGTTAAATTACATCGTGAGCACACCAGATCGAAAGAAAGATACACAATTATGTCATGCTAACATGATAAAGGAATATTATGCAAGATCAATTGAGTCCGATTCGGTTCTTAGTGTGCAAGATATTGATTTTGAAATCAAAAATGACAATCAAAACGCGAGATTAGCGAATTCTGATATACTGAAAGATATGAAATCACTAACAAATCATCTGCCATCAGACGAAGGAAATTCACTCGAAAACTTGATAGTAGAATTCAAGAGCATCTTTGGCGATGTACCGTCTCGTACGGATGTTATTGAGCACGACGTCTGTCTAACGAGTGATATCACTCCGATCAAACCACATCCGTATCGAGTAGGCCCAGACAAAAAGAAAATTATTTAAGAAGAGGTCGATTATATGTTAAAACATAAAATTATCAAACCTAGCAATAGTCAGTGGGCATCTCCTTGTGTAGTTGTCAAGAAAGCCGATAATTCATATCGATTTTGCACAGATTATAGAAAATTAAATGCAGTGACTAAAAGCGATTCTTTCCCCTTGGCCAGAATCGATGATTGTATAGATCGCATTGGGAAAGCCAGATATATTTCAAAATGTGATGTTTTGAAAGGTTATTGGGGCATCCCTCTGACCGAAAGAGCTAGGGAGATATCAGCATTTGTCACGCCAGATGGACTGTATCAGTACCGAGTAATGTCCTATGGCATGAAGAATTCTCAAGCTACATTTCAAAGACTAATGACAAGTTTACTGAGAGGTATGAAGAATGTCACAGCCTATGTTGATGACATTGTTGTACATAATGATAGCTGGGAGGAGCATCAGAAATCTCTGCGCGAACTGTTTGTCAGGTTGCAAGAAGCAAACTTGACCGTTAATTTGAGCAAAAGTGTGTTCTGTAGAGCCGACGTCACATACTTAGGACATGTAGTGGGGCATGGAAAAGTTAAGCCAGTAGATGGACATGTTGAAAAAATGAAAAACTTTCCTCCACCAACTGACAAAAAAGGTGTAATGAGATTCCTCGGCATGTTAGGTTACTATAAGCGATTTTTGCCAAACTTCTCGACGGTTGCATTTCCTCTGACCGATCTACTAAAAAAGACCTCAAAGTTTATTTGGACTACTCCTTGTCAGGAAGCATTCGAGTCATTAAAAACTATGATGTGTGATACACCGATTCTAAATGCTCCAGACTGGAACAAACCATTCGAACTCATGACTAACGCGAGCGACGTAGGCATAGGTGCAGTGTTGACACAGAATATTGAAGGTGAAAGATTTCCAGTTGCATATTTCTAGCAAAAGTTAAATAAGCACCAAAAGAATTACTCTACAATAGAGAAAGAGGCCTTCGCCTTACTCAGTGCAGTTAAACATTTTGAGATTTATATTGCCTCTTCAGTGGGTTCAGTAAAAGTTCACACAGATCATGATCCGTTGATTTTTCTCAATAAAATGAGGTTCAAGAATCGTAGATCACTCGCTTGGTGTTTAGCTCTTCAGGAGTTTAACCTTATTGTCTGTCATATAAAGGGAAAAGACAACATTTGGGCTGATGCCTTATCCCGCACCGGTTCCCAGTTTTCTGACAGATCTACCCAGGATCCGTTTCAGAGACCAAACAAATCCTGAGTGAATTAAAAGGTTGTGATGAACATTTTTGTGGTGATTGGAGAACATTTCTTCGCGTTTCAAGTCATCGCAATGCTCCGATTATCAACGCTCTTTTATGCCGGGGGATGTGACGAAAATGCAGACTTCTCTCTCTTTCCTCATCAAGACTACTCGGCAGAAGTGAGACTTAACGTACATTAACTTTCAAGGCAGCGACGACCAATGGAGTCGCTTGCATGAGCCATTGATCGGCGCAGACTCTTCTTCCCTTCTCTGACGGGAGGGCGAAGCGATGCCCGGTGACAGGGAGCCGGCGAGTGGCTGGGCGCCAATCATACGCTCCAGGTGGAAGATCGATCCTACACATTTGGAGAGACATCAAAACTCCCTGCTGACGGACCAAACTCTCTCTCTCATCTCTCTCCCGCCTACAGTACGCACGATCTCTTGTTGGGAATCAACGACGCTGCTGCGACCCTTCGGCTCACGACCGCTGTCATTGCCAAGTTGACAACTGCACGTACACTCACATTCTCTGCGAACGCCAAATCGGCTCTCTTAAGGGCCACCACCTGCCTTGCACTTAATAAACACATTCACTCACAGGGATTTGGCCTTTTTTCTGTTCGTACCTTGGGGAGGTCGTAACATGTAATCCTCCCAATTCTTGTACTGGCAGTTGATGACGAATTCAAAACTGATACTTTTGTAGATAAGAATGACTAACATGTAATGTTGGTTACTAACACATTACTGACTGATAAAACTTCATCTACCCAGAGACATCAGAAAATCTGCACGAAGCGGTATCAGAGAACGATTTTTCCGTAACAAGGCATTTGCATCTAACGTTTTCAAGTCAGTCCAGTCAAAAGAAGATTCGTGATTCTCCATAAACATATTTCATAATCAGAAGAATTTCTTCAAAATGAGAAATTCATCCGCTCAAATAATTAAGACTTACTCTTAAGGGAACATTCAATTCTCCTTTTGATCAATCTCGGACGGAAGATTTAGAAAAGTTCAAATGAGTGAAGGACAAGCATTTTTGCCTAGTCCAGTATAAAATTAATTAGAATTGTAATTAAACAAGGTTGTTACATCAATCAGCTCAATCTGGGAGCACATTTTAAGCACATTGTATAAACAATATTTAAATACATGTATTTGAGGCTTAAGCGTCCCAAACTGGGGCTTGGAAGGTGCTAACACAGTTCTGCTTTCCTGGAGCGTTCTGATCCTGCTGACTTCGGGGTTCAGCAGATCACAAAACCAAGCACTTAATCACGGTGTCACGGAGACCGCTCATATAATTGTGAAGCTCATGTATTCACAATAAAATACCTTCGGATTCTAAAACTCTTAAACCATGAATTGCCGTAATCCCCCCTCGACTCTTGATTCACTGCAGACTAAGGTTATGGCGGTGCATCTAATATTCGTTGATCATAGTGATTTTATATTAATACTGGAAAAATAATAATCGTGACTAACAAGTTACCACGTGTGTGAAGTTGCGGAACCACCCAAATCAAATAAAGATCTGTAAAGATCTGTATCTGTAAAGAGCTATGAGACCTGTAATGAAAAAGAATACATGTGATGTGAATAATTAATGCACTTATAACTTATACTGAAAGATGGGGACTCAATCAACGCCATGCCATCAGCTCAGTACTAAATAATCGAATAAAGACACGACAGGGTCAAAATAATTCGAAGGATCCAGGAAACGGAAGATAGTAAAGTTAAACAATTACCCCATTGGAGAATCCTGTAAATAATTAGGTAATTAAAAGTCATGAATGAATGAATACAAATTAATACTAACTACATAGAGTAACCTACTCCAGTACAGAGTAGGGATTGAAATACGAATAGAGGATAGCCAACCCAACTTAAGACGGGAAGGGAAATAAATTAGAACTCACAAACGATTTTATTTTTGCAATCTAAGAAATAAAATGAGAGTTCGTCATGGACTTGACGAGAAGCTAACTTAAAAATAACAAATGGTGAAAATAAGAGACCTAAGAAACCAAAATTAAGTTTTCTATGTATGGAGTCATCAGGGAGGAACCATGTGGCTGCATGAAGAAGGGCTTCGGCCCTAACCTCCACCCCATACAACACATACCCCAACTCTCCAAGCCTGAGGAAACATAGCAGAACCCATAGAATAAGTATGTTAGGTAGAGTGATAACTGCACATTTCTTGAATCCCAATGGCTATACACTTTCGATTTCATTAAAGGAACTCAAGGGAGATACAGTCGGAATTGCTTCAAAATGTGAGACATACACATTTGTGCAGTTTTGAAGAAATCACAGCGGAATTGAGTGATCATGACAGTTATGAAGAAGGAATGATGCTATTTCACGGATTCTCCGTGTCATGACAGCCTTGGAGAAGATGTTTGTTGAAGTAGCAATTCGATGGGTTCCTATTATTTTCATGTTCAACCTCAGCAGTATACAGGACATTTTTTAAAATTCACAATTGCTTAATTGTGATGATCCATAGTTGATTTTTCCTTTTGATCCAATAACTAGACACACAAATGATATATTTCTTTGTATAAAGAAAATAAAAACATCATTTCTAAGTTGAGAAATGTGCATCAATCAGAAGACAATTTTTGGGGGACAAAGGATAATTGAAAAAATATCCCAAGTCAATGTAAATAGAATCCTTAGTTATAGTCTGCTTGAAGGGAGGCCTGCGGCTCATGAACTTTCACATGATACATAGCTAGCTTTATATGTATGATTAGTTAAGCGTAATCATGTCACAGGCAACCTGCCACTGGCAGAGCAAAATCACAATCAAAGACAATTGTAGGTTACACCCACAGAATTAGATTGTTTAATCGTATCACTTTGCTAGAAGTGCAAACTGATTCAAAACAATAGCACATGCAGGAACTTAATAAGTGGGCAAAAAGAAATTTTTAATACCTTACAGAGATAGGAAAAATAGTCGTGCGTCGCTTGCGGATTGCTCTGAATTCCTTCAAAATGCTCCGATCGCCACGACTCCTTCAGATTCGAAGAATTCAGATCATTGCGCAAAATTTTTCTCAATAATGTTGGGCCCTCCGATCTTTTTAAAAAAAGTTGGCAGGCGCATGAAAAAACGTTCACAAACCTCTCTGTAGAACTTGACATCGTCTGTGTCTCTTTGCTGTGTGATCCGGTTGATAACAGTCACTGAAACTTTGCACAATTTGACGTGTTTCATGTTGAACTGACTGCTCATTGTTCGATTGCTGTGGTATTTAGTCAGGAGATTGTGCCATTTCATTTACGTTACATGTTCCACTGCTTCCCTTCTAGTCAAACGGAAGAAGAGACGACCTGTCTAATTCTGTGGTTTTACCACTTGTTTTGTCACGAGCGCGAAGCGCGAGTGACAAAACAAGTGGTGTAACGGAATTACACCACAGTTCCTTACCCTCACAGTGAGTAGATAACCACCGTTTAATGATACCAATATCTATTCTACATGCTATGTGATGCTAGTGAAATTGGTAGCGAATGAATGTGAGTAGATAACCACCGTCTAGTGACTATGTTACCGTCTAGTGTTATACGCACTCCACATTCAACTTTATTCTCTATTGTCTGACTAAGTTTATCTTGCTGATTGATAGACAATGGGCATGTGACAGTGAATTCAATGCTTCAATGGTATAGCTTTGAAATCGAACAATTCTATACGAAGTTAAGCTATAATTAAGTACCATGTACGCATTTAGCCGTTTATTATATTCACAATAAGCGTCTGCTGAACACAATAATGGTCGACAAACAATAGCTATCTTTCTGTGTGATCAACCCTCCAGTAATGGCCAGCACACGAATGCTGTTATATACAGGGTGATTCCGATCTTCCCGTCACTTTTCAAGTAAGGACTACAGCTGTATCACATGTCTGGTTGTAGTGATGGTTCATGATTTATATACTACGTTTCATGGCCTTTCAAATCGTATATTATTTATTTTCTTGTGATTTGCATTTCTGCTGATACGAGCAATTGAAATTGTTTACCCATATTACAACTTTTTAAATCAATTTTAAGTACTTTAATTTTTTTTATTCCTAGTCTACTATTTATTTATTTTATTTTACTATTTAAGTTATTTTTATTTCATTTGATTTCGAAAAACATTTCATATCCAAAAAAACTTTATTATAGGTGACAGGTATGCAGTAACGCAAAATTAACTCACAAGAACTGTTCAAAGTGACCACCACCATTCTCAGAGCACAACTCGCATCGGCGCAAGAATGACTTGTACGAAGTTCGCATCATCTCGAACTCCACGCTATCGAGTAAGCTCGTAAGTCTTTCTTGTAAAGCTTCAAGAGTACGAGGACGTGGATCTCTGTATAGTTTGTCACGAATATAGCCCCAAAGCCAGAAATCGTTAACTGCTAAATCAGGGCTTCTTGGTGGCTAGTGTATCGGCCCACCACAACCAATCCATCGATTCTTCAGCTTGACGTTCAGCAGACAACGAACAGAATTGGCATAATGTGCAGGTGCACCATCCTGCTCATAAAGTTGACGTCGATTTCGTCTATCACTTAGTAGCGGCACAACTTTGTCTTCAAGGATAGACTGGTATCGCTGTCCATTCATTGTTTCTTTTTGCACATGGTAAGTGATGCCGTGTTATGGTGATATCATTGCTCAACAAGTGATGGAAGCAGACTTTAATGGTTTCACGATAACAGCGTGAGGATTTTCTTCCGCGTAGAAGGCGTTGTGAAGGTTCACAGATCGATTCAAGTGAAACATTGTTTCATAGGAGAAAACGATATTTCCAACGAAATTACTGTCGCGCTGTTGATGTTGAAGGATAAGGTTAGAAAACTGGAGTCTTTGAACTTTATCGTCGTCCGAGATCTCTTGCACGCGGGTAAACTTCCAAGCTCTCACACCTTCATCTTTCAACACTCTGTTCACCGACGATTGTGAAACGCTGCAGAGCTGAGCTGCCTTTCGTTGCGAAAGTGTTGGATCATCACCATAGGCCTCGACTATTTCGTCTCGTTTGTCGTCGGAAAGCCGTCGATCTGAATGGTCACCGACTCTTGCATTTTCGGTGAGAGATAGCGAGGTTTTATAACGCTTTGCCCACTCAATTAAGGTTGTACGTGGTGGAGCTTCTTTCTTAAAATCTACACGAAATCGTCGCCTTGTATCTTCAGGATATGAAGAGATTGTATGGGCCACGGCCGTCGCAATTTTTTCATTCGTGAAGCCAGGATAGTTCATTGCTGTCAAGTGTTGATAGTAAATAAATTTCAGCCAGTTTAATTCCGTCTACACTGAAAAGTCAATCTCAATTAACTTTGCATGGTGTCGCTCAAGGCAAGCAATTATTAGATATCTATGCTGAATGCGGCTGATGATATTGATTGTTGCGATGTTCCTGTCATAGATATTGATTTAAAAAGTTGTAATATGGGTAAACAATTTCAATTACTCGTATCAGCAGAAATGCAGATCACAAGAAAATAAATAATATACGATTTGAAAGGCCATGAAACGTAGTATATAAATCATGAACCATCACTACAACCAGACATGTGATACAGCTGTAGTCCTTACTTGAAAAGTGACGGGAAGATCGGAATCACCCTGTACATATGTATTTCAGTCCGAGAAATATCAACGCTGTAAGAGGTCCACGGACGGTCGTCAAAATCATAGATATCTCAGCAACTGCATCAGTGTCGCCGGTGGTATTTTAATAAACTCGTTCTTCAACACAGAAAAGCAGAAACGGCTTCGCTATGGAACTTAATCCTTGAAATCAATCAGATTTCTATGATTAAAACTGTCGGTGTATGACATTTTATTCCACAGTTTCTACCGACAGCTGTAAGAAAACTGTGGTGTAAATGACGTGAATTGACCGCTAATGTGGTGTAATAATTTCAATCATAGAGTAGATTAGAGTAGACGATTTCAATCATGAGTATGTATATTAGGTAGAGTGGTAACTCCGAATTTATTAAATCCCCAATGTGTAGGCTATACACTTTCGATTTTATTAAATGAACTCAAAGGAGATACAGTCGGAATTGTTTCCAAATGTGAGATATGCGTATTTATGCAGTTTTGAAGAAATTGCAACGGAATTGAGTGATCATGATAGCATAAAGCATAAGGAAATGATATTATTTTGCAGATAGTCCGTGTCATGACAGCCTTGGAGAGGTGATGTTTGCTAAATTAGCAATTCGATAGGTTCCTATTACTTTCATGCTAAACCTCAAGAGTATTTTCTGAAGCGTAATCATCACAGGCAACCTGCGGCTTGCAGAGCAAAATCACTTAATCAAAGACAATTATTTCAATTAACTTTGAAAGATGCAATTGGGTCCACATCACTATTTAATTCAGATTCTAGAAATGAAACATGAATTTAGTGATCAAATCATAAAATCATGCCGGTGAAAATTGAATTAATGAAATTTCAGCCAAGAAATCACAAATAATATCGCGACTTTTTCATGAAAACTTCCGTTATAATGCGGTTCATGAAATTCCCTTGATGATCAGCTTAATTTCCGCTTAGTTAGGATGCTTGCTGGCAAATATTTATTCCCTTTGATATCCAAATTGTTTCATACCACTTACAACGGGGCGTCATCTCGTTAGTATGTAAATTGTCAAAATTTTGATTTTTTTAACTGCTCAAATTTTTTCTTGTACCACGGGAACGTAATCTCCGCCAAAACTGAATCTTTTCATACAGAAATTTTTACTGTCCACAGATACTTTTTGAGTTGACACTCTACCTATATATCCCTACTCTATGAGATCTACTTCTTTGTACTCAAAAGGGATAATAACAACTTCCCTGTCGATCTTTTCAATCAAATCCTCGACTTTTAAGAATCTCGAACAGAAGGATTCAACTAGATACGAGCCAGGCCTGCTCAGAGTAAAAGCAAGAAGTTGCTTAAGTGTGGTACGACTAAGAGATTTCAGAGTGATGTAGGAAGCATCACTCTGAAAAAAAGGAATCATTATTTATTACACCAACATCTGCATATCAAATTCAACATCTACATACAGAAACAACTTCTACTATGTCAAATTCAGCTTCCTGCTCACGAATCTGAACTCAGATCCCACATATTCGCAGTCGCTATTGAGATATTCAAGTTTGCAGATAAAAGCAGTTCAGTTGTGAAGTTAGCGGAACCAACTTCCAAGTTTCGCTCATAGGCGTAGTAAATCAGTTTTGCTTTGTCACAAGCTGATCCAGTTTGTTGCGATCACAAATACTTCATTTTTCGCAACAATGCAGTGAAAAGTGGTAATATCACAACATGTTCATGTACGCGTGTAAGAACTGTCCAGCAGAATCATTTTTTTTATTTCATCGTGATTGTATTCGAAACAACTTTTACTTTATCAATTTCAACCTCCTGATCATGAATCTGGGCTCAGATTCCACAAATTCGCAGTTGTTATTCAGAAATTCAAGATTAAAGATAAAAGTGGTTCCGCTAACTTTACACAAGTTAGCAGTCCCTAAGCATTGTCAAGCCAGTCACTGAAAGTCGCCATTCTATAGGGGCTGTTGCCATGGTAAGCGGTGTTCACAACGTGATATTGTTTTCAATGTGCTTTCCGCTCTCGTCTATTAATGCTATAGTGTTCCTTCAGTCTTCGTGCCTAGAAGGGATGAGTCGCATATCGCTTATTATTGGAATTGGCACACTCTCTCAATAAATAAGCTGTCAGCCGACTTATGGAAACCAGTCGATAATGTGGGTGTTGCGGCATCATTTCGGTCACCCATCGATATCTAGGGATATCTACATGCAGTGAGGAATCCTGAGAATGGGTTGGTGAAGGTGAATCAATATTCGTGTGGCTGTTTTCTTTTTTAATAAAGATAGGAGGGACTAACATTATGGAGAAACTTGAGCGTAGTGATCTGAATTGAAGGAATCGTGGTAATCGAAGCACTTTGATGGAATTTACAGTCATCCGCAGGTGAGGCACGACTTTTTCCATGTCTCTGTAAAGCATTAGAAATTCCTTTTTGCTCACTTAGTAAGTTGGTCAGCATGTGCATCGTTTTGCATTACATGTAGTCTGCATTTCTAGTATACTGAAAGAGTTAAACAATTTTATGCTGTGGCTACCAATCTTCCTTGACCACGACATGATGTCTCGATGACTAAAATTTTATTGATTATTTCAGATGTCAAGTCTAGCAGCATGCACATGTAGGAACACCGATTGTTGTTTTGGAAAAGTTGGATGACACTCAGGTGTGCAGGCAAGATTAATAGATCAAATAATTCAAGTCAGGTGTCAAGCAGCTGTAGGCTTGCAGCAGCAGCTAAATCAGTCAGAGCCAATCAATGGCAGTGTTTCAATTTTCACCGACGAGAAATTATTCTTGCTTATCCTACGATTTTAATCACATGGCTTTTGATTAAGTTGACTGGTTGATTAATTAATTATTGCCCCGAATCTGTTGACAGCACTTGCATCGCGATGCCAGACGTCCATCGAGATACCAACCCTTATGTCATGCAAGTTGTCCACCTAAGAAAGCCGCTGCTCGTGTCCTGAGTCAATTGTTTATTTGTGTGTTATCGCTATTTGAAGCTCCATAAATTCTTCTGAAGTCAAACTTTATTAGTTCAACGAATATCTGATCATTTAAAAGCACCAAGTGCTCGCATGTCTCGTCTTCAACAGTGATTCTGCAGGGATGAAGTCAGGTGATCGTTAATAAGATTTTCTAAACATCAATCAAGCAGCACAGTTTTTCCTTTCATTCATTTCCTATAACCTGAATTTGACACCAGTTTGCAATCATGCCATCGTTTGATAGATAATTACACAGCTAGAAGATGCGTCTTATGAGTAAAGATCACATTCATTGTTTTCTCAATAATTGTGGATACCTGATATTCAAATTCATTTTGATATGATTTGAAAATGTCAAAATGAGCGGAAATTGAATTACACTGAAGACTTCTTGTTCCATAATTAGATGATGTCAACAATGTTCAACCATTTTCTTCCATTCACAAACAATTTTAGACAGAATGGCAGAACCACTCTACAGTTGATCAACTGAAGGAAGAACAGGCGCATTTGTGACATTATTAACATTTTGACATCGATTATTTCACTTTCTACCTCAGTTACAGATATGGAAAGCTATTAGAACTGTAGGTAAATTATCATGGATATTTATTCGGTGGTAAAATAGCTAATCAGTGCCACGAGGAAGTTGATTCAGTTCACTGACGGCCTTTTGTTTCTGACCATTCAGTCTGAGAGATTCGAGGATGTTAATTTTTAGCAAAGCAAGATAATGTCTAGGTTGTTGTTTAGCTCTATCTACTAGGGATGTACCTAAGCCGAGCCGAGGCGAGCCGAAGCCGAAGCGATGGCGGTCGGAGCGGTCGGAGCCGCGGCTCTTCGGCTTGGCTTAAAATGTATCATTTGTAGTTTGGTCCCATCCCATTCTTTCAAGACAAGTGAAGTCATATCGAAGTACATATTACTTTTTACATATTACAACTCATAATGCGTCTGAAATAACTTCAAACTTTGTATTGTGCACAATAATACATTTGAAGAAGCTGTTCTAATGGCGATCGGTCAACTGTCAGCATTGACTTCGTTATATATAATACAATTCATTGAGAAATACAGCAGACTCAAGCTAATCCTGCTTTTTATTCAAGTCGTTGAAAGAAATTGCATCGAATTATTTCCCGAATCTTCGTGATTTGAATTACTATATTATGACAGCATAAATTTATCAAAGAATTAAAATTCATTCATTTAAGAGACTTATGGAAGACTTTAGGGAATTTGCCTAAACTCAGTAATGGACAGTTTTGATATTCTTATACTAAGATTGATGGACCAGAGGCTCTATAATATTCGTCAAGGACCACCATCCTCAAATGATAGCTTGCGCTGCGATAAATGTCTTTCTCAAAATTTTATGAAAAAACTGATGCGCAATTATATTTGCCAGATGCATCAGATCGGTAGAGAAAATGAAAAGTAAAAAACTGCGTAGGAAATTTGCAAGAATAATAGACAAGGAAAACCATAGCCATGTAGAAATATTGCATCAATGCAACCAGGAATCTTCATAATACAAGATATTCACTGTAATGTATTACTACCTTTTATCGTCAAGTGAAGAATTCCTTCACAATCTATAATTGATGATGTAACTGTAATTGTATCCAGTAAATGTTCTACAATCACCACTTGTTAACAAGCTATGTGTATAGACACTGTACATTAGGTTGAATTTTAACTTTGCTTTACCCAAAATAAAGACGGCTCGTCGGCTCGGCTTGAATATTTCAAAATTACATCGGCTCACGGCTCGTCAGGTCGAACCATGTACATCTATACTATCTAGTCGTACTCCATGAATGAAGTAATAGTGGTCTCACTGTTTGCTGCTAAAGCAGAGCCTCTCTGATGCATACATTTGGTTAAATTGATTCATTTCATACTACAAAAGTTGCTCATGTTCAATATTTCAATTTTATCAGCCCTCATCAGAAGTAGGCCTATGTGAGTCAAAATAGTCATTGATTCTGAATCAGCTGCAGATGCCGCATCTTCGTTCGTATCATCACACAATTCGAAAGCGTGGTCAACAGACTATCTTTGGTGTAGAATTGAAGTGACAGCTGAATCTTGAACATTGAGTTAGACCTATATCGACTTGTCTGTATATGCATACCGGTACACAGCAGTTCAACCAGACATGCGTGAGGCTAACAGATTCAGTCTACGTCTTTTGGCGCAGATCACATGCACAAGCATGATATATGCAATACCGGGATGAATCTCAGAATTATTTCAGCCACATTGACAGACAGCATTCATTCAGCGTACGACATCAACTAACTTTGAACTTAGAAAGTCTACACTCTTTCAGTCCTGGGGTCCAAAGTTCTACTTTGACTGTCTAAAGTACTACTAGTTATTTAACCGGAACAAAAAAATGATACAAATATTATTGAAAAAATGACAATTTTGCGAGGGCCTGAACCATTCATAAATTATCAATCAAAATAAGTTAGCAAGAACCTCCCTGAGGACCAAAAATTTAGCCGAGTTGCCTAAACCATGAAGTACGCATATTAGGTATAGAGGAACAACTCAACATTAAATAAATCCACACTGTGCATGCACTTTCGATTTTATTAAATGAACTTGAGTACCAATGTGAAATATGCAATTTTTTACAGTTTTGAAGAAATTACCACGGAATTGACTGATCATGATAGCAATATAGAAGGAATAACAGCATTTTACAAATCCTCCGCGTCATGTTTTTTGGATAGGTAATGTTTATCAAATTAGCAATTCGGTGGGTTACACTGCTTAGTGGTCAGCCTTAGAAATAAAAGTAAATGTTCCTACGCGTGATCATATCACAAACTCCAAACTCCCTGCCACTGAAAGAAAAATAT
Source organism: Prostheceraeus crozeri (assembly GCA_907163375.1). Lineage (NCBI taxonomy): Eukaryota > Metazoa > Platyhelminthes > Polycladida > Euryleptidae > Prostheceraeus > Prostheceraeus crozeri. Next base: position 343,986 of record CAJQUW010000328.1, read on the forward strand.
CATGATCAAGGACAATAGCACAATCAACTTACAAAAGATGCAACTGCGTCCGAAATATTATTCAGATTCAAAAAAGGAACATAAAGTTAGTGAATCATAAAATCATGTCGATGAAGATGTGAATCAAAAACTTGAAATTTCGGAGGAAAAGCACGATGAGATCTCAACTTTTCCATAAAGACTTATATGAGCAGCATTGTAATGCTATTCATGAAATTTCCTTGATGATCAGCTCCCTTTTCACTTAATTAGCTTGATCATCTTAGCATCCGTTTATTACAGTCCGTTGTTGCTTTCGCATTTTATTGTGACCATTCTATCTAAATTCAGCGATTGCACGTTGAAGTCATATTGCAGACAGCATGCGACTTTTCCAGTATTGATAACTTAAAGAAATTCCACGACTTTCTAACCAATGTGATGCACCTAATCTTAATCAAAAGCAACAATGGATGTTTTACATAAAGTGTTAAAATTTTGAACTGTTTTACACCAAGAGACATGATGTTTTTGTTTTCTTCTTGCTTTTCTTAAATACCGTCATTTTGTAACGTTTTCTTAAAATGTTTAGCCTATTGAATAGGTTGTCAACGTCATGGGTGGTTTGAACAAAAAAATAACATAAAGAGAAAGTTGCCTGAGTTGCACTTTCTGATACACAGACCTAGATATGCCACATCAATGAGCTATATACTGATTTTCATAAGATTTAGCAAGCATCTCGTGGGTCAGTCTACACGATCGAAATTTATTCTGTTTGCTTCTCATGCTAACATCTCTATTGTACAGTTTTCTAAAAATTCAATGAATGCCAAACTGCTATCCGTGATCACATCTGCCGCTAAACAAACAAAAACTACGATCATACCGTTTCTATTGCATTGTCCAAAACTTCTCCCATATAGGTAGTTGTTGCCTCAACCTTATTAGTCAATATTTGTCTGACGTTACTTTGCACTGACGTGCGATGTCCATCGCGATCGCTGTAGATGCGAATTGTTCCTGTCATTAAAAAATAGACAAATTAAGACATTATATTTGGACTATATAAGTCGATGATTTCATCAGTAGCACCGGTTTGTTGCAGATTGTAATACTTCTACATCTCTATGACCGATAATTGCTCGACCGGGAGGAATGAATACATTTTCAGTCTTTCAGTCTGAAAACATCTGACCCGATTCGTTCTTCTACTAACATAACAAGCTCCGTCTTTTTGGTCATTTATTGTCTTGCTCGCACGATGGTGAATTATGCTCGCTGGAGTCTAGGAGTTGAGAATAATGGCTACCGAAGGAGAAATTTGATTGTAGTTTTATGTGACGAAAGTATAGTATAACTTACATTAAGTGCATTCACTCCACATGAAATGATCCCAAATACCAATAAAAACACGCAACAGTTGATATTACTATGATTGATTAATATTACTATGATATCTAAACTTTGATCCATGGAGTAAGTATGTTAAGTAGAGTAACAACTCAACAATAATTAAATTCCCTTTATGTATGCAGCTTCGATTTTATTAAATGAACTTTTTTGGGAAAATTTTGGATTTGACTGATCGTGATAGCAAAACCGAAGGAGTATTTTTCAAATCCTTCGTGTCATGTCAATATAGTTAATAATTTAATAGTTAATTAATAAATAAATAATTAATAATAAATAATTAATATAGTTAATAAATTTAGTGAATTAGCAATCCGATGGGTCACTACAGTATCACTTTAATACATTGCTTTATCAATAAGAGCACTTTCATGAGCGTGATCTTATCACAAGCTATAACCTGCCACTGGTGGAGCAAAATAAAATAACCACTGACAATGATCGTAACTAACTTAAAAGATACAAATGGGTTCGCATTAGCATTCAGATATGAATTAATCATAATATGATTATACAGATGAAAAATGGAAATAAAAACTTGAAATTTCAGCCAAGAAAGTACAATAAGATGCCCACGTTTTTATGAAGAATTGCATTATAATGCAGCTCATGAATTTCCTTTGATAATCAGCTTAATTTCCGCTTAATTAAGATACTTGCTAGCAAATATTCATTCCTTTTGATATCCAACTTGCTTCAAACTACTTATAAAAGGCTTCATCTCGGTAGTATATAAAACAGGAATAATTTGAAAGCAAATTGCTTTTCAAAAAGTGCTCAAATAATTTTTTGGACCGCAGGAATCTCCGCAAAAATGAATCTTTTCATATATGAAATTTACTGCTTACGGATACTTGTTTGAGTCGACACTCCACCTACTATGTACTTGCTCTATGCTTTAATCTTTAGTTTTAATATTCGAAAGTTAGATCAAATGTCTTAAGAAGTGACTATAATGAGAAATTCTCAATAAAACAAAAGAAAAATGTTTTAAAACAAGCAATACTTTTCTTTTGAGAACTACTTGTATTTAATTGTCTTTTCATCATGAGTTCCTGCAATGCTTGTTGTACCAAATAAATGATGCCCACATAATTACGAAAGGTTTGTACAATATTATTATGTACACTTACGCATTCTTCTTTCAATCCCCAAACACGAAATTCCTAGGTTTTAATCGATAAAGCTTAGTTCCCAAGAACTTCCCTTTTACATGGATGATGTTTACACATTACGATTATAAACTCAATGTAAGTAATGTCTCAATTACTTTCGTAAATTCTCCTAAAAGTGTGAAAACTCTAGTGTGTCTAAAACCAAGTCGTTACGAGGCTGATGTATCGCAAGCGCTATTTATCATCCGTCGTTAGAGCATTATATGATTCTATAAATGAATTCCTGACAGATAATTATCCACTTACCATCACGGGTGGAAATATCTTCTTACATCATGTGTTAAAGTATGCAGTCGTTAACATGTCGCTGATTGCGTAAAGAATATTTGAGCTTACTTGCAATCATGTTGAATTATAACTATGTTGAAACATAACTATTTTTGCATTTATGAATTATAATGTGTTTTTATTTCGGATTGATAATATGCTTAATTTCAAAATTACATAGTGCATAATTATTGATGGTTGAATACTTATTGATTATTTATGAAATGCTTTAGACTTACATGTATTAAAATCGAATTCAGTATTGTTAGTTTGACTATCAAATGTCATTATCTCACTACTTACAAAAAAGTAGTAACATTATTGTGATCTTTATTGACAAAAGGCCTTAAATCAACATACTTTAGACATAATTGATGCTTTCTTTTAACATTGTGCTGGTATGGTACACAGGCATGGGTGGCATGTGTAAAACATATCATACTTGAAATCACATACGAAAAGCATACAACTATATACAGAAATATACCAAAAAAATATTTTGGTATGCATCCTTCGTATGTGATTGGTATTGCGCGATTTACAGTGTATACTAATATGCTTTTTACATTTTCTGCATGCCTTCTATGATTCACCTAATTTATCTTTTCTACGCAGTCTCATGGTGTTCAACAGTGCTCACGCTGAACTTTTGAATGCAGTAAATTTTTTTATAATATTTGCTATGACTATATGACCTGTGAATAGCTTCGATTTCTAATTTTGAAGAAATATACGGCTACTTTACTTTACTCTATTCAAGCCCTTCTAGAAGTTTACATCTGTAAAATGATCACAATCCAATCATCTGTGCAGAATTGTGTAATGAATATTTGAGAATTAAGTTTCAAATGTCGTTGAATTTAGTTGCATTTGTCTTTATTTTCAAGAGCACCGACAAGGAAATTGCATTCTTCTTAAATGTAGCTAAAGAAAACATCATCTTCTGTTGTCGATTTCGGTTTTTGGATAGAGTTAAATTATTTATCCAGTCCAATAACATACGCATTACTTCTTCTTTCTTTGAGATATCGGTGTTGTTAGAAAGTCAAATCGGATTTGTTATCAAGGAGACAGTAAATTTTGAACTTGAGTTTCAATTAGCTCTTCGAACGCAACATGCTAAAAGTTTAATTGAATTTAGAAATTTGATGTATGCTTATCGTCTGAGTGTTGCTATTTCTCTGATGGAACTGATGTAGAATAGTAAACACGATATTTCGAATTTCATTTAAGCTCTTAAGAAATCTTTTTCAAATGCATAGATATTTGTGGCATGCAATAGTTGTCTCATGATAATTGAAAATAATCAAACTATTTATCTAATTTCCATGTAATAAATCTAACTCACTATGATAATGTGCTTTGTTGCCTGTACCGGTAAAAAAAGTACAACAAAGCTCAATTTCAGCGGTTCATTGATGACTTTGAGAAACTAACTTACAGCGTAATGTGCACGTCAAGAGACATGCAAGTACGTAGAAACAATACACTGAACTCAGGATGAACGGTAACAGTTTCAGAGGACATTTCTGTCATTTATCTTTACTTCCAACTAAAGAAGAGTGGTAAACTTCTAATGCATTTTTCGCTATATATACATTGTAGCAATTTGTAAAGTTCAAGACATCATTTTGATGTTTTCAATGAGTTATGATATGTGTCACATGCCTTTAGTTGCCCATACAAAAAGTGCAATGAAAATGGCTGTTGGTCAAAATGGTTCTGAAAATCGAATTTGATAAACTATCCTGGGGAAAGCCTTGAAATATTCTAAATAACAGAAAGGTTCTCAGCAGCATCTGTTTCTGTTTCAGGCTAAGCCGGGAAGTCAACGGCCTCTGACAGTTTGAAAATAGGGATACTTAATTGCCTCGCTGCTGACTTTCCGGCATAAATTTTAGCAGAAACACATGTTGTAGACATTGCTGTGAGTGTTTCTGTTATTTAAGTTTGTTTTGAGACTTTTCCTATAAGGTAGTATTATCAAGACCATTTAGTACGAGGAGAAAGCATGCATGTGAGCGAACATGTCAGGAAAGAACGTAATGAACAATCATATCGAGATCAGACCGTTTCCGTCAACTTTTTTGCTCCTGTCTCGGTCAGGGTAGGTAAAAGCGTTGAAGTCGTCAAAACGATGAAGAAGCACTTTCAATTTTCAATTACTTAATGGATGATTTGGAATAAAGAAAATACAGTCGATTCCCGTTAATTCTAATACGGATAATTAAGACCATGTGACTGTGGAATTGCATCTTTTACAAACATATGCAATATTTCTACTGGCTAATAAAATTTTTCGATAATTGAGACATTTAATAGATGAACTGAGACAGGGGAGATATACTCGCATCTACATCTCAAAAAAGCTATATGCAGGTAGTCGCATCATCGGATGCACTTTGAGACAAAAGTTAACGAGAAAAAGTTCAATTGTTGAATACTTTCAGCCAATCAATTTTATGTGTTATGCACTGTAACAAATGTTTTTCGAAATAAGCAAAGAAAACAGCGTCATGAAAAGGGAGTAACTTTGGACTGGAGGGAGCAACTTTAGCCTAGGCCAAAGTTACTGGGGAGTAACTTTGGTCAGGGAGTAACTTTAGACTGCTACATCGGCTCTGGGACGGCATCAATGAAATAATGCCGCATAGCATTTTTTTCTTCAACAATTTATTTAAATGGAATGCATAACAAAAGCCGTACCATCATTTAAAACGCGTTATAAAAAAATACGACAAAAATATCACAAGTAAAAGTCAAAAAAATCAAAAAAGTCTCATCTTGCCTCGGCATTGATCACCATGTCGAATAGCATTCACTGCAATAACAATGTATTATGGGTTTTGCGGGCATAAATATCAAACATCGTCAGCTGCTAACCATGTCTGATATTTCTTCCCTAGAAATCCGTGAAGCAATGCTACATTTTCCTAAGGTTTGAATGTTGCCCTATTTTGCAAGTATTTTGCATACTAACTTTATCCGAGTCGCCAATATGAGTACTGCATTTGGTAACTATGAGGCATGGACGTCTAGATATCTATAATTTAGCTTTCATAGTAATTTAGAAGTCCATGTATGAGGCTATGAACGCTATTTTTATCATCTGTTATACCGTAGAGATCGAAAATAGCATTGCAATTCAAATGCTATACAATTAGATCTTTCAGACCATTATGTGGAAGCATGAATTTCATGTCATTCGAAGCTGTGCTTTAGAAGTTAAGGAGTGAAGGGGTGGTAACAAATAACGACAAATGAGAAACATCATTTTAGTTACAACAATTCTGCCTGTTATGTATAAAAACATGCTTGAAACATTTAAAATGGGACTTACTGTGAGGAGAGTCCTTGATGTTCGCTAAAGACTATACAGAATAATCCTTGAAATTGAGAGAATCAGAAAAGTTGGCGTACAATGCAAAGATCCTGCAAGTCTTTGATATAATGGAGAAAAGTTATAAGAAAATGCCTTTTTACAAAAACTCAAGCTCAAAATAGCCTCTAAAGTTGAGATAGTGTCGCAATACACTGCGGTCTTCCTTTCACATTTATATATATATACATGTATATCTAAATCTTGTTAGAGAATTGGCCAATATCTTAATGGCGAAATTTTGAGTTTTATGAGCCTCTCGCATCGGGCATTAGTATTAGAGTTGAATACCTTGGTTACCTACCGGTAACCATGAACATTATGTACAGATGGAAATATAAACAAATGCCTGCCAGAAAATATTAACACGATGATTTTGTTAATTGAATTCACGACAGGAAAATTTATTTGTTTCCAAGCCCTAGATCAATCCAATGCCGCGACATTAACATTCATGCGATGCGACTTTCATAACAATATTTGAAAGTCTGTTCACATTACAAACCATTCTATCGTACTGAACACGCTGTTATCAGTGAAGCATGATTTTTTACTGTCCTAATTACGGAAATTCTTTTGATCGTCTTTTATTGCGACATTTTCCCAGCTTTCGACACCGCTCACTCTCAAACACATCGAAGGATTGTTTTAAGTTTTCTATTAAACGAATTCGAAAGAAACAAATTCAGTAGCCTACATATCAGTGAACACTTCTAGTGACGAATAGATTTACTGGAAAATTGACGTTCTTTTATTATTTGGTGAGAGAACTGATTAATGGCCAACTTATATCTCCCACAGACTTTGTGGTATGCGAATTATCTATCTTATGATATTGGCTTCGTCGCTTTTCCAATAATTGTGGCAAGTCTGCGGAGATGGAGGCTTTGGGAGCTGATGAATTTGGTCGGATTGGAAACCTTATATTCCAACTCTGGTTACGGCTAAAGTGGACATACAAATTAGAGATTTAATTAGATAAATAGACAGGAAATCAGTTTCAACAACAACCAGCACATTAAGAGCAATAGGGATAAGGTATACAAAATAATTAGTAATCGATTCTTCCTTTATCTTCAATATTTGCCATAAATAATTCATTTTTACAGAATATTAGATTTGTATTGGAATGATGCGTTGAAATCGTTCGATTGGCTTTTTCTAATCTTCAAATAAATCACAACTGAATACAATTACACAACTGAACAATACTGACTTGACTATGAGTGTACTAGCAGCATATTTGAAGGTCGAGAATGCAAGATCTCACATGTTGTATGGCTGGATTTTTCAAACCCAAGACATGACGTCCAGTCAGCAAATTTGTCAGATCGTCAAAGACGTGTTCTTGAGAGACAATTTTATTTGAAATACCCGGTATTCAAAATATTACAACGCTACAAACCCTCTTAAAATCTAGTATAATGAGTAAAATATTCACAAAAATTAACAACTTGTCATGATATACTTTTGGTCACAAGGTGAACTTAGATAGTTTAAATTGTAAAACATTCATAAATCCTTGACTGCTTCGAGCTGCGAAAGTGAAACTCGCAACTTATATCAGTTATCAAATTAATCTATTTTTTATTTTAGCATTAAGCGCAGTTCACACATTGATCAGCTTGCTTTATAAAGCTTTACTTGACAAGAATTGTATGCATTTGGTAGACGTCCATTCCGTGCAAAATACAGTAATTGTCACTTTCCAAAGTCTCGTGGCGAAATAAAATAATTTTGTGTAAAGAGACTTTGAGTCATTTTCCAAATATCAAAGTTGGGAACCTAAGTATTTGTAAAATAGATTTTTTGTTGTCATAAACCCTTATATATTTCGACAAGCTCTTTGGTCATCATCAGAAGGAAGGATTTTACAGGGAGATATAATTCACAATTCATGTATGGTGGTAGCATAGAGAGATAGACAAAATGATATCTCTGCAAATGATGAAAATCATAGAGTTCGATGGAAAAGATGCAAGTGGGCCTTTGTGATCTCTGTTCTGTGTTGTCGATGAAATCGAAGATAAAGTCGGCTACACAAAACAGGAACCACAGAGGCCCACTTGTTTCCTTTCCTTCGAACTCTATGATTTCCATCATTTGTAAAGATATCATTTTGTTTATCTCTATGCTACTCCGCATGCTGCATGAATTTTGAATTATGTCTCCCTGTAAAATCCTCCCTTCTGACAACAACCAAAAAATATGTTTTACAAATACTTGGGTTCATAACTTTGATATTTAAAATAATTTGTTCTGAAAATGTAAAATGCTCGGGAGAAATCTCGTTGACAACTTCTGATTACAATTTTCAGGCTTGCCGTTGGGATTGGGCTACCGAAAATCCACCCCAATCCCAGTAAATGCCATTAGATCCCAATAAGACCTCTTCCAACAAAATATACATGTAATCATTGACATTAGGCAGTGCGTTATAAATGTTTTCGGGTTGTACTGAGCAGTTCATTGTGCTGTGTCTTCAGTCGGACCTTGCCTCTCTCTAACTCGAGCATTGAGAGTTATTGGTGTGATTCACACAAATTGACACAGTCAGCTTTAATCCCACTATATGGCTTTAACTTCCCTAGTTGCTAAAAATAGTGGCTTAATTCGGAGGCCTTCTTATTCCTCGACTCGTGCTTTGCGCGTGCGTATGAGTAATTGATTAGAACGGGTAAAAAAAAACGCTGTGAAAGGTTATTGAAACGCTCACAGGAACGATGTCTTCAAAAAAGAAGGTTCCCTATTCCTAAGCGCATTGAATCCAGGACCAGTAATAGTCATTACGAAGTCATATATGCTAAGTCAGTTTATATGAAAAAACTGAAGGTTCCGATGAAAGACCCAACATGATTCTAGAAGAACTACAGTTACGATTCCTCTGCATAGAGAAGCAACCAAAACGATCCTGTCTACTCCAGGAACGAGTGCCAAGATCGAAAGACTATTCAGCGAGACCAGGGGGCTGTTGAATAAAACCACGATTCATCGCAATCGTCGACCACGGAAGAATGATCGCAAACAGTTTACGATGTATCTGACTAACTATTGATCGGTACTGATTGTTGAAACATCTCCATCGCTAGTCAGATACATCGTCAATTTTGCGATGAATCGTCAAGTGACTGTGGCGCTGTTGCTATCAAACTGACCTACTTTTCAACAATAGATGACCACCTGAAACCTTGGTTGTGTAATTTTGGCTCGAGAGTGTCTAGAAGTTAGACGTGGCAAGACGATGGCGGAGAGATCAAAAAGATGGTCGACAACTGAAATTGAAGAGCTCCTGCGTTGTGTCAAAGAGTATAGGCATGACCTATTCGGAACATCGTGTAGGTCAAAAGCCAATGTCTTTTAAGGGAGCGCTTCGAATCCGCAAGTATAGCAAAAGCTATGGTTGCCATCTTGTGCTGATCATGAAATGACTGCTTCAGTCTCTCTCTTTTGCATAATACTGACCGATCACAAAGTTTGCGATGAGGGTCAAACACATCGCAAACTGTCGAGTGAAATCGAACTTTCTACGATTGAATTTCACGATAGAGATGCATCGTAGGACTAATTCAACAATGCTTCAGAAAATAAGATGAATCGTCAATTCCTACGATTATTCGGCTACTTCTGCGATTGACTTTAGCGATAGCGATGTATCGCCAAGCTTTTGTTCAACAGCCCCCAGGACCATCATATCGCCAACGCGTCGACACATGTCATCAGAACTATTACAGGCTCTTGCTGATCTAAGATATAAACAACGCGTTCTGCATCTGGTGAAAAAACTAAACGCTGTTGACGAAGTACCGATTGGTGCATTGGTGCTGGAAGAAGAAGTACAACGAGTTTGAAGACGAATACAATACATAATTCTACGTAGTTTGAAAGAGAAGTTTTGTGATACATGACATCTCATTGTTTGTTTCTGTTTAGGTCCCTTTTTAGGTCTAGTCACATTTCTCCACACGTTTTCTATTAAGAGTAATTTTGAGGTGAATTATGTATCTGTATTATATATCGCTATGCATTACATATATCGGTATACGACTTCAAAATCTTTTTTTAATTCGAGACATGGAGACCAAATTCTTACATGTGGTGATGGGATAGAATTTGAAAGGGAGTCGAATTCATCGATAGATCGTATCTACTATAGAGCTAATGAATTGGGGGTACGTCATCGTAAAGTAAAATTTGATTTGCCCCAATAAAGAAATATAGGGACTTAGCCTACCGAGCATAAGATTTTGAGGCATATAAGAATTTGAGCATCTTCGCCTATGTATAGACCTAAAGTAGTAGCCATTGATTATGTTAGCCATCGAGTTATGTCAATTGCCAAAAAGAATGCGCGGAACAATTTTTTGTGCGTTGCAATAAATTGATTTTTCGAGTTCCGCGTATTCTTTTGGCTAAAGTAGTAGCCTACTAGAGTGCGGGCGGTTTTTCAATGCAGTTTTTAATCAATAAGAAATTAAAGCAATATTAACCTCAAGCAACGATTCACTTGGAGGAGGAGGTGGGCCCACTGATTAGTCATTGATATGCTCCTTATACTCTAACACCGGCTTAAATATAGCAGAATAGCAGGCCTAAAATATAAAGTGCCTGTCATAGGTGATTGTCTATTATCAAGTTAAGGTAGAAGGAAAATCATATACATGCATGCTACTAAAAGAAGGAAAGCAGGCAATGCGCCTGTATGTTGTCATGCGTTTCGCCGCTTCTGCAATTAAGCTATACATTGTAAGCTATTTAGGCCTACTTAACCGTATAAGCCGCTGTCTACTGCCTGTTGCTTACTGTTACTTACTGTACGTGTGAGCCCATGTGCTGAGCTGTTTATTAACACCGCATTATCCGATTCAGGCTCAATTAACCCTCAGACTTGAGGGGGGTCCAATGGACTCTGGAGCCCTATTTTTCTACTTTACTTTTTGTGGTGAGGATATATCAAACGCTCATGCCCATGTATAATCATAATTTTTCACAATGAATCTACATATCGTAATTCATTTCAATTGAATCAGTAGAAGTATGGTGGATAGGCCAAGGGGATCCAATGAACCCGCCCCCCCTCAGGTCTCAGAGGATGTAGAAATTCCCATAACAAAACTTTTACTATCAGATGAAAAATGATTTTGTGCATGTCCACGATGGTGCATAATATGTGAAATTCCTTTATTCAATGTTTACATCATGCTCGCTCGTACATGTGAATTATGTTTGAAGATCACATGATCGTGCATGAATTGTCGGTAGGCTTCAACAAATCAGCATGAATCAATGTTCAAAATGAAACCATCATTATATTCATAGTTCAACACTAAGGACATACTATTGGCAAAGTTTTCACAGCAGCAATTGATGATTTTGAGATCTCCACAGCTACTTTGAGGGTCTTAAAATGCAGCAATTATAGCTCGGTTTAGGCCTATTTTTGATTGGCATGGACAAATTTGAAAAAGTGGCCAATGCACGGGTTATGGTGCATGGAATAAATGAATTTCAACTATCTGATGAGGCGCTTTATGACGGCAGCAAACAACGTAAAACCGACTCTTAGTACAACTGATACTGTGCTAAATGTCTTTGAATTACAAATACACCTCATTTTCGCTTGTGTTTTCTGAGAAGGCTGAAAGACACTCACAGGATTAGCTTTATCAGCCTGCTATACGCAAGCATCAGTGTTTCACTTAAAATCAGGTTTTCTAATAATTTGATATCGATCTAAACATGTAAACTAAGAACTTGTAAAATACGTGCACTCGATCAGAGGATCTCATGTCTCAGAAGGTGTGAAAAAGTTCAGAAGGGTTAATACCAAGTGTGTTTGTAATTAATACGTGCATATTAGCCATACAGTAGGCCTATTATACATGATTGTGAAAAATCAATTAAAACTTCTATTACTATTAAGGCCAGCATAGTTCTAGGCCTACGTCCGTGGACTTCGTCAAATTCAAAAAGTAAGACATATGGTAGGCCTCATCGGTAAGCCCCAATGCAGCTTGGGGTCAACTTGCGTAGATTTTTAGCTCTAAAGCAGGCTATTGGGATTTATTTTGGGATTGGGATCCATTAGGATTGGGTTGGGATTGGACTGGGTTCATCCCAATGGCAAACCTGACAATTTTCAGACTAAAATTCCCAATGCACGTTAATCGATTGAAATGCTACAAGATTTAAGAGTTCAGCTGCATTGACCACAGCCTAAAAATTGTAAGGAGACAAAATTCGATCAATGTACCAATTTTGTATGGAATTCGATGCGATAGCTTTGAAATTTGTGGCACGCTAATATCCAAATGTCAATAATTTCGCAGACTTTCACAACTCTTGTGAACTCTTTCAAAACTTTTATGCTAGGTGAATGATGCACTTATCCCCCTCCTCCTGAACTCTGAACTCATTGAAATCCACTGAACTCAAGCATTCAATCACACTGTCATTTCTACATAAAGACCCAACCAGATATGTCAAGAGTTTCACGACATGGTGTAAGATGCTTTGGTGGACAATCGATCCCCGCTACTTACCTTAATGTCGGCGGTCACAATTGTGACGAATTATTTATTCATTGATTATAATTGCTGTGACAACTGATGTGTGGTGGTGAGGGTTTGATCCCGCCAATTGACACAGTCGCATAAGTGGCTCGTAGCTCAGTTGGCAGAGCACAGGTCCAGTTAACCTTGGTCGTAGGTTCAAATCCTACCAGCCGCGCAACTTTTGCATGACAATTTGATCTATCGCTTATTTAATTTCTTTGTTGTCAAGAATAATTTGAATAAAAGTGCTGTGTGATGAAAGATTACCGATAACTTTACACCACTCACTCAGTGCTATTTAGATACTTAAAATTTGTGAATGTATCTTGATAATTATGTCTGCAAAGACTAATTTCCGTGTAACCGAATATCGAAGGATGTGAATAGGTGGTGTCATCCAATGGGATAAGCATGTGATGTCGTGATGATTGTTCTTAGTTTCATTAGAAAATATTCAAGGATTTTCACTTCCGCTCATAGTCTCCTTAGTGAAATCAACACTTAAGGGTTGTCAGTTGATAACTGCGCTTCTAAAAAATGATCCTTATTCTCCGAAGCATTGTGAAAAACATGGTTTATTCCTTTGATTAAGGGATGCATTTTATCATAATACGATAAAACAGTATATTTCGGCGAGCAGTGCATCAAACGAAGGCTCACGAAATGCCTTCTCTCTCACGATTCAAAATTCAAAGGTTTCTGTTTCAGAGGCGAAATTACTCAAAGTTTAACATTAGATATAGGCCTACATGTAATTACACGATCTTCCTGCGTCTATCATGAAAGTTCTAATGCTATTAGGTTGAGTTGAAAGTCTTATAAGCCTCTCTCGCTCGCTCGCTCTCTCTCCTCTGCACATTTTATAAAACTGTCTCTGAAATTTCATTCACACTTTGCTTCAACCCACTAACTGGGAGATCAACATATCGAAAATTTAAAGAAATCAATCATTTTTTTAAATTCATATGCATAATTGAATCATGGAATTTCTCTTTTGGTCCGGCAGCCAGCGCGAATTTCTGTGAGGAACGAGGCTGGAAATGGGACTCCCTCAGAATAATGTGCAACTTATGGCCACCGGGCTTTGACACATTTCATGAATTTCATTTGTTATTTACGCTTGGATATTATTGCTCTATTTCTAGACATAATTTGTTGATGATGCTACTTCTAAACATGTCATCAATTAAGTATATTGGACACAATGTTAACTTTCCAAATTGATTCATAAATGCTGAGCTCATCTCCTCTTATGTACAACACTAAGTGAGGAAACGGAGGTCATGTTACAGATATTTGCAAACATAAATTCTTTGTTAACTCATTACTGGAATAGATTGACTACAATGGTCATTTTCATGACGTGGCGTTAACCGATTCAATTTTCACTTCACTTGAGCATCTGAAGACGGAAATGTTTCAGAGTTAGCAGCAATTAGTATTGACTAACAGAGAAATTACAAGTGCTATTGTTTCTGTAGATCTGTACCGGCAAGCTACTTCAATGAAAGCTTACAGACAGGTTTCTGTAACACATGAAGGAGCATAACATATTTACAGATATTCAAATGATCGATCTGTGAACAGTTTTATCATATTCGTCATTTTCGTTCAAACTTTATTGTGCTTTTTCATTTGCTTGTCCTTCAAAGAGAACTAAATTAGATGAGTTTTATGCTTTCTTTTGTTTATAACTTTTTGCAAGGTTACTTGTAATCGCAACACATCGATTATGTTATTCCATGTTATATATTAATAATAAATATATATATATTAATTAATATTATGTTATATTCATGTTATTCACTTGATCTCAATGTTATTCAATGAGAATTATATATTTGTATATGCGAGCTTAAATATTCAAGATAACTTTTAGTATTGCAAAGATGATGATGATGGTCTAATCACAATCATTCAAATACAATTACCATCTACATGTACTTCAGACGTTTGGCCAGTGCATCCCGACTATAGACCAATCAGCCGAAATGCTGTGCAGGCCAATGTACAGATTGTCCATACGAATTTCTCCCATGCATTGATGAAGAAAGAAGGAATGAATTCTTTGGATTTCTATAGAATTGCAGCCAACTGGCACCTATCCTCAAATTGAAGCAATAGTGAAGAAAGATAAGTGATGCGAAAATTTCCTTCGCAAAACTATTTTCTTTGTCTCTACATGTATGTTCATTTTATTTTGTAATCATCTAAGTGCTTGACGATATTCTACCCAAATAATAGCATTTTCATTCAAATTCATTGATTTATGCTGTATTTCTGCAAATATAACATATTTCTGCAAGATATTGACATCGAATGTATGCATCAAACAATGTTTTCCTGACTTATTTTGCTGAACCATACTATAACACATAGTTCAGTGCAGATATCTCTGGTCTTCAAACAATCTCAGTGTACCCCGTTGTAGAAAGTCTGAGTTGTAGATTTAACGTACGAGACTGGTACATTATGAACGAGGACTTACAAGTGTGAAGACTGATACCTGTGATATATCATAATTGAAATGCCGTAAGAGTACATTATCGTTTAATGTACTGTTTTCAGGACTTTAAATTGAAATATAGTTGGGTTTGATTTCAAAATAGCCGATGCTGTCTGATTTTGAAGTTTTATTCCCAAATTTTCGTCTGTACACAGACCGCGTCAGGGGAAGAAAGGAGTTAGTAGTGCCTATAATTTTCAAATTACAAATAACAATCTACGTTAAGCATGCAATGTAAAAGTAGAAGTATAAATAGAAATAAGTCAAGTAAATGCTCATAGAAACTACATATTAAAGGAAGATCCAATATATGAATAAGAACTGTTTGCATTGTTCTCTCTCTTCTCTGGAGATAATTTTTGGTTGGGGAATTTTCTTATCATCAACGCTTCTCTTAGTCTAATGTTGTTTTGATCTTGCTTGTATGTTATGATATTGGTTTCGATCTCGTTCACGTTGCATTGGTTTGCATGCTTGTGTCATATGTTCTTTTTACCCGTACATGTAGGGGCCATATTGTACTTCCTATTTAGCATTAGTCATGGTAGATTGGACAAGTTAATTTGTAAATTACATTCCTTTTCAGACACATATTATTGCTTTTGATTGGAAAATCACGTAATTCATATTGTTGATTCGAGCTTTGTTTTGTTTTCAAAGCATTTCTCAGTGTTTTTGATTTTTGAGCTAGTCCGACATTATAATCTTCTTTTTGAAATATTCTTTTGATATTTTGGTTCACTTTATCAGAAATGAATGGTATTTTTAAATAGAATCGTTCTCTCTTATCTTTGTTGATGTGTTGTCTACATCGTCGTCTCTTATTTCTCTCTCTCTCTCTTTGATAATGAAATGAATTCCTCAGGATAGTCGTTCAGCTTGAGCATGTTATCAAGATTATGAAGGTGATGTTGAGAAGAGCTTGAGTAGCGTTCAATGATACGTTTTCTCTCGTTTCTTATAATGGCCAATTTAGTCGAAGATGGAATATTTGAGTTAAAGTTGATGAAAAGATTCTTTTTGGCTGGTTTTTTATAGAAGTCAAATGTTACAGAATCTTCTTTCGTAGAGACAGTAAAATCCAATAAACTGAGTTCTTCGTTCCTTGGAAGTTCAATCTCAAATTGGATATTCTGGTGTTGTGAGTTGAGGATTGAATGAAGCTCAAGGGCTGATTCTTCTTTATTTGTCATTTCTACATAACGTTTGATAGTTGAATTGTCTGAATTTGTTGTAGTGCCTGTTTTTCAATATTACGCATGAATAAGATGGCTAAAGCTCCTGATAGTGATGAGCCCATTGGAAGCCCTCTTACTTGTCTGTAAATTTGGTTATCAAAGGTGAAGTAGGTGTTATCCGTTACGATTGTGAGTAATATTGTAATGTCTGATATGCATAAACTGCCAATTTGATCAACGTTATGGTCCAAGAATATTTGGTGGACTTGATTGATGGCGTCTACAGAAGGTACAGATGGGTACATTGAAACAACATCGTAACTGCATGGATATGTGTACCTGCTATCATACTTGGTCTTGATAGCTTCAATAAGTTCATTACTGTTTTTCAAATAAGCTTCAACAGTAGATAATAATGGGCCCAGTAATTTGTTCAATAACCATGCCAATTTCTTTGTGGGGCCGTTGCAATTTGAAACGATTGGCCTTATTTTCAGCCTGTCAGATTCTTTATGGGTTTTCATCAAGTGATAGTAGTAGCCTATGGTAATGATGTGTTGTAAGTAATGTAGCTTTTCATAATGTACTTGGGGATGTTATTTCTTATAGCAACCATTTTCCATGCTTTATTCAACCGGCCTTCGATTGTAGTGCTAGTCAAATGCTGAATTTTCGAATACATGTCAGTGGTATTGAGATGTGTTATTCCGGCTTAGGTATATCTATCATTTTTTTATTATGCAGAATTCGGTTCCTTTATCACTTGCAGGTTAAAAATAAGGCCAATCGTTTCAAAATGCAACGGCCCCACAAAGAAATTGGCATGGTTATTAAGCAAATTACTTGGCCCCTATTATCCATTGTTTAGGAGAAATTACAAACTTTTATAAACGTAGTTTTCTCAGTTCATTACGCATATGATAAGACACTGATATTTTACTTTATTTTTCACCGTGCGTATAATGTAGATATCCTGTCATTTCATTTTACCAGTAAAGCAGATTACTGCACGGGCGTGCAGTAATATTTTCATTATTGCACTGGTTGAATTATAGATTTCTATATTGATATATGCGATTGAATTATATAAAACCCGCTTATTATTTCACCATAGAATTAGATTAGTCATAATGGTCATGATATCGGTGAAAAATAAAATTACCTACACAACTCGTGCAAAGATATGTTGACCTCGAAGAAAGCAATAAAGATGGATATTTGGCACTAGTTGCGTAAATAACTATTACACATTTAGAAAGTCCGAGTCATAGATTTATTCTACGAGTCTTCGTAGGGGACGAGTACATTAAATCTACGACTCGAACTTTCTATGTGTAAAGCAAAATATCTGTGGTTCAGCATAATTTATTTCACAAACAATAATGTGTACAGTACATTAAACGATGTACTCGTATTGATTAATTTACGCTTATATGTACTGTGCACATTAAATCAGTACTATAGAAATATAGATTTGCATAGAAGTCGTCAGTTCTTTAGCTAGCTGGAATGTATCCAGGAAAAGAGGGTAAAGTACAGGGTTGAGTGAAGTAAATAGTTGCGAAAGACTGTGAATTACATGGAATAGTACCATAGATAGACATTTAATTGAAAAAATGTCATACGGAAACTTTCATGTATTCTTAGATGGTCAGATATTCCATGTATATAGTATGCAGAGCTATATGGGAAAGCTCTCAGTACAATCGACAACTACATGTGTGTATTTGAGTGTTGCCAGCCTGTGCGGAAGTTGCTTGCTGGCCTGTGTACTCCATGCCTTGCAACATCAGTGCTTCACGATCTCTATCTTATACCATTAGATAGACGGATACCATTCTTGGAGACTATTAGAATTAGACGGATTATTAGACCATTTATGTGATTTATCAAGGCTAAGTCATGCAATCTTGCGGTCAAGAAAAACGTCGAGATTTCAAATCTTCCTATCTTCTTACTATCCATGCTTTCTCATTTGGATTTGATTAAATTAGAAAATAATAATTTGATTTTGAATTACCATGCCATGCCATCGTTGTAATGTTGCAGCGGAAAAAGAGAGAAATCAGTCACGTCGGTGCTGAATCACACAAGTGGAAATGGACGGATTTGGAAATTTCCAAAGGCTATTGCATGGATTGTCTAATCAATTACATGTATTGTGTACATAGCAAACGGAAACCATCAGATATCACACTCTGAATTGCAGGTAAAGCTATAAGTTATGATGGATACGATATTTTCAAAAGCATTATCCTATAACAATCTCCAGCCTGCAGCCGTCGCTTGTTATGTTGACAATGCTTTCAAAAATCGTTTGATATCCTACACCGTATATAGGACGGGAGATACTAACACCTTCCTCCTAAGTTCGCGCACAAAGGGCTGAATAGCATGGATTTGTAGATCTTGAAATGCTGAATACAAAAAGCAAATTCTTAAGTGTCAAGTGGGTAAATTTCATGTTTTGACTTAATTTTGGCGATTTTACTCATTTTGTAGAGGTTTCGGACGTCAAATACTGAATCATGTGACTCACTTCAACTTTTATGTCGAAGTTGATGTTCAGAACTCAATCATGTTTCAAATTTCATGGCATTCTGATAAATAGTTTCCTTTCTGCAAAAGAAAATGTACGAAAATTGCCAAGTGTTTCACGATCCATACATATTTCTTGAATTTTACCTTTGAATTCCAATAGGAATCCTTTAACCTTACCTATAGCCGAAAAAGACTGGCTGTGACACCCAAGAATTTGATCTTTGCATTCAGCGTTTCAAGATCTACAAATCCATGCTATTAAGCCCTTTGTGCGCGAATTTAGGAAGAAAGTGTCAGTAGCTCCCGGACTAATGCGTAATAGTTAGTTTTTGCCTTTTGATGAAAAACTGTGAATTACTATTCAAAATAATTTCATTTTTAAAGTTAAATGAGCTGCTAATAATAGCTGCTGATCAGGTGATTTATTTCTCCTGTTATTCGGTACTGCAACTACTTTTATAAATACTGTCTAAAGTTTCTACGGAAAATTGTGTAATATCTTTATCAAAAACTCATACACATTTGCTTACAACTCGTCTATTGTCTAACTGAAAGAGGCTTGAGTAATTAACACTTCATTAGTTTCTAATGAAAATTACAACAGAATGACAGTGAATTATTGAGTCCTTCCGCTTTCGGTAGGATAATTACTCCTACTCCACAATTCAGTTATGAAACTAAAAGTCTCCTTTAATAAGTAGTTGCAACGGATTATCTCGTGGATGTGATCAACTGATCATTAGCTAACATCAGGTCAGACAAATTTGGGTGAACAACAACTAATCAAAATCGTCCAGTGTGGCTATAAGGAAGGTGAACGATTTGCACATAACCAAACAATTCAAACAATTTCGATAAAAATCCAAAAATGATTGTTTAGAAAGACCATTGCTATTGAGTAACAAAATATTTGAATTTCAAACAAAATTCAATGTCTGTAGCATAATAAATTATCATGATTGGTTCATATACTCATATTTATGAAATGGTCCACTCATTGAAAGATGATGCATTTCATTACAAGCTATAACACAAAATGCTGGCCAAAATTGGCATAATTCAAACCTTTGAATAAAGTCCTTTCAAAATAGGTCACAAACTTGACCCCTTTCGATCTGAAATCCTGCGATGATTGGTGAAAAGATAGGCTTGGAGGCAGGTCGACCGGTTTTATGAGGAACACAAATGCGATAAGGTTCTGAATCGCGCACCCACCCCATCTCATAGAGTAAGTATATCAGGTTGAGTAGCAACTTAGTATTAATTAAATCCCCAATGTGTATGCAGTTTCGATTTTATTAAATGAACTTAATCAGCTCCAAATGTAAGATTTGCAGTTTTGAAGAAATCACCACGGAATTGACTGATCATGATGGCAATGCAGAAGGAATAATAGTATCTTATAAATACTCCGTGTGATGACAACATTGGAGAGGCAATGTGTTTATCAAATTAGCAATTCGATGAGTGACTACTTTAATATGCTCAGTCTTAGAAATAGGTACACTTATTTTCTTAAGCGTGATCATATCACAAACAACCTAGCAAAATTTCATAATCAAAGACAATAATCGTAACTAACTTTAAAAGATGTGAACGGGTCCACATTACTATTCAGATTCAAGAAATAAAAAATGAATTTAATAAATCACAATATCATGCCGATGAAAATTGGATTAAAAACTTGAAATTTCAGCAAAGAAGCACCATAAGATCTCAACAATAACGCGGTTCATGAAATTTTCTTGATAATCAGCTCATTTTCCACCTAATCAAGATGCTGTTGGTAAATGCTCATTCGTTTTGACATCTAATAAGTTTCATACTACTTTTATAGAGAGTCCAAATCACTAGTGTATAAACACAGGAATAATTTTCAAAACTTTTGCTTCATAGAAAGTGATTAAATATTCTTTTAGATTGCAGGAACGTAATCTCCGCAAAAATTGTATCTTTTGATACAAAAATCTTCAATGTGCACTGACATTTTTTTGAGTCGACAATCTCCATACTATAATACACATTCCGTTTCATAAAAAGTGGATCATCCTAAAATTTGACTAAATAAAACATAAGTATGATACAGAAAGCATTTTTCATGTTATTTCATGTCTCTAATATATTTAAATGTCCTTATATAATCTGATAAGCTATGATACAGTAACGGTTCTTAAGAAGCTAATATTTTGTGGCCCTACCCTTATTGTCAATGACATTACCAATTCGTCTAGGCATTGATTCGATGATATCGTTGATTTTGACTGATCTAACTTTCTCCACTCTCTTTTTAACAGTGACGTAAGTTGTGATGCGCCATCTGTAGGTAGCAGTGAACGACGAACGTTACGTTTTAGAATACTCCATACATTTTCTATGGGATTCAGATCAGGAGAACGAGCTGGCCAAATGTCCTAAGCCCTAATTGAGACTTGCATAAGTTGACTCTACCACTCCTGTGACACGTAGCATTATCATCCACAAATAACCAAGTCGATGGATCACCAAGTTGATCTGTCATTTGGCCAATGTTCATTCGTAAAACATTCACATAGCGTTCAGAATTCATGGTTCCTTGCTGTATGTGAAGTTCAGAGCGGCCATTGGTCCAAATGCCAGCCCAAATCAGTAGAGTCGCACCACCTTGTACCCGGGGACGATGTAAATGTCTCGGAATTTCCTGATCAGATTTTATCCATAATCTCAATCGACCATCACTATCCTTCAGACGGACTGATGCCTCATCAGACCAGACAACCCGATCCCATTGATTTCGCCAGTGACAATGACTCATTGCCCATCTGAGACGTCGTTTTGTATGCTGATCTGATAATTCGATCTGAGAGGGCCTCTTACAGCTCTTGAAATTTGACTCAATAAGTCTTCTACGAATAGTGGACTTAGAAATAGACTAGACTAGTGCAGACATCTCAGTTAACGAGAGACTTGGATCAACTTTAACAAATCTCAAAATTAGGCGGTCTCTACGTTTGGATGTTTTGCGTGGACGGCCACAGCCCTCTTCACGACAGAGTCGAAAATCATCATTATGCCATCGATGCACATTTGTGTAAGGGACATTTAGTCGCTTGCTTGTAGCTCGCAAAGAAAACCCTAGTTCTAGCAAGGCTGACACTTTGCCTTTTGTGAATGCGATCTCGTTATTGTTTATTTGTGCTTTGTATTGTTTTCAACCGGTAAGAGATAGATTTCTAGCTGAAAGCAATCAGGAGTGCTGCCAACACCACCGCAACGAAGTCAGGAAGCTATGGAACATGAAGTCCAGTTAATCACATGTAGCAGTTACATTATTGTTGATGAATAATGGTGCTATACTGACTCTGATTGACCGATTTTCTTTATTTTTGTTTTGCTTGATAGCTTTTGGCTTGTAGAACAACATATTACATAACAAAGGAAACAAATGTAATTTTATAAGAATGAGGTATGATTTTGTGCAACACTGCTAAATGAAGATCAAATTATCTGCTACTTTTTTATCTATAACAGGAAAACAACTCAATATTCATGCTTGAAATTTCCAACAATGATATTAGTAAGCACAACTGACATATCTTTCAAATTTCAGAGAAATTCGTTCAAGTTTGGCGGAGTTAGACAAAGTTGAAGTTAAGGCGATGTTTAAGGGTGATCCATTTTTTATGAAACAATCTGTACTTACTCTATGTCCTATCTAGGAGTAATGAATACTAAATCAACAATTCTCCCGAATTTTCAATGCTTTGACATCAAAATTATTTTCAGAATAAGTAGCAAGAATTAGTTTGCTTTCGCATTCTCCAGTTTTTGTGTAGCAATGTTTTAGTTTCAATGTCCGTTCTGATGCGTTGACAGCTACAAAGTTGATCATTATAGAAACGGACCACCTAGATTATGCCAAACTGCTGACGATTTTCCTGCCTTTCAGTCTCATTTTACATTGACAAGCCATACAGCATTCGAGAGCTTTTGTTCTCAACTTTACAATGAGCTATTATATATTCGCATCCGCTATTAATTTAGGTGTACAGAGGTCAGAATCTAAAAGTCGCCATCTTTAGAAATCTGAAAATTTCAATATGGAAACTTGTGAGCATAATAATAAATCAAGCACAAGGTGACAGGGTTTTCTCTGAGCATTATTTTGGTCCATTGCTCGTCGAAATCGGTGTACTTTTAGATAAGTTATGGTTTCCCAAAATTGTTGTATTTTTATGTCTCTGTCTATTGTTGAAAAGTTGTTTACATGTATTGGCGCTAATGAGGTCATTTTCACTTTTTCTATATCTATGGTGTCCAGACGTCTGCTTTGCACATCCAAATAAAAGTGTTGCTTGATCCAGATAAGTTGTAAACAAAATTTCTGTTCGGTTCCGAATTCATTTTGTGGCATGATGACCGTGTTTTTGAAGGGCAAGGTTTCTACTCTTTAGTCAGATTAACAATCCGAACGGCTAGATTGCAGAAAAATAGCAGTCCCAAAGACCACCGTCCAAAGATGGAAAACTATTTTTTTCTCCCGTCTTAGAAAAGTTGGATCCGGTCGGAATGGAAAGAAAAGCTTTCGAACAGCTCGAATGATGATTCGCTTGGTAAGATACGATCCCGCTTCGTCATCGGTCAGTTGAGGAGTTCATACCAGAAGCCACCAGTTTCTGCCATAACGGTGAGACGTCGCCTGAATTGACCGACAGGGATTCGAATTGACCGACAATCACAAGAGCTTGAGGCTGAAGTGGGCGATATAGCATTCTTTGCCAATGACTTTCTGAATGGAATCGAGTTGTGGGGATTGATGATGCGTCTCTGTATGTCTACGAAGTCGCAATGGACGTTTAAGAGCTAGGTGAATACCTGGTCATTTGACATTGCCTGAATCAAGGAAGTAAAATATTTGTGCCGTGATATGGATAAAGAATGACCGAACTGAACTCCATACCGTTTCAAGGGCCAACATAGTGGCGAATTATTATGCCATTCAGTGGGTGCATCTTCCTCCTACATGTTCTGAAACCTATGTAAAGGACACTACTTCGAGAGAAACTATTCCAATGCTCTAGCAGAGATCCATCAACGGTAATAATCTATTCTACCTCTCCTGCTGCAGAATGTCGCAACCTCTGAAGAGAAAAGTTGCAACAAACTCGAAAATAATGCGTATTTTAAGTGCAAATAAGAAACTCCGCATCGAAAGTTGAGGTTCATGTTTTAGCTCACATTCAATATGTATATATGTCTACCGGAAAACATAGTTGCTTTTTTTCTAGCTGTGCAGTTAAGTAAGACAGCACAGCATTCTAGTGAGTTCAAATTCTGTTTTCTCCATGAACTTACCCTTCATTCAAATCTTCATTTTCTGCTTATTTGTTTTGAGTGTAAATGTTTTGAAGTCATAGCATTTATGCAGTCTAATCAGTGAATGCACAACACTTTCCTTTAGTTCGTGAATGAAATGGCAAGTTATTAGTAAAGCCATTGAAAACCTAGTAAACTCTTTGTATTTTTTGAAATTTAATCCTGTGTTAAATTCAGCGTAATTTTTCTCTATAAGTGTCACTTTTGACTTCATGTCTAGGGCAAATGTGCTGATTCAGTTGAAGTTATCACATTTGTCATTTAGCATCCAGATTCTTGGGCGACTCGTTCGTGACCCAACTTCAGATCTTAACTTGTTTTCGACAAGATTCCATCCGTGCATGGATTTTTGTGTTTAAGTAGTTTCTATTTTGAACTACATAAAA
This sequence comes from Prostheceraeus crozeri, assembly GCA_907163375.1. Classification (NCBI taxonomy): domain Eukaryota; kingdom Metazoa; phylum Platyhelminthes; order Polycladida; family Euryleptidae; genus Prostheceraeus; species Prostheceraeus crozeri. The sequence continues at coordinate 368,713 of CAJQUW010000328.1, forward strand.
TGAATTCTTTCGCTATAACCTTCTCATGCACATTGTGTCCACATGAGGACATTTGAATCCGTATCTTTTGGGACAACATTGCGCAGCAAGTTGAATGAACATTTTTTTGGGCTCGCATGAGTCATGGCAAGTTTGCACATGTACAGTTAGATAGGCAATAGGCATGCCTACTTGACATGACAACCATTTTAGCTTCTTCTTGTCTATAGATTTCATTCTACTTGCTTGATCAAAGACTAGTTGCAGCTGCAAGTTGAATAACATGATTGACTAATAGCGACTGAAAGTAAAGATCTACAAGACAGTCGTGTTACCAGTACTAATGTATAGAGCATTGGAGCTGTCTTTATGAGTGGAAGTGTCGGAGATGAGGAAGAAGGAGACGATGCTGCTGCAAACATGTTGAGACGGATTAAAGGAGTTACGCTAAGAAACAGACTGACGAGTGAACAGATCCAAAGGGAGCTTGGAGTGGCCAGAATCTGCAAAGACAAGAGTAAAAACGCTTGAGATGGCATGGACACCTCATGCGAATGGAAGTAGACAATCCTGTGAAAGTGGTGAAGGGAACCCGAAGGAGAGGACGTCCTTAGGACACGATAATATCCAGGAAGATATGACCTAATTTGGACTTGAGGAGAGATATGCTTACGACAGAAGACGTTGTACATGTAGAAGCATGACACAGGCATCCGACTCGGTTAACTAGCTGGAACAGGAAGAAGAAGAAGAGTGAGAGCGAATGAGGGGAAGTAATAACATTACATACTATCTATAATGTGATGTATTTTTAGTCGCATGCAACACTCACAGAACATAAAGGTATATAATTTCGCATTATGTAATTGATATGTGAAATAGTGTGAATGTTTGAATGACAGCACTCCCAATTGTGCTTGCATTGAGCGTTAAGATCATGTTTTTATCACCTTTTTATTCAAAGTCATTAATCACACGATATTTTCCCAACTTTTGTTCAGTTTTATTCGTCTCACAGTATTACCAGTTTAATTACAATTTTATCTTGCACACAAATAATTAGAAAGTCTTTCAATCGTTTTACTGCAGCGCATGTAGTACCGGCGACATTCACAAAAGTGAAATGTTATTGAATTGTTAGTCTGCCGGTAGACGCAAGACCTGCATGGGCTTTCAACTCTAGAACTACTGAATTATCGCATTACCTAGAACTGCGGAGTGGGTCAATTGACCCATGAACATGTCTTCTTAAGCTAAAAAGAGAATTGATTTGAATTCCAACATTAACATTCAGACAAATACCCTAATGTTATTTGTGTAGATGCTTGATACAAAGTTTTACATACAATACAGTTTATTGAAAAAAATGTCTGAGCTATTTATCCTTGTACCTACACATCGCCATTGCACAATAATCATGCTTTCTACAGTTTAATGGCAATTACAACCATTATCTACTGCCATTGTAGCTTTCACATTACTTCTTGCTAAAACAACATCTTGCGGTCTGCAGCTTGGATGAAGTTGGTTGAAAACTTTGATAGGCATGCCCCTCGTCTATCTATGTTCTTATATTTCGAATATCTAATGAACCAAACGTAGGTGAAACCAGAGAATAACACAGCATATTTGCAAATGGAATAATTACAGTATACGACACAAATACAGGGAAATACAACAAAACACCAAGTGTTAAAATTTGATTGTGACATTATACCTGAGTGAATAATTTCAACTATTTCTAGAAAATATCAAACTAGTTCTGCCCTACTTAGGGGAACGGTTTGTATCCCAAGCTCGCAAAATAGTGAAATCGAATGGTCTTGAGTCTAATATGCAAATTGGTTTTAGAAATAATTTACTGTTGTCTCAGTCTTTGCAGCCATTAAGGGGTCATCGTGCATGTTCTACAGATAGTATATCATATAAATATGCCAGCAAGCCAAAAATGTGTTATATTAAATTTGTTGTTTATGAAACTACTTGTACTATGTGTAATCCGTTGCATGTCGGTGAAACATGTAGGACGTTTGCTACGCGTTTCAAAGAACATTTACATGATGAGAATTCTGCGATTTTCCGTCCTCTGAACAGTCATGATGTGCCTACTCATGATAAGTCTACTGATTTGCCATTGAAATGGAAATTTTTGGATGAAGGCATAAAGCATCCAAATGCCCGACACTCTGTAGAAGCCCTACACATCAGAAGAAACCCGCGAATATTATTGAATGGATGTATAGGTAGAGTACTGGATGCGTTAAGAAATTTTTTTGTCGATCACTCAGGTATAATGTCATAATCAAATTTTAGTGCTTACTGCTTTGTTGTACTTTCCTGTATTAGTGTCTTATGCTCTAATTATTCTATTTGTAAATATGCTGTTGTTCCGTTAGCTAATCTACGCTTGGTTCATTAAGTGTTCCATATCTTCTTGCTGAGGTGTTAATGTACCTACCCATGAAGCGTCTTGTTTACTGAATTATGTGACATTCATGATTGTCACTCCATAACCACTGACACTTCCAACTGCATCAGAATTGCACACATGAATTTCATCCGATGAAGGCTTCGGTCGAAAATTTGTGACATTGATATTTTAATATATTCGAGTTCTACGCATATCTTCGGATTTTCTTTTTGACGAAAAGTTGAATTTGACTAGATTTTAATATTCGTAGTATAAAATTTTGTACATGTATTATTAAAGAAGTTCTGTTGTTATATTTATATTAGTAGTCTGTATATTCCAATGTTTCTGATAACTGATACTATTTCTGACTTGTAAATTAAAGCCTCATTTTTTCATTCATTTTTTTAAATGTCTTATCGACATTATCTGAAACAGCTGCTTAAGATTTGAATTATCTATGCATGCTGCTTATGAAGTGATTTTATTATGCTATTTTCAAAATCAATGTTGTGAAATGTTTTCAAAATGTATCATGTTTAAACGTTGATTAGTATTTGCCCAGGTTATGTAGACAAAACATGCTTTCATGATGAATAATGGTACCCATGAACGTCTTTATATTATCTCCTATAGGTCAATTGACCCACTCAATAGGTCTAAGTATAACATGCTGTGAAACTGAAACTATATTGGTCAAGCAAAACTGGCTACATGAAGTTTTAGAGAAAATCAAAGACAGTGGAAGATGTAAAGACTGCAAACTTGTTGAGAATTTGGAAACGGTAGATTCTGTGATGAGTACAAAAATATCCATGGTAGCTCCTATCTTCTAATGTATTAAAATTACCCGATATCTTCGTTGAAGACAAATTAGTTGTTTCCAAAAGTTTAACAAACAGAGATAGGAGAGTTTTCAGTCTTTGAATATTACATAGTCTTTGGAGAAAATGACAAAATAGTCAAATTCAATGCTAGGTCAATACTAGTCAAACTAAAAGTCAATACTAGGTCAGCATCTCAGACATAAAATCTAAGGAAAAATATTTCATCAAATATCAACAATTGGTCAATCGACCTCATCGTATTTCGAGGGTTGAGATGGTTGGCCCTGAATTCCATCATAATGAGAAATATTAAAGCAGTAAGAGCAGGAACATCAGAGCAATGTCATTTCATTATAAATCCACGTCATTTATTAAATGCCTGAATTATTGTCACATAACCGACGCCAGAATTTAAAACATAGTCATTTTCAACTAGTTGCACGAAAATGATTTGATTATCACATAACTAAAATCAATCTGCGATGGAAAGCGCTTCATTTAATGCGATATTCAATATAATCCCTGACACAAACTTCCTATGACAAAAATCACACAAAAGTTGAGAGTTTTTTGGATTTACCCGGTAACCAATGCAGTAAAAGCAAGAAATGTGAAGTAAAATAAATATTGTACACGCAACTTACCTGTATGCTATGTACATTGATTATAGAAACTGATTTTGCTAAAAAGTGGTGAAATGTTCAGACGGGAATTTTTGAGACAGTGATGAAATAACCAGCCCCTTGTCAAATGATTACGCCTGAATGACCTGAATGCCTTCCAATGCTATAACGGTTTAATGTGAATAATTTTGTTAATAATAATATGTTAATTATGTTAATTATGTCAAGATTTTTACCGCTTGTACCTTTGTTTGTTTCTGCTCGAAAATGTACGTTTATTCTATGAACTCTCCCTCGGCATAAGTATGTTGGATCAACGATCTGAGGCCACAGAATTGCAATGCTACCAAGATGGGTGCAATTCCTCATTTATCATTGAATAAATTAATGGATGAAGAATTTAAATGCAAAGCTTGATAAGCGCCATGATTGTCGAAATTTCACTAACTTGCTAATTACTAATCTCAAGTTGAACCGGGTGTGGCTGCAACTTTAAATAAGGAGTTGTGTCGATGTTGGAGATGTGAGCAAGGCCTGCTGATGATTCATGGTATTGTATGAAATGGCAGCAATTCAGATCTGTTCCCATTTTTCAACTGAGGATACAACTCAAAAGCTAATTAGAATTTAATAAGTAATTTTGAGAAGAAAACACAATTTTTTGGTGCATCCAAGATACCCGCATCAAGCTAGTAATTTTTCGACTCGTAGTAATTGAATAGCTAATAAACGATATATCTGCGTTGAAGTTTCAAATGGTCGGGTCGTCGCTTCATCTACACAGTCAAAAATCTCCGTACTAATTTTAAGCAAAGCGAGATAAACACCATTCTGCACCTTTCATGAAAAATGCGATGACTGCTAGTATGTTGCGACTACATCATTTAAAACGCATTCACACCTAGAATCCATCATTCAGAAAATTTTGATGATGCCGTTGTAATTTACAGATGACTGAACTAAAACAAAGTGCATTTTTTCAGAACTGTTGAACAGACATCAAACGCACATGAAGCCAATTTTTGAAAACGTCTAAAACTACGAGCAGATTTAAAATACTTCAACAAGTGCATGTGACCACAGGGCAACACTAGGAATTATTGGGCACAGATGACTACATCATGTTAAAGTGTCATTCTGAATAAAACTCAACAGACGTGTCTCTGTTCTACATGTAGTTACCACATCTCATTATAATGACTAGTCATCACCGAAATCAGCGGAGAGAAATGACGTCATCCCAGTACCGTTTGGTGAATGATTGATCACAACCCATAAGCAAGATTACATATTTGAAAAGGTAAGATGAAGCTTGGTTCAAAGAGAGATGAAAAGACGATATGTAGTAGTAATTCGATAGAGCATTGTTTTCAGAGTACCTTTTAGCGCCTATCGGATTTTACATCCAAACTTGGTATTTAAGTCAATGCCGTACAGAATCTAAAATACCTTCGAATTAAATTTTCGTACCCAGATCATCCACCTACCCCAAAGGTTTTTTAAGGATTGTCGCCGATTTGTCAAGCCTTGCGGTTGTTGTGTTGCGCTTTTAAGCTCTTCAGATATTTCACTGTTTCAATTTAACACTAGCAGATAGCTAATTGCAGATGTACATGCATATTCTGAATTAGCCCTTTATTCACGTGCATTTATGTAACTTGTTTGTAGTGGGCGATTTCATCTGAAATTTGAGCTTACTAACAACAGCTGTCTCGACACAACACCGACACAATGAAGAAAATTTATATAATTTCATCTGTATATTACGTTGAATTGTAGATGAATGTGTCATATTTCTGCTTGCGCTCATTTTTGTCTATTTTATCATTCACAGTATACAGCTGATACCGGTGTGGGTAGGGAAACAAAACATCGACGAGTGACGCTGCACTGTAAAGCTCGCGGACTGAATGTGTAGTAGTGGAGGAGTGAATGTGTAGTGGTTTAGTTTGGGTTGGGCTGATTTAGGTTGAGTTGTATTAGGCTCGGATTGGGTCAGGTCGGGTTCGGATAGGGTTTGGGTCGAGTTCGGGGCGAGTTCGGGTTGAGTTGAATTGAATCGGGTTGGGATGGTTTAGTTTGAGTTGGATTAGGCTCGGATTAATTCGGGTTCTAGTCCGTTAGGATTCGGGTTTGTCGGATTGGGTCTGGTTTTAATGCTTTCTTGTCGGGTTTGGGTTGTCTTTCATTTCAAGTCGGGCTGCAAGGTTAATGTTGCCCTACCCGACGCTCACTTTTATCATAGACAAAATCATTAAGTGACTGACGAAGCACTAAGTCCCAACGACCCAGCATCCCTCGCGCAATCATGTTTAAATTGATCGTCATTTTGAATGCTGGCGTGAAGTCAGTGTGTCGAGTTTGCAATGTTCCTCGATATTTGCTTGCAGTGACGTGTGGAGACCTGATTCGCACCTCTTCATGAGTCCGTCCAAAGAGCAGCCCTACCAAACCACAAAAAGCTTACAATGAGACGTAATCGATGGGAGGCCTTTGAACTTTGAGAAAGCGAAGGACATTAAAGACAATATTACTTCTTGCCCAATGATCGGCGGCTGGCAGTTACTGACAAAGCAGCGCTACCTTGTCATTGTTCCTTGTACCGATTTACGATAATTCATATAAAAAAACTTTGATAAATTGTTTTAAAATCCACCAACATACGCGACAAGGATCCACAACTTGGCCCTATTGCAGGTCAATATAATAATCAATATCTATCAGCATCTTTGTAATGTAGAGCTGCAAGTCAACAATTAGCTGCAGCGCAACAACTAATAAGAATGTCAGAAATGTATCCTTACACGTTTATTTTTATACGCGTAACAGTAATAATTCACCAATCAACAAGCGCGTAATAACTCTGTAGGTGTACAGCAGTGACGTCATTTTGACAGGAGTCGGAGATAGAGTTCACTCAGATGATGAAACTCCGAACTCCGGCCAGTTGGTACATCTCTCAAATGTAAAGCTTTCAATCGGTACCCCTCATCTCGACTTAAGACCGATGTTTTAGGCTCCTTTATGCTTTTTTCAAAACGAATTGAATGCTGTGGTATCTTGTGCTTTATTTGGGAGTAGTCTGTTATGAAGATTGCACGGGTTTCTTCTCTAGTTTAACCCCCAGATAGTTGAGTTTTTCACACCTTGAGACCTGAAGATAAATTCTTTGTTTACCTACTTAAAACGATGTCAAAACATTGAGGAAGTTGACTCTAGCAAAACAATGATTCTTACGTGTAACAGATTAACCAATTCCTTGAATATCTTTTAGCCTTCTTAGTGAATATATGTGAAAATGTGGTGTTTTTATAGTTCATTGATGTTTAGTACAGTATCTGTTATGCTTGAAGGCGGTTTTAATATGTCTGCTGTCACCATAAAACCTCAAACAGTTAATCCTAATGAAATTGATTGATTCCATGCAGCAGTACCCTAACATTTGGCATTTTTTTCAAATTTGTTCATCCATATCTAAAATAGGCCTACACAGAGCCATAATTGCTACACTTATAGACCCTCAAAACAGCTGCGGGAATCATAAACTTATCAATTGCTGCTGTGAAAACTTTGTTAACAGTCTGTTTTAGTGTTAAACTATGGATATAATGATAACTTCCACCTTGAACATTAATTTATTCCGAGTTGTAGGCCGACCAGTCATGTGCGAAAGCAAATAATTTGTATTTTGCAATCTTTTAACACAATGCATATACAAGCATGATGGACACAATGAATAAATAAATTTGACTCATTATGCACCACCGCCGACATGCACAAAATCGATTCAAATTGCTTGGTTATCGTGCAGAAAGATTGCAGCAACCGCATCCAAATAAATCAATGCATTTTGTAAGGCATGATATAACAATTCAATTTTGTAAATTAGGATCCCCTGTTAAATTAAACCCACAGAGATAGATTCGCTTGCGTGTGGGTTAGTCTAGAGCAGACATAACCCTATCCCAGCCATTATTGTAAGCAAGGGTAGCAGGCGATAGAAATTGACTTAGATATTCGTCTCTCTTTGGCCTTTGTGATTGGTCGAACGCGCGCATTGCATGTAGAAGCAGTTCCTATCGGAGAACCCCAAACTTCAAAAGTCAGATTATAGACAGGCCTGTGAAGTGAAAAGTATCTATCTCTGTCTCCGTGATAAATTCGTTAAAAGGAAATGTCATTTAAAGTGCTTGACTCCTCACGACCTAAATGTGCGCGCCGTGCAGATTGGACGTTTGATATTGGGCCGACCTTCAGGTTCGTCAGAATTCAGGCTTGAATTTGCATTGTCTTCAATGGAAAATTGATCTCCTGACCCCTCGAGCTAGCAGAACTTCAAGTCCTGACAAATACACTTACACTGTATATGCACAGGAATTTGTGTGAATTTCATTCAGTACTTAGAGCATTGGCTTTGAAAGGGTTCAGACACTTGAGACACTGTCTAGCATTTTAGCTTCCTAAAATAGCTTCCTCAGTTAGGCAGTTTAAAGGCGCCATCAGTAATTTGATTCCCGAACAACAAAAACAAATGCAAAATGTTTCCAATAATTAGGTTCATTTTCCATATTCACCATCTTTCAGACACTTGCAACTCATTGAAACTCTTTTGTTCTAAAATTACATTAATCATTGCAAACCTTATCCACATCGGCTATAAGGCACCGAGGGTCAGGTTTCGAACCGGCCTGTTTGAGTATCGCCGCAAATTTTAAAGACCGGCCGGCCGGCTACTAATTGCGCTTGCAGGTTAACCCTTATCAGGAAATGTAAATTTTTATCTTCAAAGGGACATGTGACTCCATTTTGTGGTCATTGGAAATTAATTATAATAAGATGCATTTAGCTTTATGTATGATAGGCAAATTCTGCCTAGAGAGTAGAACATGTTGATTTTCAATTATCTATAGGACTATGGCTATCTTTTAGTTTCACATCAAAGCAGCGGCCCGTAATAACGAAAACATATTTTTACTAAAAAATATCTCAAAATTTAATCATAAGCTCTGAACAGCTTACAACACGCAATTAGCACAACATGTGATTTTTTATACTTGTCTGTGTTCAGCGCAGCAACTTTCTCCACATTCTTCCCACACTGATTGCAGCGAGCTGAACAATTCGAGGACCGCCGTACTGAATCAGTAAGCACAGGAGATGCGCATATACCAATCACAACAGCGCAAACCTTAGAATCCTTCGGTGTTCTTTGCGCAGAGAATCCTGCATGCACGTTCGGACTTGACAATTGAATGCACAGCTCACACATTGAGTTGAATGTGAGGTTCACAACACTAAGATAGCTGTAATATTGATTCGTCTAAAACTTTAAATTTTGTCTGCTGCCTTTCACATCAATCTTGATGACCTATACAAAAGGTTGATTATCAGTGCCTTGTTTGATGAGTTATGCAATTGTGTTATGCTATAGCAGAACCGCCAATTTTACAGAGATATCTGTGATTTCATCTGCAAAGGTAGAGGAGGTATCAGAGATTCCATAGATAGCTTGCTGCTTGATGCTAAATCAATTTGTCATTTTACGTTTTTACCAGTCACATGTCCGAAATCACAAATTTTAGCTAATGTTTATGTTATTCAACACATCAGTAAGACCCCGTATAGCTTTTATAGCTCAAAGCTTTCAGATGATTAACCATAGATAAGAAAATACACGATGATTATCATCTTTTGAATATTTTGTTCTGTCGCAGAAATGCTTGACGGACAATTATTTTCTTAAAGTTGCAAAATAACATGAAAATGCTTCGCTGACCACAAAATGGAGTCACATATACCTTTGAGGGTTAATTTAATTAGATTCATGTTAACCGTTGACGACATTCAGTCGAGAATAAATTGCTTAGTCAATCATTATAGCACTAGTATCCACACGTATGTTTTGTGACATAAATATTGCGAACTGTTCTTTAAACAGTGAAATAATAACCGGCAACTTATACATGCAGTTCAAACCATCCTTTATCTCAAATAAAGTTTCCAGAATATTCTGGCCTGCATGAATTTTGGAAGCAGTGTGTACAGCCAATCTATCGCAAAATTATTCCGCATCATGAATTTCATGTATATGAGAAATGAATAATGTCTAATGGCATAAGTTGATCAAACAATGTCTGACAGCTTGAGTAACAACTTGACAATGTGTTCTTTTTAACATGACAATCCAAATTATTCATAATCTTGACATCTTATAGTTAGCTAAATGCAGTTTTCCTAGCTGAAACGCCTTTAAAAACATTCCTCTGTTGTTAACTTAATTGCTAGTAAGTATCGCATGTCTCGGTAAGATAAACGTAAGCAAATAATATTTCTTCCGAAAACTGTTGACTGAATACATGTATTGCTATCGAGAGAAGATCAGGCGAGCGCGCATTAGATATTTGCCTTCGACGCATTGAACTGATCAATTTGTTCATGCACTTTAACTTTTGTATTTGCTTTCTCTATCCAAAGAAATAGATATCAATGTCCACAGCGGATGGATCATGATTCTATTCAGCCTCATTAAAAACAGGCCTGTCTTATTCAAGTTTGTCATTTCGCAATATCGAGGTTATGATTCTGATATGCTTCGCAGTAATACTCGTAGTATCAGACGCCTGTCCTTCCAGATGATATTTTCTTTTCTCTCATGCGAGTTTCATAGTTTTTCTACAATGAAGACATTCCATGCCAACACATTACTGCTTTTCACAGGCAAGTAAAGAGAGTTTTTGACTCGGATCTAATTTATTGGTCGAAAATAAAAGGATATAAAGTTACACGTCGCACAGCGTGACGGGCCTTCGGCGTCCAGCGCCTTCTTAACGGTCGATGGTCAAATGGCGGTCTGCAAACTCGGTGTGAAGATTTATAAAGAAGTGAATGATATTAAGAATTGTGTTGCTTGTTGAACTTGAGGTGATCAAAGTGAGAAGGCAGACTGTAGCAAGGTAATTCATGTCTTCTATTGATTGTTGGCTTCAAGTGTGTAATAGCTTTTGCTTCAGTGAATGTTGTGTCTCGAGTGTTCGTCAGCTTATGGACTGGTTACCCTTCTTAGATATAAAAGTAAAAATAATTAATAATAAAGTTCAATATGCGTGGTACCACAAACCAGGCCATTCCGACATAACCTTAAGAAGGGACTCTTTTGTGCCCAATCATGTTAAAAGTAGTTTCATTAATAACCGCTTAAAAGATAAGTAATCGGTGTAGCAATGAAGTGATGCAAAAAGAAAAAATTAGCGAATTTGATGACATTCTAATTAAAAATGGCTACAGTAACAAGAATTTTCCCAAGAAAAGGAACAAGCATAGGAGTAGAAATAAAATCAAGAACCAAAATAATTGTTATTTTAAAGATCCGTTTATCAGCGATAAATGTAATAGAAAAAATAATAAAGCAGTTAAGAAGTTTGATTTACCTGTTACAGTTATTAATGAATACGGTAGACAGACGGTAAACCAAATAAGGAAAAATATAAATTTCTAAAATACTTGTAGCTGTCAAATCTGTAAATGTTTACCTTAGTTTAAATGTAGTGATAAATACGTAGTATATAGGTACACTTGTAATAGATGTGGAGAATGCTACATTGGAAAGACTGTAAGGAAATTCTCCCCTCGGCACGCAGAACATAGACGTGCAATTATTAATAAGTCTGCATCCAGCGCTCTTTATGAGCATAATAAAAATGGTAGCATCGAGGATTTTCAGGTCGATTTCATTGCTAAGCTGACGAACACTCGAGACACAACATTCACTGAAGCAAAAGCTATTACACACTTGAAGCCAACAATCAATAGAAGACATGAATTACCTTGCTACAGTCTGCCTTCTCACTTTGATCACCTCACATTCAACAAGCAACACAATTCTTAATATCATTCACTTCTTTATAAATCTTCACACCGAGTTTGCAGACCGCCATTTGACCATCGACCGTTAAGAAGGCGCTGGACGCCGAAGGCCCGTCACGCTGTGCGACGTGTAACTTTATATCCTTTTATTTTCGACCAATAAATTAGATCCGAGTCAGAAACTCTCTTTACTTGCCTGTGAAATGCATCGCCTGACTCGCAAACTGGTCAACTATGTCAACGATTACTACTTTGTTTTAAACAAGTGAAATGTAAAGCCAAACTGCTGATTTTACTGTTAAAAGGTCTAATAAAAATTTGCGCAGGAATACTGCATTATCTAATGAAATTTACCCGGCATTAATAAGGGTTTCGGACTATGTCAGCAGGCCTTATAATGTTATCAAGTGATGATGGAGAGATGGAGGAAAATTGTACAACGGGATATGGCATAGTATTCAAACATGGTAAAAAAGATCATTACAATGTCACCAACGGCAGGTATTGATATAGCTTTTCTTTGTACTCTTCTATATAGCTCTTCTTCCCAGCTCTTTGCATGAGCTGCACTCAACTTGGTACACAATCTTGTCGTTGAAGCATCATACATGTAGTTCTTTGTTGGTGCTCTACAGACTTTCTATGTACACGCCTTTCCTTTGTTCTCTTTAGAGCTGTTCTGAAGTCGAAGGTGAGATGTGCAAGCCTCGCAGTAATAATTGAATCCATCAATGATGATGGAAGCTGTTATTAATTCCGGAAGATGTGATCAGATATTCAATAACTCTCGTGAGTTTTGCCACTTTTTGGTTATTATCATTAATCAGTCCTACTGCTCTTGTAATTCTAGTTCATGTTACAAGGACTCCATAAATGCTAGTTTTATGATGTTCACGAAAGCAAAATCGCTTAAATCTCCAAAATATAAGCTAATAGTGATACTGAGAGAAGACAAAGCGGTCGAAGCAGCTTTCACAGGAGATGGGCAAAGCATTATGCTGCAAGTGTATGTCATTAATCTGCATGTACTAGAAGATTGTGAGAGTTCAATCTGCATGTACTAGCAGACTATACTTATTCACAGCACTAGGAAAGCCGGACAGTTCATAGCTACGTGTATGAAATCTTGAAATTTATATAAAGCATTCCGAGGAAAAGTTAGCGTCCGAGGAATTTTGCATTTAAGCTCGATAGAGGTAGATATTATTGGTATTCTTCATTATTGGCATAGCCCAATGAAGATGAAGTCTATAGCAATATCCACAAGCAATGATTCGCAAGCTACAGTGTATGTTCTAAATATTATGGATATCTGAAAAGTTTTACTCAAGAATTCTGACCAATGCCTGATTTCTTTGGAAATTTGACGTAGAGTGCTTCTTTCGGGCAATAATATAGGAATATTGTCATAGTGTAGAGGACAATAATACAGATTATCCGAGGACAATAGTGCAGATTATCCGATTATCCAGTTGTCGTCCGAGGATGTTTTCATTATTTGTCCGATAAAACTATGACAATATTCCTATTATAATTCATCAAAGGTAATGGCTCGGACTATGTTAAATGACAACATTATGTTGAATATGACATTGAACATCAAATTCAAATTCCCAACAATGGAACTTTCATGTCACATAGATCAAAACTTTTCAGACTACAGGCTGCTTTTAGTAATAGTTAGTCAAGATAATGTCGGGAAAGCACAGCAACTCTGAAACGTGAACAGAATAGTAATTAAAATGAATAGGACTACTTATGCTTTCATACAGTTTGCATATTTATACTTTTTCTTAAGTTTCATCAACTGCATTTCAAAAAATGATGGCTGGGTAAGAAGAGATAATTTGTTTAATGTGAATTTCATTAATGGATAACAGCTGACACAACTTCGTGAAAAGAAAGGATAAATTTGTAAATATTTTCATCCGGAATGATGCTCTTCATGGAGGGATTTGAGAAAAGGGATTTTTCATCATGCATGGACATTACAACATGTATTGTTCAAGGAGTAACTTCAACAGCCATTGATACGATTTCAAATTCCAATAAAAAATTTATGTCACAATGATCGTTGGAAGCTGATATAATGCGTGAAATTCACCATGAAATTCAGCAGAGGACGAAACATGTGCATAAAAATATCGCTGATTCTGAAAGTAAATAGCTTATCCTGTGACTTAGACACGAATCTTTGCCAGTGAAATTTTGCATGTGAAGCTATATGATTTCAGGATCCAAAGAAATGCTTTCACGTTTTTCAAGTCATCTGATCACTTGAGACAATGGCGGACCAATGGAAGCATGAAAAAGACAAATGATCTCATTCTTTGCTGATGGAGAAATTTGCATTGCGATTCGCTTAAGCAATTACATTATATAGCCCACAAAGGCAATGCTTAATTCAAAGTTATTAATGAATCACTGAAACATCTGTGGTAGCGGACATATAATGGGCTTTTTCCTTCCTTGTGCATGGCATGCCCCGGACAATATTGCAACTGAGAATATTGTCAGGCGAAATGTAGAAATCTCATCCCAAGAAATTTCTAACTCAATTTCAATTCAATTCAGCGGAAATTAATGCCAACTATGGCATTATTGAAATCGACATGATTTCCAACTTCTATTGGTATCAATGAATATACAAGTATACAATTGTATTTTATCCCACTGATTTCATAGAGATATCAGTCAAATCCACTCAAAAGCTATGTATTCATCTCACCTGAACATTTATCCTCCGAAATCAGAAGGATAGATATACATGTGCATGTACACGATGAAGAACTAAGAAAACCTCACAGCCATCTCTCAAATTGTGACCTTTTCTTTGAATTATCAGATTGTCACGCAGGCTATATGCAATGATGCATTGTACTAACTCTCTTCTAGTCTCGATAGCTCCTCCATCCAATAGATCTACACAATACTTTCACAAGAAATTTTACACACTATAAATTTCATCATATCTTTCCAATACTCAACAAATCATTGATTTCACTCTATACATTTGTCTAGTGAACATGCTAATTGATAAAAATAGTTATACCCTCGAAACTCGCCGGCAAGTTGCAGAATGGCCAACAGATCGTCTAGAGCCGCTGTCATGTCCATTAATCTGCATCAGCAGCTGGTTAATGTGCATTTTGAAGAAACAGAAAGAATTTCATGTCATCTGTGTACATGTAGGTAGATTTACTTTCATTGTTTGATTGTGTGGAGCCTTATTGGAAATCTAGTCACAAGTGATTCAAATTAATGTTGATAAAGGTGAGTTCGCGGCGATACAAGGATATAGATCAATTTCTTTGAGAACTTTTTAGAATGATGTCATTACAAACACTGTCCTGATATTTGATGACAGGTAACCATAGGGTGTTTGGAAATAGCTGCACACCTGCTCCATTATGAACGCAGGGGTTCACTTAGTGCTATATTTTGAATTGGGATGTTGTGCGGATTTACAATCGTTTAATCATTCATAATGTATCATTATATCATGTATTCTTAGGGCAGTAATATCAGACATAGACGAGGCTGCGTCAGCATGATTATTGATCGTTGTTAGTCACAGATAATGGGAGGATGAATAAATCCTTGATTGACTTTTATTGAAGTCTATGAAAGTTTGCTCTCTCAATAGATTTTAATTCATGAAAAGTTTGAAAGTCTATAAATGCTTGCAAGTGTGAATAGATCTGAAATTCAGATTTCTATCTAAAAATGATTTGAAATATCCTTTCACCAATTCATTCATTAATGGGTTCTCAAGCTGGAGTGACGGGCGACGGTTCATGGCTATCTTGTACCGTGAGAATTCCATGTGAGATTGGCGGTCATATAATGGTGGGCAATGCCGGGCAATAATGGTTTCAAACTCATTTCAATCATTTCTGTGACTTCCAAAGCAATCGAGAGTGAAATACAATATTGTGTTCCCCTACGTTTTCCGATTTGAAAATATGCGCTTTGACATTCAAGTTATAGTGTTAAGAATTTTCTTATCCTGCATGATCCCGCTGCTCAGCAGTTAATAATGCCTTTGATTAGCGATTCGAAAAGAAAGTGCTCAAGTCTTGGCACATACAAATGAACTGTTAGAGAAGAATGACCTGGAGCTTCACATTACAAACAACACAATCCCAGGAATATATTCCCAAAAGAAAAATGATTCAAAAAAATTCATTCTCCACGTTACTGATTCCCAAAAATGGAAAAGAAACTAAACAATATTAACTGCCAGTTACACAATGAAATAGTGCTATCATGTATGTAAAATGCCTTCTTAGGTGCTGAAAAAAAATGTAGAGCTCTGGGATTGATCTAAAATTTTCAGAATTACTTGTTTCCAGTTCAACGAAGTGAGATAAATCACCCTGTTTTTAAGTAAGATATTATTTCATGAAATATATTCATAACTTCTCAATTACCGGCAGCTATTATGAATAGGAAGCAACAATTTTATTCAAAGAAATTAAAATTTTTAACCAAGTGAATATCGCTGTGTAAATCCTAAACAAATGAAAACCGGATTAAGGACAAACAATCTTTAGCGAAAATATCATCTATAAGTAGGCCATCAATTAAATCACATAGTCAGTTAATCATGTCATTAACATTATATTATATATTATATATATATATATATATATATATATTAATATTATATAGAACAAGAAGTATTATGTAGTCTTGCAGCATTTTCAATCTGACAACCAGTCACGAAGTTCCGCAAATCTTCATCGTAAGACCACGTCATTCCTCCTAGACGGTGGTGGCTTTCAATTAGAGGGTGACAGTCTGTTTTCAACCATCTCTATGGATATCTATATTATCTATCTATATTTTCGCCCATTTTATCACATGATTCGGATAGTCATTCAACTGAAGTGTTCGATCGAATTCCTAAAAGGGCGAAAACAAAGTCTAAGAAAGACTTTAGAAAAGGAAATAAACTGTAAGAATCTGATTGAATTTGAACCATTCAATTTCAAATTTCCTTATGTATCTGTTGAAAGTGATCGTCAAATAAAATACATGTGCAAAAATGAAAACATCGATGCTCGCTTGGTAAGAAAAGGCAATACAATTCGTCAGTATCTCAAGAAGTCCAACAAACACACTGATTGTACTCTAACTGGTTGCACCTTAAAAAATATCGGCTTGTGCTTACGAAAGAATATAATTTACGAAATAACGTGTAGTGTCTGCAAGAATATTTACATTGGAAGCACGATCAGATTTCTTCACACAAGGATAAAAGAACATTTGAGCAACACCTCCAGCTCTGTCTTCAAACATCTACGTTCTTGCAATACCACCAATATTTCAGTCAAAATTCTAACATCTGACAGAGACAGTTGCAACATCAGAATACGAGAGGCACTTTACATAAAAAAACTGAAACCAAAAATCAACAATAAAGACGAGCAAGATGCCTTATCTGAATATCTTTATGTATGAGTTTTAATAATTTCTAAGTATTTTTTCCATTGCAACTTCAGTCAGTCTATCGCTATGCTCCATTTTTGTAGATATTCAGACATGCATGATATACGTGTATATTGCTTATCTTTCTAGGTTAGTTCCTGCTTTCATTCTAATCAGGAATCATAGACATAATGTAACTTCAGTTTTGAATAATTTCCAACGTTGGTGCATAGATTCTCTGCTTCTAATGATGGCCTAAGAGGAGGCCGAAATTAAAAAAATAAAAAAAAATAAAAATATAAAATTATAAAATATAAAAATATTAAAAAAATGAAAAAATATTTCCATCTTGTCTACTTGGTTTCCCAACAAAAACTAATAGAACGGAAGCATTGAAATATGTAACGCAAATGAAATGGCACAATCTGCTGGATGACAAAATACCATAGAAATCGAACAATCAGCAGCCAGTTCAACACTAAACACGCCGAATTATGCGAAGTTTCAGTGACTGTTATCAACCGGATCACTCAGCAAAGAGACACAGGCGATATTAAGCTGTACAGAGAAGTTTGTGAACGTTTTTTTCGTGGGCCTGCTATCATTTTTATTAATGTTCGGAAGGACCATCATTATCGAGAAAACGTTTGGCCATTTCTCTGAATTCCTCAAATGTAAAATAATCGTCGCAGTCGGAGCATTTTGAAAGAAATCACAGCAATCCGCAAGCGACGCACGACTATTTTTTCCAATCTCTGAAAGGCATTAAAAATTTCCTTTTGCCCACTTAGAAAGTTAATGCGTGTGACATCGTTTTGAATCAGTTTGCAATTCTAGCAAAGTATCACGCTTAAGCAACCTAATTCTGTGGGGAAAACTACTTAAATCTTACGTAGAGCGATTACCGAAAGGTTGATAGTAATCTCAGAAGCTTTGAGTATTACTAAATGTAATATAAATAATTAAAACTTACCGGTTTCTTGTTGGCGAATGGCGGAAGAGGCTTTTCTGTTCTTAAGGTACTCGGTCCTTCCAAATTCACAAACAGTGCAGTAGAAGCAATACTATCAAGTTTTTAAAGAAATACAAGCAAGTCGGCGTCAAATGAAAAATTGTTATCATTCATCCCCAACATAATTGGCTTGTAGAATCTTTGGATAGATAGCGAGAGTCTTTAGCCTTTATTGGCTGTTTAAGAAATTCGATACATCTTACATGTCCACTTGCAGCGTTAAACCAACACCGCACGTTGTTGAGACAAAGCTGACTGAGTCAAATTTGGTTCGTTGGTTAGCGCATATCATGTTTGATTTGAATCTATATTTGTAGTTGATCCTTTCGCGACTATCACAGACAGCAATTGCCGTCAGCAAGACAAGTTAATCCTTTAGTCAATACTGAACACGTTTCCGTTCAGGATTTATGAAGAAACCTATCACTTAAGCGACAAGTTTTGATCTTTATTGTTCTGATTGTCTTTAGTTTGCAAGTTTATTGAGTAAACAACAATCAATTTTCTAATGAACTGTCAAAGAAAGCGCAACATGTGCCGCATTCACAGAATTTGATTGTTTAACTTTGCTAGAAGTGCAAACTGATTCAAAATAATGGCACATGCAGGAACTTAATAAGTGGGCAAAAAGAAATTTTTAGTACCTTGCAGAAATAGGAAAAATAGTCGTGCGTCACTTGCGGATTGTTGTGGATTGCTTCAAAATGCTCCGATCGCGGCGATTCCTTCAGATTCGAATCGCCGCGAATGGCTGTTTCGATGATTATTAAAAAAGTTTGCAGGCGGACGAAAAACGGTCACAAACTTCTCTGTAGAACTTGACATCATCCTGTGTCTCTTTGCTGTGTGATCCGATTGATAACAGTCACTGAAACTTCGCACAATTTGGCGTGTTTATCGTTGAATTGGCTGCTCATTGTTCGATTGCTATGGTATTATGTCAGTAGATTGTGCCATTTCACTAACGTTACATGTTCCAATGTTTCCTTCCTAGTCAAACAGAAGAAGAGACGATTTGTCTAATTCTGTGGCCGCATTACTATTGAAATGGAGCATAACGCTTGGAAAAACTGAAGGGATTCAAATATCTTCATTTTGCAAAATCATCATCTTCTTTGTATTGCTCCAGTCGGTCTGCGGTCCGTGTTATGCGGATCTAGCTCTATCGGGAGAAATAACCAATGTGAAATTGGGAGACACGTTCCTGACCTGATGACTTTGGATGTCAACTATGTTTTTTCCTCAAAACATCATTATTTCAAACTTTGTATTTAATAATAAGACAATGCGCAAACTTTGCATCTATTTGTTTTCCTTTGCATCGTACAAGTTCCGCTCAACGCAACTATCTCACCGACAAAACAGCGGTAGCGACAGCTGGATCATTGTTAACTGATGATTACCACGCTCTGCCTTTTCGACAGCCTCTATATTCATGGAGATGGCTTCATGCAGTCTGTACACATGCGCATCAACGGACATCAGATCAGAGCAAGTGAATAAAAACGGAATCAAGCAAGTATGAACGGGTCAGAAAAATTATAAAACCAGGAGATATGCCAATGCAGAATGGTGATTCTAAGAATAAATGAATGAATATAATTACTACGATGTGTTTACCACTGATAATGAAAGCATTGTAACAACCATGCCTATGAAACCATGCTGTAGAACTATGTACATAGCAGTGACAAATATCATCATATGATGTGAAAATGACTTTCTAAGAAACATGAGCATCCTTTGCTAGATTATGATATACACAAACTTGTTATGCACAAATGAACTTTTCAGGTTTATTGTGTTTCATTTCAAGTGATTCTTAAGTAAACATTTTAATTAAATGAATTAGTGATGTCTTGCGATCTGGCAATCACTTTCTGTCTTACAAATATTCTCCCGTACTTCGAAATTTTGGGATTTTTATCCTTCATTAGTTTAATGTTTAGTCGCGGAATAGTTTGATGGAATAAGTGCATCTACATTCCCCGTCACATCATTCAGTTCCCGATCAGTAGACGGAGAATTATTGTGTTGATCCAACGTTAGTGCAGAAATTGTTATTGACATTGCACGAGTCATAAGCCCCCGCAGACTCATTCTGCGTGTAATATTAAAACGCAATCTTCTCTTGTCGCATGGAAATATTGTAAAGCAATTTTACCTATCTTAGGATTTTAATGCTTTCGTGTTTTAAACTCGATTTATCTCTTAAAATCTTCAAAACAAATACTTTAGATTCCATGAGTGGTTTGGCCTTATTAATACAATGCTTAAATTCAAACTCCCCCTTTTACTGAATTTCATAAAAATTATTCAAATATAGGAATGAATTTCATGAGATCCCAAACATGAACTATTTAGATATGCTTTTATCTTGGAGACATTTACAATATAATTTCAATTGACTTTCTTGCTTCAAAATTTAAATGTACTGTGTGTCCGTAAAGTCTGAAAAATTTGAAACTCAAATATTTTCAGAAGTGAAAGAAGTGGGGCAAAACATTGACTCACACGTTTTTTAGTCATTAAGACAATATTATGAAACTATCATTAGTTAATGTCTATCTTACCTTACAACTTGTAGAGATCATTTAAAAAAACTATATAATCCAATTTGAAATACTTTATTCAAAACTACCGCCACCAACTTCTCTCAAATAATCAAGTTTAATACGGATATTGGACACTCCAGCTGACAATTCTTGCGGCGTAACACCTTCACACACCTCTATAATTCTTTTCTTCAAATCCTCCTTCGATTAAACAGGTGAGTGAAGCGTGAAAACTCTACTCTTCAGCTAAACCCAAAACTAGTAATCAAGAGAACTGAGATCTGGACTGTACAGACACGGTACATCACAGCCTCGGCTGATTAGTCGATGTCCAAATTGTTGCATCAAAAATGGTCGAACTTTCGTAGCACAATGTGGAGGAGCTCCAAAAGTCTTTCTAATTGGATTATATAGTTTTTTTTAAAACTGATTTTATGATAATTGATATATATATAATTAATATATATATATAATTAATATATATTGAAATGATAAACTTTTCCAGACTTTATGGACACACGGTACAATTTTGATAGATTTCATGACATTTGCTCCAACAGTAATTTTTCATTCTCTGCATAATCCAACACTAAAGTCGCACAGCAAATAATGAATGTGTAATAGTTTTAGTATTAAATAACCAGCATTTGGACAGTCACGTACGTAGAATCGAATAAATTACTTTCATATACGCTGAAGGCGCATTTGCCAACCCAAAAGGAAGTCTTTTATACCTAAACCGGCCAACATGTGACTTAGAAGCTATTAAATTATGTGAGTCTTCCAGTATGATCAGATGATTATACGCTGAACGCAAATCCAGTTTAGAGAAAATTCTAGCTCCAGAGAGTTTGGCGAAAATCTCCTCTGCTGTCGGTAAAGGATGCTGGTCAACTACGATGTACTTATTTTTTTACAAAGACGAATACCATCTACTTTAGGGATGGATAAGGGGAAGAGTCGATCTGTTCGATGACATATTTTTTCAAAAGATTCGCTATTTCATTTTCGATAGCAGACTCAAGCAAAAAAGGTACTCTGAATCAACGTGGTGGGTCCTTCACTTTTTAGCTGTATCTTCTTCTTCTTCGTCCGCGCCTAATTGTTCCAATTGGGTGGAGTCGGCCGCCCGAACCCTTACGCGCCAGAAGCTCCTGTCTAGAGCGTCCACCGGGTCCACTCGTTGTGTCTTCAAATCCCTTTGTATGCAGTCCATTCATCTCTTCCTCGGTCGCCCCCTTTGTCTTTTCCCTGCACCACTTGTTCCATGGTCGCCCTTACTTTGTTGGTCTTCTCTATCCGCTGGACGTGTCCGTACCATCTCATTCGGATCTCTCTCAGTCTCTCCACAATAGGGGTCACTCCAAGCTCCTTTCTTATCACTTCGCTTCTCACTCTTGTCCTTTTCCCTTTATTCTTCTTAGCATTCTCATTTCTCTCCTTTACAGAAGGAGAGTTCCTAGGGCAGTCCTCTTCTATGGTCCTCACTTATTGTATCCAGCACTACTGTGAATACAAAAGGACTCAGACCTGATCCCTGATGTAAGCCTACGTTGATGTTGAAATTATCAGCTTTTCCATACTTGGTTCTTAGAACACTAGTTGCTCCCCGATTAGTTGTTTCCACTAATTTTACCTATTAGCTGTATGAAAAATTGAAAACCTTTCATTCCAGATAGCATCGTTGACTTCTAATCAAAATTAGTAGTAGGGTCATTTGAACTGACAATAGTACGTTCGATAGAATTTGTGACTAATTTGCTAAGTTGGTCTGAAACAACAATGTGCAGTTTCGAAATGACGTTTACACCTATAATTGATACAGCATTGTCACATACTACAGTACCTGTCATAAGTTTGGAAACCCCGTGTCCCAAGTCAGTGATTTTATGAAATTCATACTGCATTCACTCGTATCCTAATTTTTTTGTCAAAATTATCTCACTCCACAGTAATAACCATAGAAATGGATGTTTCCCTCCTCTGCTTGTCTAGAGGAGACATGACGAAATGCCAGTGGCACCATGGAAGACTAGCAAGGCGGGTCATGCTCCGAAGCAAAATTCATTGTTGAGATTGAAAAATGAGAGTAGATGTGGACTGGGGAAGCTGTAGATTCCGCTAGGACTGTCCGATTCCAATTATTCCAGGTGGGACATGAAAATTCAGATTTTCGTCTACAATTCATCTCGGGTATTTGACCAAATTTGACCGTGATCGGTTACAATTAGGTGTGCGCTTGAAGCCTGCTATTGTCATAGGGTGCTGCGTTTCCACTGATTGCAAAATATGTGCTTGGAATGTCCCCTAGATAACAGAGATTCTATGGTAATAGCAGTTAATGATTTTAATGATTATCAGATATCTAGGCTGTCAATCCCATTCGAGCTTACTGTACTGTCGTCGTCATAGCGATAGCATAGATAGCTTACTAATACGGGTGCATGTTCTAAGTATCAGTGACGAGTCATCTCATTTTCATTTCTGCATTGCAATGGGATCAGGAAAACAACTAACTGACGCACAGAGAGGCGCGATTGTGGAGCTGAAAAGAGCAGGACTCAGCCACAAGATGATTTGCATACAGCTGAAAGTTTCAAAATCAGCTGTATCAAAGATTTTGAAACGATACAACATGGAAGGAAATTTCTCAGTTCGTAGCCGTTGCGGTCGACCTTCCAAGGTATCCAAACATACAAAGAGACGAATGAAGAAGGTCATATCGGCAGATCCTTTCCTAACTTCTAATGATCTCATCCGAGAAGTATCTCCTCTACGGTGTGTGTCTACGGAAACAGTTTCTCGTGTTTTGCGGAAAGATTTTAACTTATGGGCTCGCAAAGTTCAGCGGAAACCTCTAATGACGAAAGCCCATTTGCAGAAAAGGAAAGAATTTTGTATGCGAACAAAAGATTGGACAGCTGACGATTGGGGTCACATCATGTGGTCAGATGAGTCTAACTTTTATTTGTTTGATCAATCAAGGTGGCGTGTCCGAAGACCAAAACAATCTGATCCGTCCGATCATCGGTTTACCCAACCAACGGTGAAGCATCCTCCACACGTGATGGTATGGACTTGTTTTTCCGCCACTGGAAGAGGAGGTTTGGCTATCTTACCTCAGAATGTCAATATGGATTCATCAAGATATTTAGAAACTCTAGAGTCTCATCTCCTTCCGTTCATGACGATCCGAGACGCAAGCATTTTCATGCAAGACGGCGCACCGTGCCATAGATCAAAGAAAGTCACAGAATGGCTTGAAAATCATGCTATCCAGACTCTGAAGTGGCCACCGAATTCACCCGACCTAAATCCCATTGAAAATTTATGGTGCATAATGAAAAGAAAAATCAACAAATTGAAGATAACCTCCATCATGCAGTTAAAACAAGCAATAATTAATCTGTGGACCCAACAAACTGATCCAATGTTGTGCAACAGACTTGTGGCATCAATGCCTTCAAGAATTCAAGCAGTGATGAAGAATAAGTACTATCCATCAAAATACTGATGCAAGCAGCCTGCCACGATAATATAATATAATAAAGACATTCATAGTCACTTCAGAAATACATGTAAATTTTGGATTACTTTGTATAGTTTTGATTTAACAAAATTATTGCTTTCGTGTATGGGGTTTCCAAACTTATGACAGGTACTGTAGAAAACCAAGCTTCGATTTCCTATCACTAGGGCAATTTTTTATGACCTAAAAATAGAAAAAGATGTTACCTTATAATACCTGAAATATAACCAAATATGACCTAAAAAAGGAAGCTTTAGATATAGCCAAATATGACCAAAATATGAACTAAAAATCGTAAATTGTAGTTTGATAGGATTTAAAATTCTTAAAATAAAGCAAAAATTATCCTTCCATTTTCTGGCAAAAAGTTGAAAATTTCAATTTAAGACAAATAAACGATTTATTTCAAACGATTTTTGTACAAAACAGTGATGTAATTTACTTCATTTGATGCTTGAAAAAGTTTGCCTTTGCATAGCATCTTCATCAACACGGAGAACGCTCTACCGAAGAAGCGGTTGGCTACCAAGGGAAGGCAGACGACAGACGAGGCCCCGGTAACATTCATATCTGTAGGCAATGCATGCATTGGAACTGTCCTCAGATCGCATCTCGTTGCTGAGAAGACCAATATTGCGTCATTCTGCAAGCATCAGTCATTTCTATGTCTACTTCCCGGTAATTCTAACAGTCTAAAACTACAGAAAATGACCAAAATATGACGAAATATGATGAGACACAGGAAATATGACAATATTACCTCACCCTAAAAATATGACAAAAATGTGACAAAAAATTGTCCTACCTATCATAACAGGCACAGTCTATGTACGTCACTCAAAATTCCTGAAACATGAATTTTTGATTAATCGTAATTGGTCAATGTTGCATTCATGAAGGGCACGATATCTCTCTCAAAATATCCCCTATAAGTGTCATATGCGTATCCTCAGTTCTGTACTTATTGACTTAGGAATAGTACAAAGAAATTTTGAAATAAGAATTTCTTCACGTATCTTTAGAAAAAATGTCATAAAGGAGTTGCAAACGTGATGCGAACTCATCATAGGAGCCACTGAAAGTAGCCTTCAAGAAGTCAAGCCTATTCAAGAACTTATCTTGAATTGAATATCGTTCAGTGAGAAATGAAACGATTTGATCATAATCATAAATACTAGAAAAGTGGTCACGACTGACTCAAAGATTGGCAGTTCCAAATTAGTCAATAGAAAATTGACTTTTTCAGCATCAGATACGTGAGCTAATTTCAATAGAAGTTCAAAGTTCCTTAGCCAAATTGAAAAATCGATTTGTCTTGAGTAATGTTCAATTCTGATAGAACTTGAGCTGGTAGGCACATTAGAACTTGTGCTTGATGAGCGAGTTCTCATTTTCAATGAAGTATGAGATTATTACGCACAATCTAAATTAGTAATACTGAATGCAATACCAGTACTTATCGCAAACTATTCCGTGTAATCCAATCAATTAATCAGTAAAATCCATTTCATGTAATTCAAGATTTGTTTCCACTCGTCACCAATGTAATAGTGTTAGTATCAAATAACCATTCTATGATATGTAAATCAGAGCAAAATCTATCAGAGGATAAAATTTTGTTATTCAGAAGTTAGACAACTAGATAAGACCGAGTGCAATCAAATTCTAAAGACGCGGTACTCTACAAATATAATTTTTGAAATCACCATATAGATTTTTAAAGATATTTAAATTGATGCATTTAAACAATTTCACTTTTTTTTTAATTGGCATGCAGGATATTACAGAATGCAAGCAAGGCTAACATATCTCCTGAAATCATAGATAGCCTACGTGTTTAAACACTTTGGTTTTAAATGTGTTTTTGAAGTTGCCACAATCATCTTCACTTATAATTTTGACATTAATCTGAAGTATCATGTCATGCCTAATCTTTGTAGCTTTGCATGCCAAAAGCAGATTGAAAAGTCATGCAACTCCTGTATACCTTTTGACAGATGCATTCGCAAACATGTTTCAGTAGGCCAGCTAGTCATCATCAGTGACAACGATCAACAAATAGGCCTATTGATGCAATTTATACAGGTATTGATGAAATGAAAAATCAATGCAAAGAAAGTGGTTGTGATTATTCATGAGACAATGCGAATGAAGAATTGAATCTAGATGCAATGATTCAACAATGTTTGTGTGTCGAGTGCGGATGAAAATTTTAAAATTACCTTCATCTGGGATATGATCATGAAGAGAGGTTCGCTTATCCTAGTAGATATATGGCGACGGATTTCACCGACGAAGCATTGATTGCAATGCTCACAAGTATATTCACACACTACGATGGAAGGAATAGGATTTTTAGAAAATAGAATACCGCTGATATGTA
The DNA here is from genome assembly GCA_907163375.1 of Prostheceraeus crozeri. Taxonomy (NCBI): domain Eukaryota; kingdom Metazoa; phylum Platyhelminthes; order Polycladida; family Euryleptidae; genus Prostheceraeus; species Prostheceraeus crozeri. The sequence continues at coordinate 395,327 of CAJQUW010000328.1, forward strand.
CGAATCCATAATAATAGAGGTGGATTTTTGACAGCCATACTCAAATTTAGATGGTCACTGATTCTGCGAATCCTGTGAAATATAAAGTTATTCATGCAACAACAACAAGCGCAAGGTATCCATCTTTATTGCATTAATCTCGATCAACAAACTGTCCTGGCCCTTCGGGCTCGTGCATAGACATGTTGTTCTCGAAAATGCAACAAAGATGGATACTTTGAACTTGTTGCGTAGATAACTAATAGTGAGATAAAGCAGTAAAACGTATTATAGCAGCGCTAATGCGCATCATAAAACAGTGTTAATACAAAAAGAAAATAAAAACAGTGTTCACGACCGCTAAATTCAAAGTTAAAACGAGGTATGTACAAAGAAAATAAAACTTGTCGACGTTTCGACGGTCGCCTTTATCGAGACAGGTTACAGATTATTCTGAAGCAAACTGTTCAGTACTGGATGGCGTTGCTGGATCTCCTTGAAATCAACTCTCTTTGTGGTAGATGTGGAAAGCAACTTCTGATGTACGACAGACCACTTTATGCCGTCAATTACATTTACAGAACCGTGAGACAATACATGCGCATAGACAGCTGAGGAAACTCAAGAACTATGTTCCAAATACGAGAGCCATAGAGTAGGGATATATATAGATAGAGTGTCGACTCAAAAAAGTATATGTATACAGTGAAAATTTTTATATCAAGAGATTCAGTTTATTGCGGAGATTACGTTCCCGTGGTCCAAAAAATTATTTGAGCAGTTCTAAAAAAGTCAAAATTATGCCAATTTATATACTACCAAGATGACTCCTTTATGTAAGTAGTATGCAACAAGTTGGACATCAAAAGGAATGAATATTTGCTAGTTAGCATTCCAACTAAGCGGAAATTAAACTGATTATCAAGGGAATTTCATGATCCGTTTTGTAATGGAAGTTTTCATGAAAACGTCGACATCTTATTGTGCTTTCTTGGCTGAAATTTCATATTTCTAATTCATGAAAGCAATAGCAGGTCACCGAGTTGCCAATTTAACAAATATTGCCTCTCCAAGGCTATCATGACACGGACAATCTGTAAAATAATATCATTTCCTTCTGATTTGCTATCATGATCAGTCAATTCCGTTGTAATTTCTTCAAAACTGCATAAATGTGCATATGTCACATTTTGAGACAATTCCGACTGTATCGCAATTGAGTTCATTTAATAAAATCGAAAGTGTATACACATTGGGGATTTAATAAATGCGGAGTTACTACCTAACATATTTACTCTATGACGAGAGCGAACAGTCCGTCCCGATTTACCAGTATGCTCAGCATCACAGATATTGCATTTAATGAGATAAGTAATACACTTAAGGTAACAGAGCTTGAGTCGGGAAGAATACTTGCAGGTATTACAATTAGGAGGAAGAGATCTAATTGAGGCTTACTACACACAAGATTTCTAAATTTGTGAGAGCGAAAATTGACATTTACATAATCAGATAACTCAGTCCTATGGATTATAGAATTGCATTTTCTAGAAAAGAACATCATTTACACTAAGGAAAGTTAAATCCGATTTTTGAGCTGAGCGTTCACGCCGAGCTTCTTCAGGTTTGAAGTAAAATGCAAGTCTTCTGGCACGCTTGATGATGCGCAGATGGTATCCATTCCAAATGAGTCTATTCTCTACTAAAGCGAGACTAGACTGAATAAACTGTGAAGAGCTCAGTCTAATTGCACGTGGAAATTTATTTGAAGCCATTCTGATTTGAAATTGCACCGGATGATGTGAAGTCCAGGGTAGAATACAACCGATGTACATAGGATTCACAAAAAGCTCAGTTTCAGATGTGTTATCAACATTGATCACAGAAATATCCAAAAAAGGGAGTTTGAGCTCTTTCACGGCCTCGTATGTGAAATTAATTGAGGGATTGACATTAATAACCAGGTTCAAAAGTTCAGGAACAGAATAATTTACATATACAAGGAAAGAATTCATCAATGTACATTTTCCACATCACGATGTTCTGATTGTTGTCACAAATACGACTCTCTACGGAATGCATGCAAATAATAGCCATGACCGGGACAAAATCATTGCCCATGATGGCAAGTCCCTTGTCTTGTTAATAAGCTGATTTATCAATAAAAATTGTATCAGACTTTACACATAGTTTGGGCAAATAATCATCAGCGCAAAAGTCAGACAAAACAGTTTCATGCCTATGCAACTCAAAAACTCTGTTACAAGAGAAGTTACTTCATAAGGACCATCCAAGGGGATTGATCCATAAAGATTGTCTACGTCTAAAGAGGCTATAACCGCTCCGTCAGGTATAGATGCATTATCCAAAAACTGCTTAAACTCATTAGAGGATTCTACAGTATATGAGCAGGGGCATATTGCACGAAACTCAATACTTGAAAATGTGACATTTGCGAGACTTATTGATAATTTTCTATTCGAGTGTCCACTGATGCAAGAATAGGCCTTCCTTGTGGTCCTTCGGAAGGCAATACAATGAACTAGGAATTGGTTCACTGCACGTACAAGAACAAAGAAAATGGTAGGAATTTCCCGGAGCTGAATATTTAGATGAGATTTGTGCCATCACTTTATTGAATTTGGCTTGGCTAGTTTGAGGTTGAACTAATGAAGTAGCTGCATGTTGAGTCTTCCTCGCAGCCACCATTTCGGAGTTTTGTGCACAGTCCATGCCAATTAGTTGGTTGGTTCTATCACTAGACAAAATAAAACATCGACAAGCTTTAGTTTATATACTTGTACATACAGTGCATCTTCGATTAGCCGGATGGTCAAAACCGGATAGGTCAGTTAAAGATCCGGATAAGCGAATTTTTAGATTCTACATTTGCAAAAGCTTGCGGGCTCGGGTCAAGGGCATTTGATTGTATACCACAAACCCCCTAGAATATTATCTGCATATATCTATATAATCTGTATGCATGCATCGATCCTGCATATCTACCTAGAATATAATATTTGATATTTTTTGCTTCCGATACTTCGACTTTTTTAAGAAATTATGAGCATAATTTGTACAAGTTTTGCCATATTTTCACTGTCGTTACTATTAAAGTACATACGTATACAATGACCGTGAACTGAGAATGAATAAAAAATGATTTATCAGAGCTGTTTCCCAGCTTTGACTAGCATGCGCAGCCTACTTAGTAATGCTCCAATCAGTTAGTTGATTGCCTTTTATTTGGCTCAGAGAACCGGGAGAACCGCACATTGAGCCAATGAGATGCAGGTAAAGCAAGAGTAATTCGTGTATACTGTGTATGTATTATCTTAAAAAGGAGAGCAATGCTAAAATGAACATTCGATTCCATCATGTAGCCTATATGTTTTTATGGAATTACAGATAATCGAACGGATTCTAAAATTACATCCGGATAATCGAAGATGTACTGTACCTCGTTTTAGTAAGAATTAGACGGTCATGAAAACTATTTTGAATTACTCTACCGACCGATGGCCATCATCAAGGAATGCCGTGTTAATACGTTAAAGCAGTGTTGATTGCACAAAACAGCGTTCACACCCAGTCAATTCAACCGATGCATCTTTCTATGATAGGCCTATTTCTTGTAATTGCGTTACCGATGACTACAATTCTGAAACTCCTGAATGTTCTATCGCGAGAAGAGTATTAGAATGCTGAAATTTGTGCGTGTAGGTTGTATCATTTTATCGTTTTATTTCTGGATCACGAAGTGATGATTTGAGTGAGTCATGCGTATTTCTGCAAGAGCGCAACTGAGTGTCTTCACAATATCCTCAACACGTGATTTACATCGAAATATTTCCTAACGTGCTGCAGCTACTTTGATTTATTACCTATCACATCTTCACATCTAAATGGAAATAAATTTTCAGGCCCAGCCTGGTCCACTTACAAGTCTGATTCCTTTTTTTCAAAGCATATTTACTTAATGTGTATGCATGTACCTTTTTATTCTAGCCGAATCAAACACTGTTCTGTTCCACTAGTAACTTAATAGAATTTTCTCTTCTTTTGTTACCAGATGTTGCTTGATTCTTGAGCTTTCAATAGCATAATCCCAAAATGACAGGAACAATGGTTAAACTCACTGCTTCCCTTGACTCAACTGATAATATCAGCAGTCGCGATGGCCGAGTGGTTAAGGCGATGGACTAGAAATCCATTGGGGTTTCCCCGCGCAGGTTCGAATCCTGCTCGCGACGAAGGTTTTGACTTTTGAATTTTTTATTTTCCACTTTTCAGCATAAGTCGTCATATCTTCTGCCGATCAATCATTGAACACGTGACGTCCGTTATCTTTGCAGTAAAGCTGGCCGAAATACATCACTCATGTGATGACTTTGGAGTTTTTCCTTTTTTGCGAAATCGCTAAACATCAGAAGATGTGACCTTCTCCAGATTAAAGAGCAACATAAACACCAACATGTCTGCAGCTCCCTACACGCATAGTACAAATACAGTTCATGCACTTCTCTAGTCAGTTTTTGTTATTGATAACCAATGTTTAACGGCCTGCAATTACGGACATTGCAGTATAGCGCTACGTAATTACTGCTATTATATTGATGCATGATATACTCATGTACAATGTAGACTGTCTGTGAGGCACATGGAAGGGTACAAGACGTACCTTTAGTTTCTAGCATCATAATAATGGCTTATGTCTTAATATTGATAGAAAATTTCCACAAACTATCTATCTTTGACATGTTCTGAAAAAAACTGAAATCCGCATGTTCTGAGAGAAATTCACATCGGAAGGAACAGGAAATTGAAGAAAGAAGATCAAATTGTAGAACAATTAGAAAACAAATTCTCTTCAGAAAAGCAAGAAAACATTAAATCGACAACAAAACATAACAATAAAAATGACTAATTCTGACCAGAATGCATGTTTCTGCTCAGAACTTGGTTATTTTTGTGTACCTGTCTGATTCACGCAGCATGCAGCAATTGAGTTTAGAGGGAATAGTCATGGCACATGCACACACAGACCTAGGACTGTGCACATACAGCATGCTCATTGACCTGTGTCAAGAAAGACATGGACAGATCACTGCGTCAAAAATCGTGCATCGATAGTAGGAATGAACTTGTTTACATGCCGCGGGATTCCACAAACTATTTCGGCGTCATTATGAGAAACGAAAATACAAAGAGGAAGATGCAATTGGACATATTAGTCTGAGAGCCACTGATGCTTTCTTCCTAAATTCACGCACGAGCTTCTTATTATTTGTAATTTGTAGATTATCAACCAACATCAGTACACCTGATCACAAAATGATATTCACAGAATTTAGTATACGCACAACGCGATTTTAGTCATTAAGTTATATGATCGAGCAACATTTACCTAGATCTGGCCGAGCAGTTGAAATTATCATCAGCAAAAGCTATTGTCGATTCTAGTCCTACTAAGTTATGCAAACTGAAAAGTCGGATTTCTATGGATAAATCTGTCAGTAGACATAAATCCTGATCAATACGACTTTTCTTGAATAAATGTTGAACCGATTCATAGCAGATCATAACTAGCGTTGATCTCACGAGATGAAATGGCATGCTAGAAACTAAAACCAATAACTAATAACCAAGAATGACTGAAAAACATCATACAAATGAATGATATGGATACCGCCTACTCTTGTTGGAATACAATTGTAGCAAGAAGTCTAAGTGAGGAAGAAACAAGAGCTGTCTGTCTCAATTTACAATCATCTGCTAAATTCTCGTCTTCGTGAAATAAAACGTATTGCATCTGTAATAAAGTGAATATCATCTAACATCATCTCAGAGAATATCATTTGTTTGTTTGTTGGACAGTCTTTTTGTTTATCTGCAACAATTACATCGGTTGTCATGACGTTTTTGCAATGATCTTTGAGAGCAATTCGGACAAGCTAGCAAATTATTGCTATTTTTCAATAAATGCTAATTCATTCATTCATGTCATCGGAGACGGATGGGTAGACAAGTCAGTAATGAAACCTGCTTGTGCTCCAAAAGATGCTTCATGATTTTTTAATTGACAAGCTTTCTTATTGTCGCATGTGTTTCGCCTATCACATTTTGTCTTCTTATCGGTCACTAATGAGCCGACAAATGCATTGATGCACAGAATTCCACCAATCAGACCCAGCCGGTTGTTTCCAAAACTTTTGAAGTCGGGATCAGGCCCGGACACTCACTACCAGCTCTTCTCACACTACAAACTGTAGAATTCCCATAGTGAAAAATCCTGCAGGATTCCCATCAGTTCCCATTCCCATTAGCATGTACGATTATTGATATCTTTTGATCATCTTCATGCAGTTTATGATTTGTCGGTTGTTCATCAATGTTCTTGTTTCAACATCGCTTTGGTTTTATGAGAAAAATATTCTCAAAAATACCACATTGCGATTTTCTGATGTGCAAGCATGTGAGTTTTTAAGGAGTCACTGAAGCATTTGTGGCACAGCATGAGACTGAAGAACACCGAGATACTTGCTTCTCTTTGCTCATGAACTCGCACACATGAAACATGCGCAGACATGATTCCCCACAGAACTTTCTCATGGTGCTTCACTTGTTGTTGCATATGCTGTCCATGATTTGTATCTTACTCTTACCAAAAGTTTCAAGATCTAGATGAGCTGCATTAAAACAATGATTCGTTCGAGAAAAAAAGATTGAAGGAAGGGTGAAAAAATTTTAATGGCCTGCTTTCATTGCTTCCAATGGATTGTCTGATTCGTGATATTCATGGGCTATCATCAAAGCTGAAAACGTGCTTGTACATGGGCGATTTGTCGTTGAGAATGCGAAGAAAAGTTGCACAAATATTTTTCTATATTTTTTATTGATGTGTATCGGCTACCCTTTCAGCACAAACTTTACCACGCTTTCTACTGCATAGTTATATAAAAGAGAAAGTAGGCCTACTGCATGACAACTTTGTACTTTATTCAAATATTTTGAGCCCAATCCAAGGTTAATTAGATTAACCCGCGGATTATGTTTGGGGCAACTACATTACCGCAAACGATATTCTTTCCTGTATAACCGAATGTATTTAGATTTGGACCCTGACTCTTTCAGACTTTCAACCATTTTATGCAACACTTCAAAAACTATAGGGTTTTTTAATTATGGTTTGAATTTGCGAAAATTTACGAAATTTCGTGTGGTTACCAACAGTCCCATACGGACTGGAGACAATGTCACTTACGAAAGAACAGAAAAAGCGAATGCAAGTTTGCGAGAACAATTGGGTGAGGAGGTTGCGCGAAGTGAGGCTGATCGAGAGGAATCGGCTCTCCAAATGGAGAAAGGAAGTGGGGATGAGCAGATCGGTGACACAGAAACGTGTAGCAAAGCGATTGGCTTGGGCCGGACATGTGGCAAGGATGAGTCAGGAGAGATTACCGAGACGAGTGGAGCACAATGAAGAGACAGGTACACGGGGAAGAGGAAGACCAAGAATCCGATGGATCCATTGCGTGAGAAGATATCTACAGAGCAGAAGAAGATTGGAGAAGATGCACATCAACAGCTGAAGACAGAGAAGAATGGAAAAAGACTGTCAACAAAGTGGTGGGATCATGGAGTGTGTGACATGGACGTCGCATATCTCCCTGGCGAACATTCGATCCTGTGGTGTGAATGTCGTGTGTGTAATTGTTAATCGTTGACATTTGCAGTTTGCATTGCACTCGATGAATTCACCCTACTCCATTTGTCTGGGATTATAAATATAAATATATAAAAATATAAATAAAAATAAATAAAATACTTCATTCTACCTTCGTTTGTTGATTCTGTTTGGGGTAATCATAGGGATAAATTGTGTTATCTGAAGTTGACTAGAATGAAAATTGACTCAAAGTTGCGGCACATCCGGGAGCAACTAAGTAAATAGCCAATGAAGAGCTTAGAATTAAACGTGATTCTAACCCAATAATGTAGACGGTGACAAGTGCATCTAAGTGAAAATGCGTGCGATTTTTGTGCCACTATTATGTATTGCATGAAGCTTCACTTCCATTCTAGAGGTTTTATTGTCATCAATTTCTATGGGGGTAACTGAGTTATCGCAAGAGATGGCAAATGAATTTTCTTCATCTGTGAAAGTTTTAGTGCATATTGAGTGCAGATATCTTCAAGAAGCTCGTGTATAATCGATAGTCTGGTAGATTGCATTCATAGATATCTGCTACTTACGTTAACATTCATGCAAACAGAATATTTCTGTAAACAAAGCTCGTAAAATAGATGACGAAAAGATGGACGGTGCTCTCATTTTCTACTGTGGCTGATAGATATCAATCAATTGTCACGTCGCAGTTGGAGTTCCTTTGAATCGCATGTGGGACTGGATGAGAAGATTTCAAGAGTAGCTTATCGAAATGTGCTTAATGTTTTTGATATTTAAGTTCCTGATATATTCTTCTCATAACCATGCCCACAAAAGCAACGGATCTTGAAGGTGGTTTGTCATAGGCAATCGATGATTCTAAGCGAAGAAACTCTGCTGTGGATATGATGGACCTACATGCCATCAATATGTTTTCGATGGAAATTATGTTTCTTTTCGAACTTGGTTGACATTTCGCCTTCGAACACATCCACAAAGTTGTTTTCAAATAGGCCTACTGACTGCCATTCGTTCCTGCTTCCCTTTCTTTTGATTTATGAGAACCAGCTTTTCAACCAAACCATGTGAGGTTGCATTACTCAAAATATGAGTAATAAAATTGCTACTGCAATGCATTCACTTGGATTTCATACAGAATCAATCATGTTTACGGAACAATAATTTGACGAAGCGAGGCAGACGTAGATTTTTGAGAAAGAAGAAGGGATGTGAAAACTATTCAACGATGCTCGACATGGACAATATTCATCTGCACGGAACATGCAGTTTAACAAGTCAGCTGGACAACTTGCCCAGAGGCTGTCATGTAGAACTGCAGATTTAGAGAATCCGAACACCCACGCCTATTTGTGTTTTGAAAATTCTTTATTGCGTATTGCGTCCGAAATTTTTGAAACTGCGCACAGAAATATAATTTTTTTGGAGAATTTCTTTATCTCATAAGACCACTAGGACAGATCTTTTTCGCGGGTCAATAGCTCATAACCTCATTGTTATCTTTGAGAAACCTAAAATCATACGTTTTCTAGATATCTTGCAGGAGAAATACTAACAGTTTTCAGAAAGTCTCAAATCCACAAATTTTGTAAGGAATAAGAGCATGATAATCCACACTTACCTGCTATATTCTCATACGATGATGAAAATCATCCCAGCAGACATTTATGATATAATACGACGGGCGTACCAAAAGTTCGTGACGTTTGTCTCTCCTATCTATAGACGTCCATTTTGGCCCAAGTGCATATCTAGATTTTATTTCTTATAGTTCTGACAGCTGCATTTCACAGGAAAACATTTAACTTCCATTTGCACAAATGTTTATTGGCAGAATTAAAAGCATACCAAAACTCTTTTTTTCGATCTGGTCACCTTAAATTCCAATACACTTTTCCTATCTCTTCTCAAGTTTCTTTATTCCTTCTTCAAGCCAATCCTGCGGAAATTTCCCGAATGAAGCTTTCGGTGCTCTCTTTATCTCTTTCAGCATTGAAACGAATACCTCCGATTGCCAACTTCATCGCACTGATGAGATGAAAGTCAGTAGTCTCCTCCAAAACCCTTCGTCATGGTCTTCCAGAAGACCAAGAACAATAGAGGAGTTGTTGACCCGAGCGCCTTTCTGTTCTGCAGTCAGCAGCCTTGGTACCCAACGAGCCGAAACTTTGGACAACTCAAGGCGGTCATGGAAGATACGCTCAAGAGTCCCATGCGACAGCTAGCCAGACTTTTCCTCCAGTTTATCAAATGTTGGGCGTCTGTCAGACTGGATCAGCTGCCAAACCAAATCTTCATTTTCTTCGCTGGCTTGAGTGGATGGATGGCCACAGCGCTCAACGTCTTCCAATGACTTCCGTCCGTATGGGAACATTTGCTTGATGGTCGCTCTTGCAGGAGCATTGTCTCGAAGAATGTTTTTAGACGCCCAGCCAATCGGGTTGGTGTTTCCCGTTCCTTGGACAGAAAGAGCAGACAAGATCTCCACTTACGATTTGTGAAGTCCGTCATGCTGACAAAAGTAAAATTGCTTCACTACTTACCGGCTTCAGTTCGTGTCTCTATAGGTTACCGATCAACCGACAATACTTCACAGGCAATGCACATGATTGATACAACATGACAACGATGAATGATTAAAGAAAAAAGTCGAATTAAAACCATGGTAATCAAACGTCACGAACTTTTGGTACGCCCCTCGTACAATGCTTGCTAATATAAATTATTAATTGAAGCATCACTGTAAACGCTAGGGCACAGATTGAATTAGGCACGAAATTTAGGCCTCAATTCTAGCCAACACAAGGCATGAGTAGGCACGAAGTTCATAGTGCCGAGTTCGTGCCCATTGATTTCTCCTTCGATTTCATTGGATAAACAAAAATTTGGTTTGGTACCTATTAGTGCCTCGAGGCACTAGAAAGACACTAACTAGGCGCTACCTGGCACGAAATTTCGGCTTCGTGCCTAAGTTAGTGCCCTACAGTTACAGCCCTACTCAAAAAAGTATCTGCATACAGTGAAAATTTTTATATCAAAAGATTCAGTTTTTTGCGGAGATTGCGTTCCCGTGGTCCAACAAATTATTTGAGTACTTTTGAAAAAAGTCAAAATTTGTCAATTTATATACTACCGAGATGACTCTCCTAAATAAGTAGTATGCAACAAGTTGTATATCAAAAGGAATGAATATTTGCTAATAAGCATTCCAACTAAGCGGAAATCAAGCTGGTTATCAAGGGAATTTCATGAATTGTATTATAATGAAAGTCTTCATGAAAAAGTCACGATACTATTCGAGTTGAAATTTCAAATTTTTTATTCAATTTTCACCGGCATTGATTATTCACTAAATTCATGCTTCATTTCTGGAATCTGAATAGTGATGTGGACCCATTTACATCTTTCAAAGTTAAATGAAGTCATTGTCTTTGATTATATGATTTTACTCTTCCACTTGCAGGTGGCCTGCGATATGATCGCGCTTAAGAAAATACTCTTGCGGTTGAGTATGAAACTAATAGGAACCCATCGAATTGCTAATTTAACAAAGATTAAATCTCCAAGGCTGTCATGACAATGAGAATCTGTGAAATAATATAATTTCCTTCTGCTATACCATCATGATCAGTCAATTCCGTTGTAATTTCTGTAAAACTGCAAAAATTTGCATATCTCACATATGGTGGTAACACCACCTGTATCTCAATTGAGTTCATTTAATATAATCGAAAGTGTATACACATTGGGGATTTAATAAATGCGGAGTTGCCACTCTACCTAATACGGTATACCTACTCTATGAATTGAAGTAATCCTAATGAGGACTGATGGCGTTCTCCAATCCACCAGTGTACAAATGCCATGAATGCTACTGTAAACCATTGAATGAATAAGTTCTTAAAAGAACTCAATGGAGCTTTCTTGTGGCAACGAATTAAAATTGATCAGCTTTGGCCCAATATCTGGTAAAAATGGAAATCTTAGGACTTTTAACACTACTCACTCTTACTGTTTAATACCATAGATTCCTAACACTGCCGCATACACGATATGTTACACGATGTAACGCATATGTTATTTGCTGTAGAGATCAGATAACGTCGAACATTTGCTGAATAGTGAATGCCGTCTGCCAGAACTCTATATACGTTTGAGAACATAGCTTTATTGAAATAAACTACTAAATCTAGATGAATATCTCCATGCATTGCGATATGAATGGAAATGAATGGTGTTAGCAATAGTATGAAACAGACTGCATGTGCATTTCTTACTTTCACTTTTTCATGATTGTCATCGATTGGGTCGGTTATCTTGTTTAACTGTGAGAGCAGCAAAATTATCATGAAAAATGATTCAAATTATTACAAATTTACCAATTTAAATGGCTGTCGATATATTCAAACTGAATGAAGATTCGATTACTTTCACGGATTTCAATAAAGAGTATGTATATATGAGAAATGATATAATGAATTTCAATGTTGTGTATTCATCCCTCACAACAAATAATTATTTCATGATAGTGAAGTCTATTTATTGCAGCAATAATAGGCATTCTGCAATTCTTGAGACAAATCATTATGCACAGCAGACATTCTTTATGAAGTGAAACAGACTATTTACTTCTCAGTCATAAAATATCTGATTCCTTGTTATCGATCTGAATGACTGTTTGCATCAATGGCGGTACTGAAAGATGCATATTTGTTGTGTTCAGATCAGGATCTTCAACAGTGAAATGAAGCAAAATATATGAAACAGTACAACCAATCAATTGAGGATTTTATGATCGAACACAATCTGAGTAATGCTGCAAGATTAGGCAATGCATCAAGATGAAATTTTTATTATCCATGAATTCTATTATGTCAATTGATTAGGATTGATTGACAATATAATGCAACTGTACTAATGTAGCATCATATCCGTAGGCTTCAAAAGGAAAGGAAGTAATACAAGTGCATGCGATATAGTAAGGACTAAACTTAATTGGAATTATGGCAAATTGCTTACTTGAACGTATCTCGATTACGAATTCTACCGCTACAATGTGTGAGGAATATTGCATCAATTTGGTCAACTTTATTCCAGCGATGACGGTCTCAATTGGTCATTTGAAAATTGATATCAGACTTGTCATCTGCCGACCAGGGTTCTCTGCTGTGATTTAGCAAGATAATTGAAATGTTAGATGAGGATAATGTTATCAAATCCCGTCAAGACGCGTGACTCGTTCTCTAGAAAACTTTTGCTACTTAAATGTTTAGATAATGATAATAATGCGTTCATCAGTAAGAGCTGGTCCAGGATTCACGTTTCGGCCTTGGCTCCTGTAGGCATTTACCAGAGGCGTCGATTTTCTGCCGGCAACAGAATCAAAGCAGAATCTACCTGCTCTAGCAGAGAAATGAAACAATTAGCAGAAAATAGCAGAGTTGACACTTTTATGAGAAACTGATGTTACATACCTTTGTTTTGACAATTCCAACGCAAGCATCATGTCCTCAGGTGAAAAGGTCTTTGTTCGTTGGCATTCCTGGATTTGACTATTCATCTTTGAACTGCTTGCTGAGTGGCGATCATGCATTCGCCTCATTTTTTCGCAGCTTCATTCACAAATTGCCTCATCTCGAATGGAGCAAAATACCGTTGATCGCAGTCATTGCAAAGAACAATCTATCAGATGGGAGTTAATATGACAAGCAAACAGCCAACGGACTTTGAATACAATTTTGTTGCTGCACATGCCAATGTACTAACAAAAACAGAGTCAACTATTTCACCAATATTTTCCTATCCTCCTCAAATATGTGCCTCCTTTCAAAAAGATTAGTTATAAGAGCAATCAAACAATCTTCAACACGCTCATATTGCAAAGTCATGGGAACAGTAAGCATCTGGCAAACGCCTCGGGAAGCCGTGTAAAAAATCTGAAATGTTAATTGAGTTCTGTGTTCAACATAGTTTTATGAGTACTAATGTCAATACTAAATTACTGTGGACCTACCTTTCCATTTCTAAATCATAAATGATCAATTCTTCGACAATTCTTCAACTCCCGTGCTCATTATTTCCTGGTGTGCACAAAATATAATTTTCTTTAAAGATGCAAGCATTAAATAATTGAAAACCAATTATAAAACCGCTTTGTTAAGGGGCCATCCATAAAGACGTCCGCAGCGTGGGGGAGGGTTGGCAAGTGCAGACATTTGCGGGTGTAAATGGGGGAGAAATGTCAAGGAAAACTGTAAACGTATACATACAGTCACTCGTATCCTGATTAAATAAGCTACTATTCGAGCCACGCAAAACTACTGCGTCAATGAGATGAAAACGAAGCTGCGAATTCGTGTGCTTCCTTACATTTTATTAATTTATAGCTGTCATTCATTTTCTTTACTTTAAAGACGATCGATCAGATCAGTAGTACTCGCACGTACTATTCAAACTAAAATATCACATTTGCTTCAAAAAATGTTGTCAAAATAGTGCATAGTGAATTTGACAGTTCAAAGAAATAGAAATCTGATTCGGAGTGTGCTTCGTAAATATTCACAATTATTGTGCATAAAAGCATATCGATCAAATAGCATACAGCAAATCGTGAGCACTCCCACACCATGGCCACAATACTATTTCAGTATTTGCAACAATGAACCATTGCTGTTATTGCGATAAGATATTGAACTGTGATTATGTATATATCGTTATCTTCAACATCTTGCATTCAACATCTATTTGTAAAGTCAAATTATATATGCATCATTTCGAGAAGGCTGTTGCCGATCGCTATGATATATTCCATATTGTTGCCTTTTGTCTTTTACAGACTTAACTTGGAGATTCTTGTCGATTGAATAAGCTTTCTTATGACTCTTTCCTTTCTAGGCTAGTATGCATACCTTGCTACTTATAAACTTATTTTCACAAAAACCTCATGAATGCTCATGATTTTCCCATGATCGCATCATGAGATATTATCCACATGAATGTTCGCATTACCACTCATTATATTCTCATCATAACCTCATGAGTTCTCCGCATTAAATTTCATGATTTCTCTGAGAAATTTTCGTAAGGGAACTGCTGCATGCATCAGAAATTGGATTCTTCTTGATGAGATCTAACAACCTTGACGTAGATAGGTACCTGGATGATCAGCTGAAATGATCATCAACTAACTGCTATTATTTCTATGGATCTAACATTCATTTAATATCTCAAAACGAGATCAGCCATTTTTTGTACATTGCAGTATCTGTAATTGCCGTTTTAGGGCAGGTTTCTACCGCAGCAGGCTGAAGTTCGATACCTCTGGGAATAGCTTGCTTGACTGATTTGCGTTTAAAGTTAGTGAAAGTGTCTTCCAACACATTAACAGATGAAATTACTTGGTCGCCATCGCAAGGCACAGCAGTACCACCTTTTTTACGATGGATTATCATTTGACTGCTTTTTGAAAATACTTTAGACTAGCATTTTTTTTGATAGTTGAGAGGCATCATTTTTTTCGCGTACCAGGATTCAATGTGTTTAAAATTATATGGATGTGGGCCATCTCTCAAACAAAATTCAATGAGTGCAAGATGCAAGTGAATTAGCACACGGTGAGCTGTGACTTTTCTCCCTGCCACTGTGTGATAAGCATACGTTGCTGTGCGACAATGCAATAATGTAGTATAGGCCTAATTTATTCGAGGAAGCTGTCGATGCTCGAAGCTCTCTCTGCATTGTTTTTCAAGAATACCAGCTGCTATATTTTCCACTTGATTTGATTGATAAACATGACTTAATCACACCAGCAGCTATTATGCGAATGAATTAAAGAAAGACATATCTCAAAACACATTGATTGATAATGCATCGTCTGAAATAATTGCATTTTCTGGCTATCATTCCTGTTGACGGATGTGCATGTGATAACATCTCTGAATTTTAGAATTCGGATATAATTTTAAACAATTCCATTTTTACTGCGTCCCCTTCCTTAAGCTTAACTACATTTTATTTAATTTTTATTCGTTTGACAAATTTAGTTTCATCAGTATGTACAGAGAGTAGTCATTCAATTATTTTATCGTACTACGTTTGCGTATGAATTCTCATCATCATTTCATTTTAGATCAATTTGATTACATGCTCTCATTGCACTCAATGAACTTTCATTGAGGGAATGAAGATGTAGCCCTACAGACAATGATAGAAAACAAGAATTGTAAGCAAATCAACACAAATGTAGCCTATGTCTAAAGCAAGGAATTATTAATTCTAAAAGTTCTTCTTTTCAAAAAGCATATTGGAACACTTAAACGTTTATTATGCATCATTGCTGCATAATAGATCAATCAAATACTTGTCTTGTTGTCAGTCTATAATCGATCTCCTCACAGATCACGAAATATCTTCGCTATTTTGTCTACAACTTGCTCATCCATCCGTCTGTCAACACATATGAGCATCCAGCATGCGATTAAATGGATATTCACCTCATGCTCATTTATTGACTTTGTTTTTCAAAAAATTCATTGCAAAAATCCCACTCCATTGTCATCATAAACATTGGGAATATTATGATATTGCTCATTCACTGAAGAGGACATCTCCTTTGATCGAGTTATATTGAGTCGCTTGCATACTTGCTAAACTTGCCTGCATGAACATGTCTAGCCGAGTTTTTGAGCTTCGGGGATTGAGTAGTCTACCAAGACTTACCGTATTCTTCACTGATGATATTTTCCATGAATGGATTAAATAAGCTTTACCAACACGCTATCCTGAGACGTCATATTTCATGAAACACTAATCAGATGCTAATACATGTTTGTAAATAAATGCAGAACAACAACAAGAAGACAGAAAGAATACAATCAAGCGAGAATAAGTGAAAAAAGAAGTTCGCATAATTAATTACTTTATCCCAAATTGTCACTTTTCTGAACTTGTTCGCTAGGTAAAATAGCGCATGAAAGATTCCTAAAATTGGAATATTGATTTGATTTTCAACTGAAGGTTTTATAGACTATACAACGTGTAAATTGAAAGATAAATATTGTTAAGTCTTTATGCGTTATTTTACATAACAAGCAAAATTGGACAGACTGTCTAGCCATGGATGATGACTTTCTATTGCATCAGTTTTCAGCTTTTAATCCATCATAGAAAGATAGTTGTTTGTTATCTCTTCCTTCTTGATCAGCATGCATCAAAATTGCCGCATCTATGTACGAGATCAATAATAGCTGCCAGTCACAATGAGCTGCTGAGGCATTGGCAACTTATTTATGTTCAATATTTTGCAAAAATTGACACTAATCTAGCGCACTATCGTGTTTTTACTACTCGTAACGGTTAGATGGGATGCCAATTGCATTGATTATGAGTTAATGCACCACGTATTGGAAAAGCAGTGCGCGTGACACGATCTCAGAATTCTCCAAACCTTTATACTGCAAGATGAACCCTGGTCATGTTCGTCGCAGGCTCCTGACCAATAAAACACTTTCTTCAATGAGTCAAGTTTGTAAAGTTTAGGAAGTGATTTGATGGAAATCAGCATGTACACAAAATATCTGACAGTTATTCTAAAATTAACACCAAAGTTTGACAGATACATATCTTATTTTAAGTTTATTGATTCATTTAATACCTCACTATTACGCGTGTAATGGAGTTGCATTTTGAATAGTGAGGTAGATATTCCGACAAATGATAATGCATTTTTATTGTGCATTAATTGATCCTTCAAGTAATGATGAAATATTTCATGACAAAGTTAAGCTGCATTGGCACAAACCGCAAAAGTATTCTAAAAAGGGGTTTTGAGAAGTATGTAGTGAACCCTGACATTATTTGGATTAAATCATAAGTTTGTCAAATACCGTCGAAAACCAAGATGGACACCACTCTAAATTTTAGATAGAAAAATTATAGAATTTATCCATTTCTGAACAGTGTGATGACAGCTAAATGAAAATATAGGCCTACGCGGCAGTCGGATTCAAATGCAATACGCTACAATGCGCTACAATGCGCATGCAGGTGGAAGCCGCTTTGAATTACTACAATGTAAATCGCTCAATACCAATCACATACGAAGGATGCAGCCAAAATATTTTTTGGTGTATTTCTGTATTCTCTTGGTATATATTTGTATGCTTTTCGTATGTTATTTCAAATGTGGTATGCTTTACATACTAAGCCATACCAGCACAATGTTAAAAGAAAGCATCAATTATGTCTAAAGTATGTTGATTTAAGGCCTTTTGTCAATAAAGATCACACTAATGTTACTACTGTTTTGTGAGTAGTGAGATAATGACATTCAAGAGTCAAACTTACAATACTGAATTCGATTTTAATACATATAAGTCTCAGGCATTTCATAAATAATCAATAAGTATTCAACCATCAACAATTATGCATTATGTAATTTTGAAGTTAAGCACATTAACAATCCGAAATAAAACCAACACATTATAATTCATGAACGCAAATACAGCTATGTTTGACATATATGGGTCAACATGGTTGCTCGGAAGTCATCGTTTAAATGAAATGAAGTTTATCAACTTAGTTCATAGAAATGAGCTAATTATGAGTCTTGTGAGTGCCATAAGACAAGAAGTAACGATGACATGCGGCTATAATTTCACAATAAATCTTTTCTCGTTAAATGTCACTCTATCAAACCAGAAATATTCACGACTGACATTTACTGGTAAAAAGTTATTTGACAGTAGTATGTAATATAACTTATTTTTGCCATGTGACATAAAGCTCTTCATACGAAGCACATACCAATGAGGACCAATTTGCATCAGGCCTCGTATATAAAACATACCAACAACTCGTATTTCACTGTAAAACAGCCAATCACAGATAGAATAGTTCGTATCGCTACATAGCAATCACATACAAAGGTAAGTGAGATTTCGCATGTAAAACATACCAAATCTCTGTCAGCATACGAGAATCTCGTATCAGATGCTAGTTTCAAATTGTAAGTGATTCTGGTATACAGTGTATGTTTGTATGTAATTTTCGTATCCAGCGATTTACAGTGTAGTTCAACGCTTAACCAGTTGACCATTGTGACAGCTGACTGGCAACTGAAGTGACAAATGCAAAATATGTCATAATTATTGTATCTACAGCGTTATTTCAGTTATTGAACAATTCAAAGTAATTATACAGGGTGATTTTAAAGTCCCTACCTGGTTTTAAATCAATGTCACAGACGCTACATTTATCGGATCGCCAATTATTTTACACCAAAATGTAGGTTCTTGAAGCTCCAAAGTTTTATATGGTATATTGATTATTATTTTTTTCCGTAATAATTAGCATAGAATTTTATTTGTATTTATTATGCAAAAAACGTCAATTGTCTCCCAATAATTTTCATCATCAAAATGAAATCATTACAAAATTTAAATCAATAAATTTGTACATATATATCGTGAAGGACTTAAAGAAACTGTTCAAAATGTCCACCTTCTTCAAGCAAACATAAAGATAGGCAGCTTTGAAAACTATTGAACGCTGCAGAAGTTTCGTGTAATGAAATCTGATAGATTTCTTCCATGATAAACTTTCGTAATTGTACCAGACTTGCTGGTTGTGTTGATGCACTCTGTGTTTGACTTGATCGGCACTTGTTGAATAGCATGAGGATTGCTCGAATCCCAAATCACACAATTATGACGGTTGACTCTTCCACTGTGGAACGTAGCCTCGTCAGAGAAACATAGTCTGTTCAAAAAGTTCTCATCGGCGGTAATCCGTAGTTGGAATTCATTGCACATGGTTACTCTCGCGGCTTTATCATCGGCAAACAGTTGCTGACAAAAAGAAAGTCTATACGGTTTCATCTTCAAATCGTCCCGCAACACATTCCGAACCGTGGAGAAGGAAGTCTCAGCAATTGCAGCTGCTTGCCGGATCGAAGAAGAAGAATCTTCTTCGAAGATGTTTTTAATTTCGTTGATCTTGTCTTCAGAGTGGCGAGGTCTATCACATCGGGATGCGTCTAAAACTGAACCAGTCTCCTTAAACTTGTTGAAGATTGATCTCATGGTCTTATGAGTCGGAATGCTCGATACCCCCTCATTTCTAAGATGTCTTTCAACTAATGTCACTGAATCAAACTTTGCCATAAGAAGAACAACTTTAACACGGTCTTCGACAGTCACCATTCTGTTAACAAATGCAATCGCGTTTTCTTTTGACAACAACCGCTTGCATTTATAAATGCTTAAGTTGACGATTTTCGAATTTTCAATCGATAATCAGATTTATGAGTTCTATTGTCATTTAGAAATGATGTGATGCTATGCACAATGAAGTAAATTATTTGAATTCTTTCCAGTGACGCACATCAATTTGAATGCTGAATTCTCATGAAAGAATAGAGTGAAGCAGCGTTATAACAAATTTCGTAGCCGAGGTTTAAGAATTTAATATACTCAATTTGTCATTTTTGATTTGTGACACAAGTCTTCAGAATAGCAATGTGTATACATTATAATCAATATACCATACAAAACTTTGGAGCTTCAGGTACATTTTGGTGTAGAATAATTGGCGATCCGATCAATGTAGCATCCATGACATTGATTTAAAACCAGGTAAGGACTTTAAAATCACCCTGTATACTTTGGAACAAATAATGTATGATTTAAAGAATGAAATAGATTACTGTATTCAAGTGACGGTCTACAAGTCATGATAGACATGTGAATACATTCAATGGCTTACTTCTCGTGTGAGAATTCGGTAACTTAAAAGCGGAATTCCAATTTCTTACGAATAATGTGCCTTAGTGCACCTTTGAGATTTCAGGAACGGATTTTGGTTGTCAAAGAAAATGCAAAATTCAAAGAAGAGTATTAGATGAAACTGCAGATAAATTTATGACAAAGCTTTTGTCAACATTGAAGAGTCTCAAAAGATTTCTAAAAGACTTTTGATTTGTTTCAAAAATAACATATGGAAACTTATTTATGCTTGATATATAGAAAGGAATTTGTGAGAAACCTGACAATGAACCTATTTGCGTTGGAAACAAGTAGTATATTTTCTCACATGTTTTTGTGAAAGAAATTTGATCCCTTTGCAATTTTGTATACGAAAAGTAAAATAGCTTTCATTGCGTTAAATTTCCTTGGTATTAAAACACGACATATTTCATCTGTTGACACAGGACTGAAGTAGCTCACAGACATGGAATGCTAGATTACGGGTTGACCACACTTCATTGACAATGAGACAACATCACAATTTTACGTGCAAGACAAGGGAAAGCACTAGAATAGAAAATTAATAATAGATAATAGACAACAGAAATTAGCAGAAGAACAGCTAATGTCCGATGAATAATTTTCTTGTGACAATTTTTGACAGAAACAAGAATTTTTGAGAAATTAAGTTTTTGCAATTTGAATTTCATGCAGGAATTACAGAGTAAGTAGATTTCTGATGATGGCCGCTTCAGATGGTCGAAGCATCAAGTTCGTCTTCCTATTTCTATCAAAAGCAAAATATCAAAAGGCTGGGAATACAGTTGTAATAACAGATTTAAAGTCGCAAAAAAGCAAGAAAATATAAGAAAAAACAGAAGGCAAAAGTAGCTATACCAAAATATATAAACAAAAGCAGTTAGATGCTCCTTCTGAACGCAGACAGAAGTCAGATTTGAGTCTCTTGATTGCCAAGACCTTCATTATGGCCAACTGGAGGGAATATCTTGCTCTAAAAACAACACGAAGTCACTGCTTGTGTTGTTCGTCTGTAGTTGCCGGGCAATTGCACCTTGTGATGCTCGCTTTGAGCACAGTGGACGGATTGTTCAGCTACTTTGGTAGGTGCCCACTGATACGGTCTTCTACATGTAGTCTACCGACATGTTTGCCACTGCTGACGCATTCATATGAATAGACGAGATATTTGATTGTTGTCCAGCAGGTCCTGGAGTCCTTGCAAGACCGAACAGGGATCTTAGTGGTCCTGAAGATGACAACTGTATAGGCTGCGGGATACATTCGGAGCAAGCTTCGAATTGATTCCTTGAAGTATGAAGCTGGTCTGTCTTCAGTGAACGGAGCCCTGATGTAGACTTGCTTCTTCTCTGGAATGTAAGATTTTTCCTCAGGGCTTGGTGGTTGCTGCATGTGCTTCTCGATGAAATACGATGGGTGCCCATTGCCCATCAGAGTTTCATTTGTGAGGTCCAATTCTGATTGAAAGTACTCCGGCGAACAAATCCGGCAAGCTCTCTCTGGTGGACAATCCAATTGCATTTCATCGAGAATCTCATGCAGTCATTACGAAGTCCGGAGGAAAATCCTTCATTCCAGTGAAGAAGCAGGTCTACAACAAGGCTCGATTTATTGGAGACAAACCAGTTTCGCACTTCAAGGAATCAATTCGAAATTTGTTCCGAATGTATCCCGCAGTCTATGCAGTTCTCACCTTCAGCATCACAAAGATGCATGCACCTTCTCACCAAAAAAGTCTCACCTTCTGCCTTGCAAAGACTTCCTACCAGCTCGACAACAATCAAATATTGTGTAATCCTACGAGTGCGTCTGCTGTAGTAGCAGACATATCGGCAAAACAACAAGGAGACTAGAAGACCGAAACAGTGAGCATCTACCAAAGTATCTAAACAAGTATAAGCACCGTCCACTGGTCGCAAAACGAAATATCATCCGTGCATCACAGTTACCGACATCACCCGCTCCAATATTCGTGTTATTTTTGGAGCAAGATATTCCCTTCAATTGGTCATAATGAAGGCCTTGGCGATCAAGAGACTCAAGCCTGACCTCAGTCTTCGCACAGAAGGAGCATATACTGTCTGTGATTATATCTTGGCAGCTACTTTTTCCTTCTCTTTTGTCCTTCGTTTTTCTTTTTTTGTGACTTAAAAAATGTTATTACAGATGTATTCCCAGCATTTTTATATTATCTGTCTTTCAGCTAATTTCTGTTGTCTATCATCTATTAAAATTTTTCCCTTATCTTACACGTAAAATTGATAATGCTGTCACATTGTTGATGAAGTGTGATCAACATTAATCATTACAACATTGGTCTTTGCAACATTAAATTAAAACCGTAATCTGACATTTCATGTCTGTGCGCTTTTAGTCCTGTGTCAACACGTGATCAGAATAGGCGAAACATGTCGTACTCGTGTGTGTTAACCATGTAAATCCAAGAGTGACACAGCTGCAATCCTGTGACCATCTATTTTTAAAATCTTCATAATTTCATGTGAAGGTACTTAGACATATTGACTATTAGATTCTATAGGCTATCAGAGAGCGACACTGCGTATTAGACAATCCTTATTGAAAGATAATCTTCCACACCTTATAAATGTGATATTTTACGAGTAGCTGCACTCCTTTCACATGCCCATTTTGTCAATATCGTATTTGTCCACCGGTGATTACTCAAATTAAAGCCATTTTGACATCATGCAGAAAATCATTGAGAGAATCTATCGTTGAATTTCTGAAAAAGCCAAAATTGGGGCTTCAAATCTTGAATTGCTATTTGTAGCACAGTGAAAATAATAAGTATCAGAGGGCAGAGAGACACAACCATAGAAATCCAACTTTTCTCTTTGTTTAAGACATCTACCATCAATTGCCAATAAAATATTTTAAATCCATTGTTTGAGGAAAAGTGGAATTCACATTTGAAACGGCCATATTGATGCGATGACTGATTTGGCTAAAGGCCGATTTCCATTGAGGTCGCATAGTCGTCCAGTCGTGCTATCGCATGGGTGCGCGCATTCTTCCCTACGATCACATTCATTGCCGATGCACGGTAAAGCGACCGGGTTGTTCTAGTAGCCAATTTCTTTTGATTTCGCTTGTGATTCATTCATTGACATTCGGAGGCATCGATCTCTTTCTCACACTCGTGCACTGAGGTTGGTTTTATGACCTAAGAATAGCTCAACATAAAGAATCAGTCGCTTAGCTTCATCGATGGTGAAAAGCACAGGGCGATGCAAAACCAGATAACGAAGGTCGTCAACGGAGAAAGCGGTGTGGTTCCCTTAACGATCAATGGAAACCATTTTTTCTCTTGTTGGGCGACGCAAATGCAGGCAGACGTCACTGTCACGGTTAAACCAATCAGAGCAACGAATCGACGGACAGTAGCGCGGCTGGACGACTTTGCGACCTCAATGGTAATCGGCCCTAAAGCTAACACCACCAATGAAACGAGCATCCGCTAATTGCACTGTGACGCTACTCTGCGAACGATAGATACAACGGAACATCAAAATCAGATGGGATGGGCTCAAAATCGACGGTGTTTGATAGGATTAAGCATAGAAATCCGAACTTTCGCTGTGTTTAAGTTAGTGAGACTAGAACGGACAACAGCTGTTTGTTTATGGAGGCTTCAGCTGCTCGGCTAAGCGCCGATTGCTAGATCTTTAGTAGAATGAAATTACTGAAGCATGCAACAGCTGCAGATTCTTGTCGCAAGGTGATTTATTGTAAATTATTTTTTCAAAATGTAATGATAATTACCAAGAATATTTACAAAGTACACAGATAAGCTGCCGGTAACGTCCAATTGTTTACCACTGGAAGGCGCCATCGTTTAGGTACCGTTATCATGACAACGCATGTCTACGACGCTCTATTGTTTAAATTGTCCATGGCCGTTCTAGTCCTTTATTATTATAGAACGTCGGATTTCTATGGATGCAGCCATTAAGAAGTTCAAATCCAAACCCGCTATTCTGTGTATTCTATGTCATTTTGTGTGGCAACGGTGCATGTCCGTTTAATGTTGCAGTGTCGGATTTCTATATTAGCCGATAATAAAGGACTAGAAATAACATGTACATCGCACTGCCATGGCAAGAGTACCCAAGCGGCCTACAGTGGTTGACAATCTTTATAGGCATTGGTACCTTGTCAGTGTACTTTGCTAAGATTCACAATTAACATCATCCCTCCTTTAGATAGCATGGATCCATTTCGGTAGAATAGCGCACATGACAAAGAGTATGTATATAGTAGAGTGTATATGTCAGCACACAGTGAACATTTTTACATCAAAAGTTTCAGTTTCTGCGGAAATAAAGTTCCTGGGGTCCAAAAAAATATTTCATCACTTTTTGAGCAGGTAAATATTTGCAAAATATTCCTGTGTTTATATATTAGCGACGTGGATCCACTATAAGTAGCATGAAACTTGTTAGATATAAAATGGAATGAAAATATAATAGCAAGTGTCTTAATGAGGCGGAAATTAGGTATAGAAAAATTTCATGAACTGCATATAATGCAAGTCTTCATACAAAAGTTGGCATCTTATTCTGCTTCTTGACTGAAATTTCAACTTTTCAATTCAATTTTCATCAGCATGATTTCATGTTTCTGTAAATTTATCATTCATTTCTTGAATCTGAATAGTAATGTGGACCCATTTGGTAGGGGAGGGTGGGGCACATTGAACATGTTTTTGAAATTTCCTCGATAGTTTGAATATACTAATTCAAATGAACCAATATCAAACTCGGATGAAAAGTTGAGGGCGTGCTAAGCAATCTCTGCGTTGCCAGACGATTCTGTGACATTTTATCACATCACAAATTGGATTCTAAATTTTTTACATAAGTGGTTCAATGTGCTCCATGCGTGGGGCACACTGAACCAAGCAGTGGGGTACATTGAGTCACCTTTATTTATTGCTTTGATGTTCAACTTCATTCGACTTTATAACTTTTCGAGAGAGGGAAGCCCAAAACGATCGATGTCGTCGATTTCTCTTTATTGGCGAGGCCTTTCAGCCGCTACAGGCAGCCATCTTCAGGCGAATGTTTACAAGCCATGCACGGAATGAATAATACTCAAGGTCTGACAAACTAAACGTGACAAGCAAAATCTATGCGTACACAAATAACATTCTCTCGTCAAAAGAACGATTAAGACATAATACTAATGAAGAAAAGTAAGTAGTAAAGAAAAAAGTCAAAAAAGGATGAAAGTCAAAAAAAGTTCCAGTGGTCACTAATACTGTGCTTCACGCTGTTGAAAGACTGAACTTTTCGTGTCCAGAGTGCCTCCTTCACAATACGTTTTCGCCACTGCGACTCCTTCTCCAACACTTCCATGGACCCCATGTCAATAAAATGGTCGCTCTCAAAAGAATGTCGAGCAACCTCCGATTGGTCAACGTCCACGGAGCGGATGGCCCGCATGTGTTCCTTTCTTCGCTCATCCACTGTCCTTCCCGTCTCGCCAACGTAACTCCATGAGCAATTCTCCTCTGAACATGACAGCTTGTATACCACCCCGAACTGCTTCGCAGGACTGGGTCTCTTTCTCACCAGTAAGCTTCCTAACGTCGTTGAAGGTCTCATCCCCACATTGACCCCAACTTCTTTGAGGATGTCTCGGACTTTCTCAGATAAACATGGCACATATGGAACTGATCCCTGAAACGTAATGTCGTCTCGGGAAACCGGTGCCGTCGACGTTGATTCTCCAGCTCGCCACCATCGCTGCACCTCAGACTCACTGAAACCATTGGCCCGCAAACAACCAAGTACAGCCTGCTTTTCTGTTTGAACTTCATCGGATGAGCAAATTCTTGTAGCTCTGCTGGACAACGATCGCACCAAGCCCTTGAACACACTGGTTGGATGAGATGACCCACGGTTTATGTAGCGTCCCGTGTGCGTAGGTTTTCGGTAAACTGAGAACGAAAACCTCGATTGACCACGCTCGACTAGGATGTCCAGGAAAGGAATTCTCCCCTCTTGCTCACGCTCAACTGTAAATTTGATGCTCGGTCTTAATCCATTGAGGAAGCTTACGAAGTTGTCAAGTCTCGATTCATTCTCCTTCCAGCAGATCAATATGTCGTCCACATATCTGATCCAAAACTCTGGGACTTCAAATCCTTGAGTAGGAGCTAGTAGGTTTACCATTTTTTCAAAATGAGCCATAAACAGGTTTGCTGCAATAGGTCCTAAACTGGAACCCATAGCAACACCCGAAGTTTGTATGAACAAGCCATCGTGCCCTTGGAAATAGCAGGAAGTTAAGACCAACCTTGATAACTCAATGATCTCATTCACCGATAAACTGGTTCGCGAAGGAAGAGTGTCATCACCACTTAGTAATTCGCGGAACACCTCAAGCGTCTCAGGAACAGGGACATTCGTGAAAAGTGACTCGACGTCCAGTGACACCAAAGAACCCTTGTTCGGATGTAAAGATCGCAGACGTTGCACTGCATCCGTTGAATTCAGCACAAATGAATCATGTAGAGACATAAAAGGTTTCATAATATCAGCCAACAGTCTCGAAATTGGAGAAAATAAGCTCCCGGACATGGAAACGATGGGACGGAGAGGAACACCATCTTTATGAATCTTAGGCAATCCAAAAAAGTGCGGAGTCTGAAAATGAGTGGGACACAGTCTAAGCATTTCAACTCTGCTCATTCTTCCACTGCTCACTGCAGCTGAAAAACAAGTGTGCAAAGTCTTTCGATATCTGCCACTTGGATCTTTGGCACAGCGTACATGGGGCCCAGAGGAAATCAACTCATCAAGTTTGCCATGATAATCCAACCGATTCAACACGACAGTGGCATTACCTTTATCAGCTTGAAGTATCACAATGTTCTTCATGTCCTTCAACTTTGAAAGAGCAAATCTTTCCTCAGCCGACAAATTAGGAAGTGGAGGCTTCGCGTTCCTCACAAGACTCGAAACTTTGCGCCGGACAAAACCTTTATCTTCCTCGGAGCAGGCACTCATTGAAGACTCGATCGAAGCGATGAAGTCGGAGACAGGCACCTTTCTTGGTGCAACCGCAAAATTCAATCCTTTTTCAAGGACTCTCATTTCATCAGCACTAAAAGTTTCGGTGCTCAAGTTCACCACACTCGATGATGTATTATCGGAAGATCCATTATCACTGTGACGATGACGTGGACCACGGTAAAGCTCGTAAAGACGTTGAAGACGGTTCTCAAAACGAAGAGAAACACACTCCTTATGAGACATCTTGACATCAGAGATGTAGCTCAACACTCTGTCCAACAAAGGATGATTGACCATCATTGCAGTGAGGCACATTTGACGGAGTTCCAGGTGGTAACTCATCCTCCTACTGCGAAACTTCAACGTGGCAATTTCCTGACGTAGAATCAGGCGCTGAATTCTTACACACAATGACCGGTTGAAGGACATTTTATAAGGAAGGGAAAACCATAAGGAACGCGGAAGAAAGTCCAAATCAACACACTTGTGAAAGAAACGAATACACTCTTGAAGCCGGATTAATTGCTTGTTTTCCGTAATGACTTTGTTCACGATAACAGCACATCTCCCTCCAAATGCGCGCTTGATTTCACAGAAGAGAGGGCCAGGCATTGTAACTTTTCGAGAGAGGGAAGCCCAAAACGATCGATGTCGTCGATTTCTCTTTATTGGCGAGGCCTTTCAGCCGCTACAGGCAGCCATCTTCAGGCGAATGTTTACAAGCCATGCACGGAATGAATAATACTCAAGGTCTGACAAACTAAACGTGACAAGCAAAATCTATGCGTACACAAATAACATTCTCTCGTCAAAAGAACGATTAAGACATAATACTAATGAAGAAAAGTAAGTAGTAAAGAAAAAAGTCAAAAAAGGATGAAAGTCAAAAAAAGTTCCAGTGGTCACTAATACTGTGCTTCACGCTGTTGAAAGACTGAACTTTTCGTGTCCAGAGTGCCTCCTTCACAATACGTTTTCGCCACTGCGACTCCTTCTCCAACACTTCCATGGACCCCATGTCAATAAAATGGTCGCTCTCAAAAGAATGTCGAGCAACCTCCGAACGGTCAACGTCCACGGAGCGGATGGCCCGCATGTGTTCCTTTCTTCGCTCATCCACTGTCCTTCCCGTCTCGCCAACGTAACTCCATGAGCAATTCTCCTCTGAACATGACAGCTTGTATACCACCCCGAACTGCTTCGCAGGACTGGGTCTCTTTCTCACCAGTAAGCTTCCTAACGTCGTTGAAGGTCTCATCCCCACATTGACCCCAACTTCTTTGAGGATGTCTCGGACTTTCTCAGATAAACATGGCACATATGGAACTGATCCCTGAAACGTAATGTCGTCTCGGGAAACCGGTGCCGTCGACGTTGATTCTCCAGCTCGCCACCATCGCTGCACCTCAGACTCACTGAAACCATTGGCCCGCAAACAACCAAGTACAGCCTGCTTTTCTGTTTGAACTTCATCGGATAAGCAAATTCTTGTAGCTCTGCTGGACAACGATCGCACCAAGCCCTTGAACACACTGGTTGGATGAGATGACCCACGGTTTATGTAGCGTCCCGTGTGCGTAGGTTTTCGGTAAACTGAGAACGAAAACCTCGATTGACCACGCTCGACTAGGATGTCCAGGAAAGGAATTCTCCCCTCTTGCTCACGCTCAACTGTAAATTTGATGCTCGGTCTTAATCCATTGAGGAAGCTTACGAAGTTGTCAAGTCTCGATTCATTCTCCTTCCAGCAGATCAATATGTCGTCCACATATCTGATCCAAAACTCTGGGACTTCAAATCCTTGAGTAGGAGCTAGTAGGTTTACCATTTTTTCAAAATGAGCCATAAACAGGTTTGCTGCAATAGGTCCTAAACTGGAACCCATAGCAACACCCGAAGTTTGTATGAACAAGCCATCGTGCCCTTGGAAATAGCAGGAAGTTAAGACCAACCTTGATAACTCAATGATCTCATTCACCGATAAACTGGTTCGCGAAGGAAGAGTGTCATCACCACTTAGTAATTCGCGGAACACCTCAAGCGTCTCAGGAACAGGGACATTCGTGAAAAGTGACTCGACGTCCAGTGACACCAAAGAACCCTTGTTCGGATGTAAAGATCGCAGACGTTGCACTGCATCCGTTGAATTCAGCACAAATGAATCATGTAGAGACATAAAAGGTTTCATAATATCAGCCAACAGTCTCGAAATTGGAGAAAATAAGCTCCCGGACATGGAAACGATGGGACGGAGAGGAACACCATCTTTATGAATCTTAGGCAATCCAAAAAAGTGCGGAGTCTGAAAATGAGTGGGACACAGTCTAAGCATTTCAACTCTGCTCATTCTTCCACTGCTCACTGCAGCTGAAAAACAAGTGTGCAAAGTCTTTCGATATCTGCCACTTGGATCTTTGGCACAGCGTACATGGGGCCCAGAGGAAATCAACTCATCAAGTTTGCCATGATAATCCAACCGATTCAACACGACAGTGGCATTACCTTTATCAGCTTGAAGTATCACAATGTTCTTCATGTCCTTCAACTTTGAAAGAGCAGATCTTTCCTCAGCCGACAAATTAGGAAGTGGAGGCTTCGCGTTCCTCACAAGACTCGAAACTTTGCGCCGGACAAAACCTTTATCTTCCTCGGAGCAGGCACTCATTGAAGACTCGATCGAAGCGATGAAGTCGGAGACAGGCACCTTTCTTGGTGCAACCGCAAAATTCAATCCTTTTTCAAGGACTCTCATTTCATCAGCACTAAAAGTTTCGGTGCTCAAGTTCACCACACTCGATGTATTATCGGAAGATCCATTATCACTGTGACGATGACGTGGACCACGGTAAAGCTCGTAAAGACGTTGAAGACGGTTCTCAAAACGAAGAGAAACACACTCCTTATGAGACATCTTGACATCAGAGATGTAGCTCAACACTCTGTCCAACAAAGGATGATTGACCATCATTGCAGTGAGGCACATTTGACGGAGTTCCAGGTGGTAACTCATCCTCCTACTGCGAAACTTCAACGTGGCAATTTCCTGACGTAGAATCAGGCGCTGAATTCTTACACACAATGACCGGTTGAAGGACATTTTATAAGGAAGGGAAAACCATAAGGAACGCGGAAGAAAGTCCAAATCAACACACTTGTGAAAGAAACGAATACACTCTTGAAGCCGGATTAATTGCTTGTTTTCCGTAATGACTTTGTTCACGATAACAGCACATCTCCCTCCAAATGCGCGCTTGATTTCACAGAAGAGAGGGCCAGGCATTGTAACTTTTCGAGAGAGGGAAGCCCAAAACGATCGATGTCGTCGATTTCTCTTTATTGGCGAGGCCTTTCAGCCGCTACAGGCAGCCATCTTCAGGCGAATGTTTACAAGCCATGCACGGAATGAATAATACTCAAGGTCTGACAAACTAAACGTGACAAGCAAAATCTATGCGTACACAAATAACATTCTCTCGTCAAAAGAACGATTAAGACATAATACTAATGAAGAAAAGTAAGTAGTAAAGAAAAAAGTCAAAAAAAGGATGAAAGTCAAAAAAAGTTCCAGTGGTCACTAATACTGTGCTTCACGCTGTTGAAAGACTGAACTTTTCGTGTCCAGAGTGCCTCCTTCACAATACGTTTTCGCCACTGCGACTCCTTCTCCAACACTTCCATGGACCCCATGTCAATAAAATGGTCGCTCTCAAAAGAATGTCGAGCATCCGCTCCGTGGACGTTGACCGTTCGGAGGTTGCTCGACATTCTTTTGAGAGCGACCATTTTATTGACATGGGGTCCATGGAAGTGTTGGAGAAGGAGTCGCAGTGGCGAAAACGTATTGTGAAGGAGGCACTCTGGACACGAAAAGTTCAGTCTTTCAACAGCGTGAAGCACAGTATTAGTGACCACTGGAACTTTTTTTGACTTTCATCCTTTTTTGACTTTTTTCTTTACTACTTACTTTTCTTCATTAGTATTATGTCTTAATCGTTCTTTTGACGAGAGAATGTTATTTGTGTACGCATAGATTTTGCTTGTCACGTTTAGTTTGTCAGACCTTGAGTATTATTCATTCCGTGCATGGCTTGTAAACATTCGCCTGAAGATGGCTGCCTGTAGCGGCTGAAAGGCCTCGCCAATAAAGAGAAATCGACGACATCGATCGTTTTGGGCTTCCCTCTCTCGAAAAGTTACAATGCCTGGCCCTCTCTTCTGTGAAATTCGACTTTATGTAGCAGATCTATAGCCTCAGTTCATGAATTATCATAATCATACAGCAAAATTCATAGATTGAGAATTATATTGGCAAAAATGATAACAAATGTTTGATATGAAAAAATGCATGATAATTTCGGAAAGCAAAATGTTCATAGACCATCAGAGTTCTCAGATTAATAGCCTTATTCATTGATAGAAAGAGCCTTGGTAAGAACATTAATGCAAAATTGCTAAATACATTGATATACAAGTACATTTATCATTGTTGTCATCAATTTGAGCATGCCTGTAGGCATTACGCATTGCATACATACGCACGTACATGTAAGACACGAGTAGGCCTAGGCAAAAGAGCTGAGAAATCCTCAAATTCCAAAACATCAATTCATTTTTTTTGACTTAGTGTATTCAAACCCAAATCATTTTGAAAGAGATCACTAATTTTTATCAATTCATCAATTAAAAATGATTTTTATCAATATTGATTCTTCGCCATGCTGCTGTGGTGTTTTGTTCTCGAAAAGAGTTGCAGCGCACAAAAACGAATACCGTAACTGCTCAATTATTTCTAAATAGTCAATTTGATAAAACCAATTTGCAGCATAATCACATGTGAAACTTGTAAATCATTTCGTTCAATTTATACAAAAAATATGATTGTCGAGGTGGAGCACTATGAACCATGTTGAAAATGCTCCATCGTGGGTGATTCAATGGGCCCCACATCATGAACTTTTCAAAAACGTGTTCCTCGTGTGCAAATAAGGCTGCATTCATACGATGAATGATCTGTATGCATAATTTTGAAGAATAATTAACCATTGAAGCATTTCTGAAGAATATTATGTATCAAAATCACGTATCTTTAACTCTGTCTTGGTTCTAATAACAGAAAAAGATGAGCAATGATGGCTCAAAATACATAAAACGTTGCTGAAACTTGTCCAATAAAGCTAACTTTGTCGGATATTAGTTTACTCAAGCTGTAATTGATACAAATCGTCAACACAAGATTGTTCGCTGCTGGCAGTTCTTTTTGTGAAGTTGAAATCTCCACTCAGTTAACATATTTAATTCAATTATCAATGGTGAGATGTCTAAAATAATTTTCCTTTTTCTCCGAGAAGCAGAAATTTCCTGAGGCTTTGTCATTTTTTATTCAATTTATTATAGTTTCGTGACAAAAACTGGCTGGGCGTTGGCTGTTCAGTTTTGAACAACAGTTTCACACTTTCTCCAGGACATGCAGAATATTGTTAATCTGAAATATCCCCTGTGATACAAGATCACATTATCGAACTGACAAGTCAATAGGCAGCAGCATAAAACATGTAAACTGAAATTTACATGAAAATTGCAAATATGAAATATCATTTCACGTGAAAACAGTGAGAAACCATTAACATTGCATGTTTTACGTTAAATATGAAATACACAGCAGGTCTGGAAGGCTATGTACAGTACCTCTTAAACAATTACATGGCAACAGCCAGTGTGTTCGTCGTTATACAGGATTTGCAGATATTCACCTGAAAACCTCTGACGCTTGAGGAATTGGATATTGGAGTTCTAGGCATGTTGTACTGATAACCTTCAATATTATATTAAGCTTCATTTAATCCGAAACCTTAGGTCACGTGGTCAGTGAGAATGCAGCAATATATGAATGAACGAAACCGAATGAACTGGATCAAAGAATTAGACAGGTCGTCTCTTCTTCTGTTTGAATAGAAAGGAAACATTGAAACATGTAACGCTAATGAAATGGCACAATCTGCTGACATAATACCATAGAAATCGAACACTGAGCAGCCAGTTCAACGTTAAATACGCCAAATTGTGCAAAGTTTCAGTGAGTGTCATCAACCGGATTAAACAGCAAAGAGACACAGTCCATGTCAAGTTCTACAGAAAAGTTAGTGAACGTTTTTTCGTGCGCCTTCTAGCTTTTTTCATAATGATCGGAAAGGACCAACATTATCGAGATAAATTTTGCGCAATGATCTGAATTCTTCGAATCTGAAGGAATCATGGCGATCAGAGCATTTTGGAGAAATTAAAAGCAATCCGCAAACGGCGCACGACTATTTTTCCTATCTCTGCAAGGTATTAAAAATTTCTTTTTGCCCACTTAGCAAGTTCCTGCATGTGCTATCGCTTTGAATGAGTTTGCGCTTCTAGCAAAGTGATGCTATATAACAATTTAGTTCTGTGAACTGGACTAAGATAGCAATTTAAGTGTTTCGTCCACTGAATGGAGAAAATGTTGTCAGTCTCATTTCAATTTTGATATTTCCAAAGATTGAACCTGTAAGCTTATTACATCTTGTTCCAAATGTTATCGCAAATTCGGATGTATATTTCAACCTACCTGAGGTAACTCTGCCTCCAGAGGAAAAGTCGGGAGACTCCACGGAATAGATTTGGCGATTGTGGAGAACAGTTCTATTGACAGCTGGTAAATACCGCACTACGGGATTCTTATTTGATGGCTGTGTCTGAGGCAGCGATAGCTCGCTGGTTGCTTGATGTCAGGTTTGGTTCTGGTCAGTTCCTGACCCCTCCGACCCCTCCGAGATAGTGCTCATGACTGGGGGAGAAACCCTGATAGCTGGCAATGTGCCCCTTAGATGCCACTGTCAACGCTAGTGGGCAACGTCCATGACACTGTTCAGGATTGCTGACAGGATTTTTTCTTTTGAAGTCAACATGCTACAGGTGCTAGCGAACCGGCGATAAGGACCTTAATGGGACCTTCTTGATAAGAGCAGCTATGTACCTTGTCGGCTTAATGGAGTGTCCGTGTATGCCTCCATTGACAGCAAAATGTGTGTTGGTGTCATATCTTTCGATAGCATTAGTCGCAGTGTACTTTTGAAAAATTATCGAGCTATGGAATGAGCTCGGCGTATATAGATCTTTCAAAATCATATTCATCAAATCGAATAAACTGCATACGGTTTAATGGCAAACACACTGAGTGTGTTTATCTAATGGATAAAGGCATTCCACAAGGATCAGAATGGGGTCCATTGGTTTGGAAGGTTTGGAGGTCTCAATGATCTGCTTAAATTGCAGCTTATGCAGATGACATTACTATCTGGATGATAGAGACAACTGCAGCGGAAGTTCAGGCAAACTTGATTATGTAATGCTCCGTATTCTGCATTGGTTCAACGAAAATCATTTGGTTCTGAACATTAGTGAATGTCAATGCCTTAGTTTGGGAAAAGTTTCAGATGAACTCGTGTTCGAAATTGACAGTACTCTGATTTTGAATCAAGGTGGAACTTCCGCTATTGGGGGTCTCTATTGACAGCAAGCTTCAATATGATGAACATACGAAATCAGTTTCACCCAAAGTAGCTTGGAAACTTTGCTGCATAACCCAATAAAAATCCCTGGGTTAATAGGGATATTCGCTGGAGATTAATTCAGACATGCATCCTCCCTCATTTTGAATATGCCTCTCTTCCTTTGGTATTCACACCTGCCTCGTCCATCAAAAGGTTAGATAGTGTGTTTGAAAAATGTGTCAGACACGCGTTGAGAGACTACAAAATTCCTCTTCTTGAGTTAATTAGATTCACACTGGAAACACTGACTTTATCAGAAAGAAGACAGTGTTCAGTTTTACGACTGATGCAATGCGTTGCAAAAGTCAATGAAGCATATTGAAAATTGTGGTATGGAGAATTTCTTATTCAACCAACAATTCTGTGTGGGACACTGCGAAAACTTCATCGGAACTGATCACCGCCGCTTCCAAAGTGCCCACAGAAATGAATTTACTCGACCTGAATGGAGGACAAAAGCTTATGGCAACTAATCCATCAGAAACTTTGGTCCAAGCAAACCTTTGATGCAAAGTTTCGTTTCATACAACATGCAACATTTCTAGTTTGTTTTATTTCGCATTTTCTGACACTTGTTTAGGGGACTGTCTATGCCGCTGTGCAATGTGTCGATATTACACGAATATCAGGATACGCCAAACATCTTGAATTTCACCCAGAATCGCATGTTAAACCGATAAAATAATAAATTTAAGTAAGAAGAGATTATTTAGATATCATAATTCATATAAATACTGAGAGAAACAACCGTGAGAGCTCGAAAACTGTTTTTTACGGTCGATATTACCCGACATCTTCCACGCATGGTGCAAATAATTCATAAAGGGATGCATTCACATCTTGTGAAGGCAATATTCTAATAGACAGTAAACAATAATGATAAAATAATGGCTATTTAGTCAGTATCTTGTTGAAAAATGCTGTTTGGTACCTATCGACAGCGGTGTCGATATTACCGACATTTATGCATCGACTCCATATACACGGTGTGTCCGAATTAAATTTAGTGGTCTAACAGGACCCGATTTAGATTCCACTTTTGTAGGTTTGTATG
Source organism: Prostheceraeus crozeri (assembly GCA_907163375.1). Lineage (NCBI taxonomy): Eukaryota > Metazoa > Platyhelminthes > Polycladida > Euryleptidae > Prostheceraeus > Prostheceraeus crozeri. The sequence continues at coordinate 431,446 of CAJQUW010000328.1, forward strand.
GACCTCTCTGATAACTTTAAAGCAAATTTTAAAATCTTTCATCGAGGGCTTTCTTCTGTAGGTCCACCATTCCAAAATGGCGACCTGATTACCATATATGGCAGGTCAGATTTCAATCTCTTAAACTAATATGGATCCAATATTGCTCAACCATGGCATTTTTTGAGAAATCGACTGAGGGCTTTCTTTTGTAGGCCCACCAATCCAAAATGGCGACCTAACTACCGCACATGGCAGGTGAGAAAAATATTTTTGAGATGACCCGTCTCAGTTTTCATTCCCTTAGCTTAAAATGGATCCAATATTGCTCAACCATGGCATTTTTTGAGAAATCGACGGATGGCTTTCCTCTTAAACGCCAGAAATGTATAAGATGCCGACTTATCTTCCTGCTTGTCTGGCGTTTATTACTGAATCTGCAACGTTGCTTATATTGTATTATGTACAGTCCTCAACTTGAGCTATACACCGTAAGAATCGCTAAGTCTCAGTTCTCCGGATGTAGATCATGATTAAAATGAGGTCTGCAACATAGAAGTGGATAATAGTACACTAGAATGGAAGTTTGATATCTTGCCTATGTACAATGATGGCACATGGAAAAATCTATGGTTTGTAGATCAGATTCGATCTAAAACATGGTATCATAGTGAAACTATTTTCCCAGTTGGTTGTGGAAGTTGTTGACACCTAATTACAGGATTTTCATTAAGAGAATTGCAAGTGAGATGGCGGCATTGTTTCATGTGAAATAGCCTACTATTCTATGGATTAATATACTTTGTCTATTTGTAGCAGTCAATGACAGCTGTTATACAATTATTCAATACTGGAATAAGAACTAAAATTTGGTTCACAAAGTTATAATTGAAAGTAGTCGGTGTGCTGTTTGTAAGAACATCTGAAGAATTCACAGATAGAAAGTCTAATTATTGGATAATTTCTTCTTCAAGCGGCTAAGAAACCTGGCGCTTTTCTGGAATAAACACATTGAAAGTTTCTTTACCGACAATCATTTCTCAAGTAAATGAAATGTCGCTGGAACTTTTCAATTAATCATTGAATGACACATGTGATATTTTGGAAGCTGATATTCGAATAGATGTAGAGATTTTGAAAATCATTCAAATTTAGTGAACAGGGGAAACCCTTTAAAGTAAAATGAATACTCTAAGATTTCTTGGCCTCTGATTTCAAGCTGGAGTTATGCATGTTCTGTAAATCGACATTACAAGTTGCATAAGAGTCTGATTATGTTATTGATAGATTATCGGAGCGATATTTCAAAATGATGAACGTACAGAACGTTTAAAAGGATTTCCTTCTTTGTCATCCTGTCAGCGCAGCATTTTGTAAATTAACTAATGCCTTTGAGTACATGGTCTTTTGACATGGGCCAACAATCCAGATCAAGAATTGGCCTGATAAATATAAATGCCAATCAAAAAACATGGAAACCAGATCGCACAAGTTGCATTTTGCCCCAACTAAGTTCCCGCGGCGTGTGCCATAATTTTCATGTAATTTCCATTCTAGGACTTTCTATGGTATTGTTAATTTCTGTGTATAAGAAATGACTGAATTTAGGAATTCCATGCATAGATTTTACAGTATATGGTTCTATGTCCCGCATACTATGGCAAATTATTTTTGTAGAAAATACTGATTATCATAGTTTCTATTTTTAATTGAACAACTTGGTAAAATTTGCTTCAAATATCATTAAACAGTTAACGAGGACTTTCTCTAGAGACAGTCCTAAGACATTCTGTGACACAAAAATAGCAAAATATCAAAATATAAAACGCTGAAAAGTTCTCACTGATAAGGATTTCACTTTTTGAAATTGTAATTTATTGTGACTGAGCAATTGCTGCAATTTGTGAACGTGACAGGAGTTGGCAAAAAATATGAGTAAGTAGTAACTGCTTCGGTAATGCTGATCCAAAAGTCCCATTCAGCCAGAATTCGTTTTCTTTCTCGTTGGTTATCGGAACCACTTTTTTCTTTGGTTGAACCAACCCTTCATCAGCGGCTTGTTTCATTTGGGAATCAAGTGATTTTCTTGACAGTCTAAATTCGTAGTCTTTGAAAATTGATATATTTCTATCCAAGGTGTTCTTAAAGAAATATTGTATTTCAGTATAGAGATCTTTTAGAATCTGAGGTGTATATCGCTGTCTATTTTCTTTCCTAACATCGCACCAGAAATATCGAAGGCAGTAATCTAACTCTTCGGTGATGAGCTCTTCTACTTTTTACAGGACTTTTGGTATATCATCGTTCATCCTTAGTCTCCAATCTGCCAAACAAGTTTCAAAAACATTCATCGCCCATTTTGATTTGTTGATCGTGTTTATGGGAGTGGCATTTGATGTACTTTTCTAGTTGATCAGACGTTGTGGATGCAAATCTTCGGTTAGATGTAAACGCTTCCATTTCTTAATTGAATGTGAAGTATATCTAAGCGTAGCATTAATGTTGTCAAATGATTTGAATTTTAAAATATCTAACTTCGTTCTATAGTACATGACATGGAAATCCACTCTTAATTAACACCCTGTGACAGGGAACCCTAGTTATCTGCGCTACGCTTGGTCAAGCTAGGTTCGATAACTAGGGTTCCCTGCCTGTGATCATAGAAGTAGATTTTCTACGGTATTTCTAATTTCGATGCCTGTGATGGAAATCTTGACACCTGCGAACTTCTATGACTTTCTTTTTCCATAACATGGAAATCCACTCTTTAGACAACACCTGTGATAGAAATCTTGACATCTATGAAGGGACAGTGGATTTCGAGAAATACTGTAAAATCTATGTTGATAATTAACAGACTTGCAGATTTCCATGCCACACAGAAATTACTCGGACGCAAAGCATCCGAGTACTTTCTGTATAGCATGGAAATCCTAAAGTCAGTCATTTCTTATCATATATATATATATATATCACTATCTATGATCAACATTATTATTAGCCTATAGCATGGACACTAGCATGGATGGATGAAGTATATGATAAACCACTGTTTTGCGGAGTGAACCAAGGATCATCTACGAGTGCGAAGCACGAGTAGATGTCTTGGTTTACTCCGAAAAAAATTGGTTTATCAATATTTCTATTCCGATCATATAAGTAATATTATTACACTGACTTCGATGTATTACACGGTCAGAATCTGCGAATATGATGCTACGGTATATGCTCAGATGAAAAAATCAGCTCAACGCGGTAACGTAAAACCAAAGAAAAGAGCATTGCCAATTGATCTAGAACAAGAGAACGATTTGTGGGAAAATGGTAGTTTTGGAATTTCAAATCCAGATCAGCTAATCCACACACTTATTTATCATTTGGGAGTTCATTTGAGCCTTAGAGCGGCTAAAGAACATCATGATATGGAATTTGGAGACGAATCTCAATTAATTCTTTGTAAAGAAGTGATGATAAAGAATATTTGAAATACGTTGAAAGAATGTCAAAAAACAAGCGTTATGGATTAAAATGTGCCAGAATGGACCCCAAAGAGACTCGAGTTTATCAGAACACGGACAACCCAGATCGATGTGTGATCAAATTATATAAAGAGTACATTCGACATAGACCAGATGGTGCGTGCAAAGCATTTTATCTGACGCCCTTACAGAAACATCAAATAAAAGGAGCTGTTTGGTACAAACGCTGCCCAATGGGGATTCATAAAATTGAAAATACCACTAAAACGTTGATGAAAAATATTGCAAAAGACGGCGAATTCTTTACGACGCACTGCTAAGACTCGACTTGTACAAGGCGGCATATCCAAGGAGGTTGCAGCACTCAAAACAGGTCGAATCAATGAAAAAGCAGATAGTGCCTACATTCATGCCGAGGTATTCGAGAAAGATATGTCGAAAGTGCTGTATGGATCATATGAAGCTACAACAAACAATGTTGTATCTACAAACAACACAAACACACGAGAAAACAAGTCTATCAATTTTTATGGATGTACTTTTAACAATTGCACTTTATGATGTGTTACTCTATTATTTGTATTGGGTTGGACACTAAGCTCAGACTCATCTCGTAATTATTAATAATTTATTAGTTATCTGTAAGAGTGTATTAGTGGTTTAGAAGTCTAAGACAATTCCGTCTTCAATTTTTTGAATCTGGCACATCTTACAGCTCTCATGGAGCATTTAAGAGCTAATTCTTTTCGCTTCGGTGAGTCAGAACTTAGTTTTCAATCATAGTACTGTTTCAATCGTTAAAGTGTGTTATAACACACTACAGGTAATCTACTCCCAGGTAATCTACTGCAGTAGATTACCTGAGAAAGATATTGCAGTTCAAAATATACATGTTGAATATGGATATCTAAGCGTATTTTACTCAATTATAATCGACCGCCTAATTGCATTAGGGGCATAGCACATGAGGCGAATACATGGGCATCTATCAATGATATATCGATGTCCATGATCAATCTGATCCTATATCCCGAACATAGTCATGGAAATCTGTAATACTTAGATTTCTAAATTTTAAACTAATTTTCAATAATATAATATGCCTGAGAAATCAATTCTCTGCCACAATTTCACTATTGTCTAACTGTCAAGCCTACGAAGAATGAATGATTCATTTCTAGAAGAATATTTTGACGAATTCGATTCTCTTATGATGGACTTTTTCAATGATGACTGTACACAACAAGCTACTTCTGCATCAACCTCTAGATTTGCTACAACATCATCAGAAGAAATACAAGAACATTTGAAAAGAAGAGTACCTGAGGGAACCAATAAGAAAGAAAATTCATGTGTAAAGCTGTTCAAATCATGGCATAGTGAATGGAAAATAAGACTCGATGGGTACAAGATGTTCCATGAGCTGGAAGAGATGAGCGATAGCGATTTGAATTACTGCTTAAAGTTTTTTTGGCAGATGTGCGTAAACAGGACGGAACGAAATACCCGCCAAAATCGTTAAAGTCTATATTTGCAATGATACAACATTATTTACAATACGAATGCGGTAGAGATTGGTCATTGTTCAAATCTATAGAGTTCAAAGAGGCACGCGATGTCCTTGACGCAGAAATGAGAGTCAGCACAGAAGAAGGAAATGTTGCAGCCCCAAAACGCGCAGAACCAATATCTGAGGATGATGAAAAGGAATTATGGCAGAAGGGTATTCTAGGATCTGGTACACCAACTCAACTCCAAGAAAGTCTGATTTACTGTCTCGGAATTCAATTGGGATTACGTGCAGCAGCAGAACATAAGCAGTTGAAGTTTGGAAACAACAGTCAACTGAAGCTAATAACAGAAAATGGAGAGAAGGTTCTTCGATACACAGAACATGTATCAAAATGCAAAAACTTTGGTCTGAAGCAATCGACATTGGATCCAAAATCTGTAAGAATATTCCCTAACAAAGAAAACCCCAGTCGCTGCGTGATAAACCTTTATGAACTGTACATTTCGCATAGACCGACTGAATGTAAATTGCCTGATTTCTACCTAGCGAGGATCAATAATCCGACTTCATCAGTGTGGTACAAAGCTCAACCTTTGGGAATTCATCAGATTGAAGGTGTTACCAAGCGATTCATGTCTAGCATTGGCAAAACAGGATATTACACGAATACAAGCTTACGCCGCTCAGCTAAGACAAGGTTGGTGAAGGCAGGGATACCGAAAGAGGTGGTAAAGAAACGCATGGGCCATATATCAGACGCCGATGAGGTCTATATTCATGAGCAGCTGATGGAAAGAGAAATGGGAAGCATACTCTCTGGTTCAAACCCACAGCCTGTGTCCTCTGTTGTCCCGTCTACATCTTTTTTGTCAGAGTCAGAGCAAGAAGCTACCAAGCCAAACAAAACAATCATATTTAATAACTGTTCATTTAACAATTGTACATTTTAACTATGTTTTGTTATATATGTTTTCTAAAGGATGCAGTATCAGAGATCACATCAGTAGATGAACTTTCAAGCAGTAGATGAAATTCAATTTTGCATTTCATCTACTGCTTGCTTGAAAGTTCATCTACTGATGTAATATCTTATCACATGGATAAATATAGATATCTGGATTAATAGGTAGTTTATACACTTTTTCGTCTACTTTATATTAACATGGGGACATAGGCAATGGAGGAATAGAATTATAATTATGCTAGATGAATCATAGAAAATCACGGATGAAAATAGATATGACACTGTTTGTTATGTAAGTCATGTAAGTCTGCCCATGGACTTCTTCCTGTCCAGATACTATTATTAAGAAGTCTATGACCTGCCATAGAATTTAAAGATGGTGTTATGCAGCGTTCTATGAAAATTGTCCAGAAATCCGGCCGCTATGAAAGTTTGAATTAAGTTTAGATTCTTCTTATGATGTACTATGTTAATCAGTCATCACGGACAGCCATACCATGGAAGCAACCAGCTCAAGACTTGCAAGAACAACTAATGAGAAGAGACTAAATGATATTCAAAGGACTATACCAAAAAAACACATTGACGAAAAGTAGATGGGCAATGAAGGTATTTTGTGATTGGTTTAGTGATTGGAGAATAAGAATTGATGATGGGATAGACAAAGTTTTGAAAGATGTCGATGAATTTACTAAATCTGACTTAAATTACTGCTTGAAATTCTTTTTTTGTGACGTGAGAAAAGGTAATAAAGAAATTTACCCTCCCCAAACCCAGAAAGATATATGTTCAGGAATACACTATCATTTTAATAATGTGTTGGGCTGGAACATTTCAATCTTCAGTGATAAAGAATTCATTAAATCCCGGAGGACTTTAGATAGTCAGATGAAAATTGCAGCGTTCGTCCAAGGAAGAAGGCCATTGTAATATCAAAAGAGAATGAAAGCACCTTATGGGAAAATGGATCGTTTGGAAGCTCGACACCTGAACAATTATTACAAAATCTTGTTTATTTTTTGGGCCTCCACTTCTCATTACGCGCCGCACAACAGGAGCACAGGGATTTAAGTTATGGGGAAAATTCCCAAATTTCCTTGAAAAATGATAATGATGGAAAAGAATACCTATTATATGTTGAAAGGGTATCGAAAAACAAAAGGTTTGGGATAAAAGCTGCCAGATATGAACCAAAGATGACAAGACTTTACACAAACGATGATCTATCTAGATGTCCTGTCAATCTGTATAATTTTAACAGACGGAAAATAGCTGCGCGTCTTGGTTAAATATAATAAATATAAAAAATATGTATCCCATAGACCCGAATCAAACAATTTGGAAGGTTGCGAGGCTTTTTACTTGACCCCAATAAAAGATCCTAAAGGCAATGTTTGGTATAAACGAAGTCCTTTCGGCATTCATGCGATCCAGAAGGTCACGGGTCGCTTAACGAGCTGTTTCAATTTAGATGGATTTGTGTCTAATACAAGTTTAAAAAGGACTGCTCAGAATCGTCTAATGGCTGGTGGATTACCAAATGAGGTTATTCAGAAAAAGGCAGGTCGGATCAGTGCGAATGCAGACTCAGCATACATTGATGCGAGCCTGTATGAACGCGAAATGTCAAATCCCATCTACTGTCAGCAGTCAAATATTCAACTGCAAGTTCAACAAGAAGCAAAACGTCGAATTGATGAGATCTCTCCGATACGGTTTGATCAATGCACGAATTGCCCTGTTACAATCAACTATAACTTCAATTCTTCCAGTGAACTGAGTAATCCGTCTACTTTAAACAACAGTAGATAAGTGACTTTACATTACTTTTTGTTGTTAATATTATTATATTATTGTCATTGTTATTTGTTACAGTAAAAAGAAAGCACTAGGACTTTCTATAGAAAGTACTCGATTCATAGCTATTTTACCTTCACCAGGACTATCTGTGGTTTGAAGGAATCGTTAATATAGGACAGAAGGCTATAGATAGTGATTGGTCTGCAACATGTTATCCAGCGCTATCTACGGCATCCATTGCATGTCAACGATCAAGGAGTACGTTTCAATGTCACGGATGCTTGCATATGTACTGTACATCATTCTCATGCGGCTAGTTGAATTGGAATATATTTAAGCTGCTCAACGAAGAGCTCATATGAATTTTGATGTTGCACCAATTTCGCTTGGACTTGTGCTGAAGATAACTTAGCGCGCGAATATCAAATGATGAATATATGCAGATTTCGACATCAAAAGAATGAATGCAATCATAGATATTCAAATATTCAAATCCAATTATATTTTAACGAGACATGTAGGCTTTTCATAGCAAACTACTTGTATATGAATCATCCTGAGAATTCGTCTCGTTTGTGGCAAGCAATTCGCCACTACAACGGCAACAACATATATCTCATATAATGATGGGTAAACTTCGACTATTCTTTGAAAAGCATCGACAGCGTACATGGTAGGGCAACATACGTTTTAAGGTATTTGAAGGCATTTATTGATGCATGGAAGCATATTTTAGAAGTTACTACTAATAAGGCTCCTTTTAATTGAATAATATACAGATAATGTAGGTGATTATCGGTATCTAGGACTACACTGTAAATCGCTGGATACGAAAATTACATACAAACATATACCAAAATTACATACAATTTGAAACCAACATCTGATACGAGATTCTCGTATGTTTACAGAAATCTGGTATGTTTTTCATACCACATCTCACTTACTTTCGCATGTGATTGGCATGTAGCGATACGAACTATTCTATCTGTGATTGACTGTTTTACACTGAAATAAGAGTTGTTGGTATGTTCTATATACGAGACCTGATGCAAATTCATCCTTATTCGTATGCCTCTGGTATGCATTTCGTATGTGCAGCTTTAAGTCACATAGCAAAAAAATATATGTTTTACATAATACTGTCAAATAACTTTTTTCGGTAATACCAGTCGCAAATGTGTTTTGTTTGATAGAGTGATATTTAACTAGATTAGATTTCATGTGAATTTTACGCTCCACGAGCATGTCGTCATTTCTACTTGGCTAGCAGTAGTAACAGGACATTTAGATAGCTCTACTATATGAACCGTGTTGATAAACACCAATTCATTCAATGTTTCGTGAAATCATGTTGACTTACATATATATCAAACACAACTATTTTTGCGTTCATGAATTATAATGTGTTTTTATTTCGGATTGATAATATGCTTAATTTCAAAATTACATAATGCATAATTGTTGATGGTTGAATACTTATTGATTATTCATGAAATGCCTGAGACTTACGTGTATTAAAATCGATTTCAATATTGAAAGTATGACTCTTGAATGTCATTATCTCACTACTTAAAGAACAGTAGTGACATTAGTGTGATCTTTATTGACAAAAGGCCTTAAATCAACATACTTTAGACATGATTTATGTTTTCTTTTAACATTGTGCTGGTATGGCTTTAGTATGTAAAGCATACCACATTTGAAATAACATACGAAAAGCATACAAATATATACCAAGAGAATACAGAAATATACCAAAAAAATATTTTGACATGCATCCTTCGTATGTGATTGGCATTGAGCGATTTACAGTGTAGGGATAACTGACTGATTACTGGTCTGCTATGATGTTTAGACTGATAAATTGATAACTTTTTAGCTACACACTCGATTTTTTACCCTTTCTTTGAGCGGCAATTAAAAAAAAAATCAATAGTTATTTTTGACATCCGACATTTAATGATTTTCTACTCTTTAGCCTTGATACTTTGAAATTTATTCGTAGTTTCTGTTTAAACAAATCATTTAAAGAAAGTTAGCAGTCCCAATGGTATCTTACTTGTAAAGCCAAGAAGATATTGACGGAATCTTCCCTTGTTACGGATCCGATGAGTTTTGTGGGCTGCAGCTTCTATCACTTCTATTAGGTTCTGTGAATCTATCACTGCATCTATCAATACACTTTGCTGCATGTCCCTGCTTCAAAGTACAATGCTGGCTTCTTGATATTAGTAGCTTGACTTGACGGTTCATAATGCGTTCGTCCTGAAGTATGACACCATTGATTGGATTACTCGGATACTTCATTTAAGGACCAATATCTGCATGTCGCTCGCCCATAGCTCAGTTGTTAGAGCGTTGGCCTAGAATGCCAGAGGTAGGTTCAATTTCACCAAGACCTGCAGTTATTTGCCGTCTATGAAATTTCATACTTTCGTGACACGCGTTGAGATAACCTTATGCTAAGGCTGAGAAAAGAGCAATTTGAAAGAATTACATAACAGGTTTCCAATGTAAGCTACTTCAGGCACATGCACTTTATAATACACCAAATATCCTATGTCATGAATCAATCATTGTTCCCGAATTACGCTTTTCAACTATCTTTTTCAATAACAATTCTTGCTAATCTATGCAATTTTCGAGATTAATTTGATATCAATAAACCAGCTGTTGCTCTCAAAAATCAATTCCCAGACTTTTCGTTATGAAAAATGCCACATAAAGCTGATTCAATTAACTACACGTCTATTTAGAAATTCCTCACTTTTAGCCGTGCATTAATTGTGATTTGAATTTAAGCAATAACTTAGCAGTTCTTATTGCAGAAAGAGAAATAGAAATGGGTACAAGAGTTAATAACAGGATATGTGAACAGTATCATAGAAGATATAATTCCTGATTATACAAAAAACAAAAATAGGCAAAAAGGATACTTCAAATCGAGAACTCCAAAATCTATCAACTTTCCCTCGTGATGCAAATGATAAACCAGAACATAGGGCGCTATGTTCTGGTTTATCATTTGCATCACGAGCATATTTTGATTTATATTGACTTCTATGTCGTCTCGTTGCGGATTTATTGTAAAGTTTCAATGATTTTTTCTGATCTGATCATGTTATTAAAAAGATTAAAAAGATACTTAATTAAAGAAGTTACTTTTAACTGTATGTCAGTGATCATGCCAGGATCAAATCAGATAGAGCAAAATTTTGGGTTTCTGTGGCAGTTATGTGGAGGAAGAGATCCCTGAAGTCAAAACTTAGTGATTTTCTGAAATTGCTTGACTGCTTGAAATTCATTGCAAGTCAATGGAGAGATTGTCGCATGTAGGACAAAAATACGATTTTTTAAGGTGTTGACAACAGATTAAAGTCAAATAGATATTTCTTCAAAATGACTTCTACAGAAAGCATTAACAGATCATGCTTTTTCATATGAGTGATCGTTCTTATTCAGAATCTCTCCTCTTTGATTTGCTTGACACTCAATGCACAATGACTTCACAACATTTAAAAAATAGAAATTCCAGCAAATATTTGTCATTTTCCCTCCGGACAAGATGTCTGTATCCACTTGCTTTGAATGATGCATGTCTGCGTGACCGATGTAGCTGCTTTTTATGCAAATCACATTGAAGAAGCACCTCTTCGACTTTAACCTGCCGTCAATCACTCTGTAAAATTATCCTACTGTAGTTTCCGAAATTTCTCCTTTGGAAATGTGAGTTAGATGGGGGTAACAAACAAGGGAAGGACAAGTGAACTGACCCGACAGACGCGCAATTTTGTAGTGGTCAAGAGATTCACTGCAGAATGATATTTGAAATGATATTCAGGTGCGACCCTGCACAACTTTGTGGTAGTTCCCGGACTGTGCTGCGGATGAAATTTCAAGGCTAGGAACTAGGGCTGTGCGCGGTGCACCGGTTCTTATGTGAGAACCGGTTTCTGGCCCGGTGCACCGAGACGTCCGAAATTTGATCAAATTGGCATTTCACTGTATATTTTCACTCAATATCTATATCAAAATTCTGTCTACAAACCTTGGTTGGAACACATGTATGCTGATCTTTAGGCATACAGTATGATTCATCCAAGTAGGAGAACATTATTCAATTATATTTGTCAATTCAATGCATTTTAAACATTAAATTTCTAAGTGATGGAATTGCAATATTTAGAAAATCAAGGCTATACCGCTGAATTACTGATGCATTTCCTGATGAAGAGAAAAAATGTGAAAAAGTGACGAAAATGAATTATTCAAGTTTGTAAGAAATCAGTTTTTGGACCGCAAAAAAGCTGAAGAATCTCGGAATTTCCTAGTGAATATATCACAGGAATATCAAGATACAATGTATATCCAGCGTTCTGTCAGAAAGATTCTCTCTTGCGATCTGGTAATTTGTGATCTGATTCTCTCTTGCATCATTACAGCTACTGCCTGAGACAGAGTAATGTCTAGATGTTGACACACCTGGATCGACATTTGTAGATTGCGGTGACATTGCTTCGATTCGTTATATTTTTCTGATGTTTTCAGTTATTGTATTATTGATTATTTTGAAAACGGAATCAATGATGACCTTCCTTTGCTGTATACTGCACCTGTACATGCTTTTTAGAATAAACAATTAAAACGCGGCCGTTTCATCCACCACTGACTCCGTAATTTAGTCAATGCAATTTTCTGGTTGCGGTTAAATATGATGAGAGTCACTTTTGCAAGTATTGGCAAAATAAAATTAATAGAAGCCTAATAATCTCGTTGAATTTTCTTAATACCTTATGCAATTTGCATTGAATTCTGAACATTTATAGCAGAATCTACCTTCCAGATCTTGAAGTCCTGATTAACTATCAGCCTAGAACGATAAAGAAATTATGTTACGGCTGCACGTCAGTGCTTCAGTGTCACTTGCAAAATTTTCGGTGCACCGGTGCAAGCAGGTACGGCTAGCGCACAGCCCTAATAGGAACCGCACCTGGTCAACGCACTTTGTGAAGATTCTACCTTGCTTCACAGGAAAAGATGATAAAGTAGTTTATAATGCACCAACCTTGGAGAATATACATTTTCTGCATATTTCAGCAAAGATTTTTCTGAGGATCTAGCAAAATTGATATACATGTAAATCGATCCTTAACGTTGCAACTTAAATGCCCATCAACAAGGTGGGTTTCTAAATCTTACTAGAGTAAATAAAAACGGACATTGTCCTTAGCTGTCAACAACGCTTTTGACTTCAATGGAACTAGCACGTTTCTCATTCGGATCGAAGTTTGCCCAACCCAATCTCCTTTTACATGCTATCAAAGCATGCTGTACTTACTGCTGTATTACAATTTTTCTATTTATTGTTGTAAAATTAAAGTTGCTATTAAAGTTGCATTGAAAAAGGACTATCTAATATATAGTTATAGCTAGCTTTTGAGGTTTATACTGCTTTTTACTGACTAGCTATTAGCTATGTCGTGATATAAACCAAGCCGTAGGTGAGGTTTATATACCATAGCTAGTAAAGAAAAAGCATTATAAACCTCAAAAGCTAGTTATAACGGTATTATCAACCGACACCAGACAACAAAGCAGCTTGTATTGCATAATTTGATATCACTATCTGGATCAGTTGGAGCCGTTGGAGTTATTGATATCAATTTTGATAATCGGCAGAAAAAGTCCTAGAAATGGATAGATGGAAGTGCCACGTTACAGTGAATGCCAACGAATTGACGATTGTCTGTGGAATCAATCGACATTATTTGAACAATTTCGGTACTAATATTGCAAATTATAAGATTTTTTCTGAATTTGTGACAATCGCTATTTTTTTAATGAGTCAAAAAATCAATTTTTGATTCCGATCCATTGCATTTCAGGAATTGTAGCCATCGCTCTTATTGCTGCATGCCTCACCGCTACAGCATCAGCACATGACAAGGCATGCTTGAAAGCATGTGAAGCCAAGCAAATGAACAGGCAACAATGCATGATGAAATGCATCGGAGGTCAATTATCAGCCTCCAAGGTAACTGGAAACAAACTTAACGATTGCGCGAATCATTGCAAAGCTATGACAAAATCAAAGTTCCTAAAGAAGATTCAATTCTACTGTGAAAAATAATGTAGACATTGAGAAGAATTTTATTGCAGTGTGGACATTCAAGGGATATTTATTGTTTTTTGAATAAACTTTTGTAAATATGTTGACTTTCTTAATTTTTGGCGGAAGGGAAATTCAAGAAAGGCGCGAGAGATAGCAAGATGTACAAGAGATGCTCAAGATAGCAATAATGAACTTTCCCAGTGACTTGCTCGTAATCAGTTGTAAAAGGGACGGAACGTTTAAGCCCGCTCTGCTCTTTTAGACCCAGTCGGCCCGTTGTTAACCAATGCATCTGCGATATGTAGGATACATCACATTACGTGCGCTGTACAATCTGCATACTGTCCATGTGTATTAATGGTTGAATTTTTGCTATTTAGTATTTGAATGCATAAAGTTGATGACTCTAAGTTAAATCTTCGTCATTGTGTTGAGCTTTTTGGATATGATACACAGAAATGATAGCAACATTCTGCGCAATGCCAACTCTGTAGTAAATGATAACGCCTTGTAGGAAGATTAGACTGCAACTACAACTTGTCACGGCAAACTATTGGAATTCTTAGAATGGAGTTGAATCTTCTACTTACATACAGTATTGTTCTTCAGTTAGAAGTTCGGTAAATTGAGTTCAAGATTGATGGCGTTCAGAAACCTAATAACGATCTTTCGAATATTACTTATATGCTTGTGCAGAGTGTTTAACAATTTCCAAGTGCCTCAAAATGTAGGCCTACAGTTTGCGAAACTGACACCAGCTAGGTCAGCATCTGCTTCTGTGAGTACATCATTCTCAAAGTTTAGGGAGAAGATATTGTTTTTCAAGTGAAGATTTTGAATTTGTTTTTTAAGTTTTTAAGTGAAGCTTGATTATTATTTTAGCCTTATTTCAATTTTGCTTTATCGCTTTCTACAAAGTGATGACAACATTTACGATTGGAAACCAAACATGTATATAGATAAAAAGTGTGGAGATGGAACATGATATTTACTTTTTTAACTTATATAAGGAGTACGCTATCTTTGCCTTTTGAGCTTGGCGTTTTGTTAGGTAAGCAAAACACAGTGAATTTTAATTAAGTACCGTAAAATAATTGTTTCGGTATTATTTAGTCCGTCCACTAAACACATACTTTGAAGAAGTCCTCTACCAAAGTGGTTTGCAAGTCCTTGCGGTTTTTCTTCGTCGTCGCTATCCTCATCTGTATTTTCTCCTTCGTCAGGAAATCCAAAGGCAACATCAATTGTTTGTGCATTTTCATCTGGCAAGACATGTGATTCGTCATCTAATGCAGAAATGACATCCAAAGCCTGCTGTACAGAGGCCTCACCTGCTTCACTCAGGAGAACCGCGCTACCCACCAAATCCATATAATGTGCGGCCTTGACGCTTGAGGGAGTACACGACATCCATTGCAGTCACAGTCTTCCTCTTCGCGTGCTCCGTGTAAGTAACGGAATCACGGATAACGTTTTCAAGAAATACCTTCAAAACACCTCTGGTTTCTTCATAAATCAAGCCAGATATTCGTTTGACACCACCTCGACGAGCAAGACGGCAGATTGCCGGCTTTGTGATGCCTTGGATGTTATCGCGCAATACTTTTCGATGACGCTTAGCGCCTCCTTTACCAAGTCCTTTGCCGCCTTTGCCTCGTCCAGTCATAGTGTGGCTCAGCAAACGTTGAGGTGCGCGGTTGTGTCTGACGCGGTCTCGTGCGTATTCGAGAGGTTGCGGTGATCACGGCTTTTCTTGGTCATCATTTACGGCAAAACTTATATCTAAGTGATCCTTGACGTCTGTGGAATCCTATTCTATAGGTTTCGTATCATATTTCAAGTTATCTTGGTTGGTATACTCCGTTCTGTTCTCATTGCTACTGAGTGGTATTCGCTTGTGCTGGTTTGCATTGCGAGTTTCAGCTGTGCTTTGGATTTACCCAGTGTCCCTACAGTATTGTGTTCTAAAAATAGCTTCATTCCTTGGTGTGTATAACATCTGTGTCAAGTCACCAATTTCGTCATCAACGTCGCTTCGAATCTGGTTTCAGTCTTCTTGTGTGGTGTCCGAGCGTGTTGAGCGGTCGGTATTGTTGACCGTCATTGAATCAGCTGTTATCAACTGCTGTGGCTGACAACTCCTGTCCAAAAATCTTTGGATTATTGATTTTTTATCACGTGACTGTCCTTCAATCGCCATTACGTCAAAATGACAAATGTATCAGCTGACGATCTTTCATTCAACAACGTGCGGAAGATGTCTGATAGCGACATGAAGAAATTGACGAAGCAGCAACTCGTGAATGCATTAAAGACAGCCATTCAGCAAGCTGATGTTTCTGCTGTTCAGCCGGTCGATGCGGATGTGATTAAAGCGGCTGTCTCTGAGGCCGTTGCTGAGATCAAAAATGAATTGTTAAGTGAAAGCTTGAAACTGATTATAGACGTTGAATCCAAATTTGAAGCTAAGATTAGTACTTTGACTGACATGTTGAATGCGACGCGTTCTGACATCATTGATGAAATTCAGCTTCGTGATTCTAAAAAGAATAACGTCGTAATATTTGGTATGAGCGAGACCAACGAAACATACTCAAGTACCGGTAGCAATCGTAATAATGATAAAGACGCCGTCCTTGATTTAGTGTCGACAGTTGGTCTAGAGAACGAAGTGAAGGTCTTGCGATGTTTCCGACTCGGTACGAGGCGAATTAATTCGTCACGTCCTAGACCTGTCAAGGCTATTCTTGAGTCTGCCAGCCAAAAGCTTTCGCTATTGAAAGCTTCGCCTAAGTTGAAAAAGCTTGCCAATGGTCACAAATTTCGCATGGTCTACATTGACAAGGACCTAACACCTGAACAGCAAAAGAGCGAAAGTTCATTGCGCTTTCAGTTAAAGCATCGCAGAGATATGGGAGAAGACGTGTTCATAAGGCGCGGTAAAATTGTCTCTCGCTCTTCATGACTGCCTTCCATGCCCTCACTACTTTTGATTAACGCCCGTTCCATTGCATCTGATGGAAAAAAGGACGAATTGCGTCTATCCTGCTCGTGCCTCGACCCAGATATAGTTATTGTGACAGAATCTTGGTTAAATGATGCCCATGATGATTCCTTCTTTCAAATGCCGAGTTTTCAACTTTTGAGATGTGATCGCAATGATCGTATTGGTGGTGGTGTTGCGATATGGATAAAGTCAAATATTTCTGTCACTCGTCATAACTTTTCTTGTGTTCGTTGTGAAGCTATTTTCATATCTTTTAAGTTGAAAAACTACAATTTTGTGCTACTGACTATGTATATTCCGCCTCAATTGCCTGTGACTTTTCGCAAGGAGATATCAGATAACATATGTGATCATTTAGATGCTGTTGCGAAAGATATACCAGATGTTAATATCATTGTTGCTGGTGATTTGAACAACTTCGAAACATCTTCATTACAAAGTGCATACGATTTGGTCGACAAAGTTGTGACTCCTACACGTGGCAACGCCGTTTTAGACCGAATATTGGTCAGCCAATCGCTTGCTGATAATTATCCACCTGCTCATGTAGGTCCACCTTTCAATCTAAACGTCGGGGCTCTCATTGTCAAGTATTTT
This sequence comes from Prostheceraeus crozeri, assembly GCA_907163375.1. Classification (NCBI taxonomy): domain Eukaryota; kingdom Metazoa; phylum Platyhelminthes; order Polycladida; family Euryleptidae; genus Prostheceraeus; species Prostheceraeus crozeri. The sequence continues at coordinate 448,900 of CAJQUW010000328.1, forward strand.
TGCGCCCAAAAGTAGACAGTGTTAGAAATGTTCATGAGCATAAACGTGTATTGTATGATACAAGTGATCATCATATTTCCCAATTTCTTTCTAAGCTCAATGATTGTTCTTTTGCTGAAGTGTATAGTGAATCAGATGTTGACAAAAAAACTGAATTGTTTTATGCAAAATTCTTTGAGTGCTTGTCTGCTTTTCCATGTAAAGTTGTAACCATGACATCGAAAGATAAGCCGTGGATGACACCGTATTTGAAAGATCTGATGAACAAAAGGTGGAAGGCTTATCGCGAGAGAAATTTTCCGTTGTATAATCATTATAAAGAGAAGTGTAAATATGAAATTGTGAAATGCAAAGAAAAGTGGGTTCAGAGTTCAAAGGAGTCTTCGCGAAATGTGTGGAATGTAGTCAATGACATAAAAGGCAAGCATAATGGCAACCCTATTTCGTGCATAATGCAAGAGTACCCGGATGGTCAGACTGCCGCCGATGCTGTAAATAGCATCTTTGCTGATTACCTAACTGACAGTGAGCCATTGACATACTGTGATGACGATGATTGGTGTCCTTTGTCGGATCCTATTGATGTGTTTAACTTTTTGGATAATCTATCTTTGCGTAAAGCTACTGGCTCTGATGGCATATCAAATCAATTTTACAAGCTGGCTTCCCCCTTTATCTCAGAGCCTCTTTGTAACATTATTAACTCTTCTGTTATAGCGAGAAGGGTGCCGTGCATTTTTAAAAATTGTGTAATTTCACCAGTCCCGAAATGTATGCCTGTTTCCATTCATGAACTACGCCCGATTACTTTGTTGAGTGTACCAGCCACGTTGCTAGAATATCTTGTGCTGAAGCATATGCGTGATACATTTTGCAAAAACATTCCTGATTTTCAGTTCGCCTATAAACGTCTCTCGAACACTACTTCTTGTCTAATTACGATGCATGATGCCGTGACTAGCATATTGACTGCTCTGACTCAGGAGGCTGCATTATGCTAAACTATGATTTTTCCAAAGCTTTTGATACTATTTGTCACAATGTTCTTGTCCGGAAGCTTATTGATTACTGTTATCCACATGGTTTTATTTCTTGGCTTTGCTCCTATTTAACAAACAGGTACCAATCTGTGAAAATGCTTGATTCTCTTAGTCAGCAGCGTATTGTGACCAGTGGTGCACCCCAGGGATCGCTCTTGGGTCCATATCTTTTTGTCCTGTACTGTAGCGATATAAAGCCCATGTCCACGACTACCGTTTTAACTATGTATGCTGATGACATTTGCGAAATCTGTCCTATTTATAGGAATGATATTGTCAAGTCTTTGGGAGCCGTGTCCGAAGAGTTTTATAATATATCAGAGTGGGCTGACTTGAACAAATTGAAATTAAATCAATGTAAAACAAAGGCTGTGTGCATTTTGAAGAAAAATTTCTCTATTGTCTTCCCTTTTCCATTTAGTATTGTGAGCGAGTTAAAGATTCTCGGAGTAACTTGGAATAAGGATTTGAAATGGAACTCACATTTCCAGAATGTTATTTCTTTGTGTAATAAAAGGATGTATGTGCTTAGAGTGTTGCGTAGACTGTTAAGTCATGACGAGTTATGGTCTGTTTTTAAGGCCACAATTGAAAGCATTTTGCTCTATTGTACACAATTGTTTGGCGTTTACAGTTTTGAAACGAGACAGCAGATAGAAAGAATTTTCAAACGAGCTCGGAGAATTATCTGTAAAAATGATTGTATTTGTGCCAACAGTATATGTTCATTAGATAAAGTTCGCTTTCAAGCCTACCTTTCACTTTTTTACATGAGTCAGAACGTCGATCATCCTCTTTTTCCTGTTGTTCCGCACGTGCGTAATGATCGACTAATTGTACCTTTTTCTAGAACTAGCAAGAGACAAAATTGTTACACTGTTCTCATCACCTTGGTTTTTAATGGTCTTTCTGACTTAAGAAGTATACCAGCTTAACTTTGTGACTATTTAACTTTGTGATATATTTTGTGATTTTCATTTTGAAAAATATATATATATATTCTCTTATATATTCTCTATTCTCTTACAGTGTATCGCAGTTGTCTCCTGAAAAAGGAAAACTTTTTTTAAACATAACATATGCATGCATCTGTGTTGGCTATAAACTCATTCATCAATATTTGTCACTCAGTTTCAATCAAACAGAAAACTTTCAACCCGCAGAGAAATTATCCTTTATATCACATTTCTTCTATTAGTTGAAAAGTATGCACAAATTAGATCACATTGAAACTTAAAGCTACGGATATTTTAAGAATCAGTAGTAAAGTGGCGTGAGAGTTTGACTAACATCGACTATAGGGTAAAATGGGGTGGTATGGACACGGGGGGATATGGACACTTTTTGATCTAATTTTCGTTGATAATTCCATGCTAACATATTCATGAAATTCTATTCGATTTGGTTTATATTGTTAAGAAATGATCTGGTGCTTCTTAATATCAGTGATTTGTAGCCAATATATTGGTGTTCTGGCATCCAGTGGGCTATTTACACAAAGGAATTTTTTTGCATATAATCGCTTTAATCTTCAGACTCAAATTTTGGGGAATAAAAGTATCCTTGCATAATGCCACATGTTTTTTTATGATTCACAATGCTTCTAAATATTCCACCGCAAAGCTGAACCTGTATGAAGTTACAGTAAATAATATAAGAAGAGAATCGAAACTGTTTTTGAAGCAGGGGTGATATGGACATCTTCGATATCCATATTTTGAATACCTAAAGTGGATAGTTGAAGCAGAGTTAGTAACCAATTTTCTTTTACATGATTGACAATGAGTTCATAAAGATAATCGAACACTTTAGACAGCCGTACAAGGAATTTGAATATTTCAATGTAATAATAACTTGATTTAGCGCTGTAAATATTGATTTGGTGAAATATGATCGACGCTATCTATGCAGTATACAATCTGAAATATTTGCAAAACTCAAATCATAATATAGAGGAATATCTATGCAAGTCGAGATCGCGTCACCGAAGTTGACTGCATAGCTTACTGATTTATCATAGACTGCTAGGCGCACGTGTCCATATCACCCCGATACGATTATCACTCCGAAATAATTGGCAGAAGAACAAGCGGGCATCACTTGACTGGTGGGAGTCATTCCGCAAACGAAATCCAGACCTTTCGTTACGAAAACCTGAAGGACTCTCTGCTGCGCGTGCGCAGGCCTTTAACAAGGAAAGAGTTGATAGTTATTTCAATGATTTAAGAGAACTGTTTGATCTTCTCAATTTGAGAGACTTTCCTCAGCTTGTCTACAACACAGATGAGACAGGGATATCCACAGTGCCTAATAATCCCAGCAAAGTGATTGCACAGAAAGGAGCTCGAAGTGTGCAGGCTGTTCGCACAGGTGAGCGAGGAACATTAACAACAATCATACCGACTGTTTCTGCATCGGGAGACATTCTGCCACCTTTCGTCATTTGCAAAGGGGGCAATGTGAAGATGACTGCACGAACCATCTACGAAACTCATAATATCGGCGTCGCCTCCACGAAGTCTGGTTATAATGATTCAGAAACTTTTGTTCGATATCTGAATCATTTTGATAGACACAGGACGAAAATTCCAGGCAAGAAGTGTGTTTTACTTCTGGACGGACATGCTTCACATGTTTCCATCGAAGCTATTGATTTCTGTATTAATCATGACATTGAGTTAGTTTGCATACCACCTCATTCAAGCCATAGATTACAACCGCTTGACACGCATTTTAATGCAGTCCTCAAACGCGCGTGGTGCAAGGCCCTTGAAAATTTTCTAAACGAGAGCGGAGTCTCCGCGATTACGACCGAAAACTTCGCTTCGCTTTTTTGTGCTGTTTTCAAAGAAATTGAGAAGAAAAGAGGTCTTGTTGTTGACGCATTTGCACATTGCGGAATATATCCATTGCAAAATACAATCAGTGATCATGAGCTCTCCGTTTCAAAGTCATTCCTTTCAGAAGTTGAAAGTAAGATGGAAATTGATTCAGTCAAGCCTTGTGATGTTCAAGATAATAATTCTGAAGCTATCTTAATCAGATCTATAATTTGCAGCCCTAAGAAAACTTTGAATCCTACACATACTAAAGTCCATAAGATTCACATCACGTCTCCAGAAATTAGGGAGAAAAAACTTGTAGTTCGAATGCGATTTGATGAAAAGAAGAAACCATTGTGCCGTTTGATAAACGATGGACAACAATCGCCATGCACATTCAGAGATATCGAAGACAGTATTTTGCAGCCCTCAACGTCAAAATCTCTAAAAAAGGATTCTACAAAGCAAACGAAAAGAAAACTTGATAACAAGGAACACCAATGTTGCTGCTGCGACGCAGCTTGGGAAGAAACGACAGAAGATTGGATGAAATGCGAATCTTGCAACAAGTGGTGTCGTGAATCCTGTTTCGGCACTTTCCATTGCTATAAATGCGCTGTAAAGTTTATGTGAGCCTTCTAGGTAGACTGGTTTTGTCTCACCTTTAATAGACTACTTTGTTTTTTTTAGATTGTTATGTTGAATAAAGAATTACTCGTTGGTGTCCATATCACCCCGACTCATTTTTTCTCTTGAAATTTGTATCCCTTACGCGATGCTATATATAAATATCATAATGGATTTTCATTCCCTTGAGACATAATGTTATAGGAAGGCAGTGCCCTAAGCTACAATTTAGCTTATTAAATGTATACATTCGTCCGCTTATTACTTAGAATTTAGACCCTAAGCAAAAAGTGTCCATATCACCCCATTTTACCCTATGAGGGTTCAAAACCTCAAATCGATGGATTATTTTTTTCTGTTTTATTTCATTGTAGAAGACAATTTGCTTACTGTACTTATTAATTATACTAACCGTCCACTAATTTGACTGAAAATCAAGATTTGTTCATATTAACGTTGGGGAAGATTTTTGACCCCAGTAGCCCATTAGAGCCTAGCGTTGCGTATACGCAACGCGACTTTTTATGATGTTTCCACGAACCATGTTGAGAATTTTTTCGAATTAGATATGTAGTAATAAACTATTGATTATTATAAAGAAGAACCACTATAGCATAATTCAGAATCCGTATTTTATTTCAACAAAGAAATCGATTCAAACTTACTTCATCGGTCGAAGGCGAATTTGCTTGAAAACTAAAATGTAAACGTGAAATGCGAAATATTATTCCACAACATTTGACGAAAATGTGTCTTTGATTTGTAAAATCCATATTTCTGAACCGATTTCAATAGTTTTTTTTAATCGAACCGTAAAGATCTCATCTATTATGGCATGGTTTTTAAAAAGTCACAAAGCCAAGACCTTCTTCACAAGTTGCCGTTTTTTGCCGAAAAAAAACCAAAAAGGCATGTCCAAAGTTGCAGTGCTCTCACTTCAACACGGATTTTCGATTAGATACATTAAAATACACCCACTAATATTTATATCATCTGAAAGAAGAAGATCAGCTCTTTAAGACAGTCTAATTTTAAATGTTATAATCAATATTAGTCATTGAATTTTCACTGGGTTTCCATTGTCCAATGAAAAAAATGTCCTCTGACCGAGACGTTTTCTGTCCTCTGACCGAGGTACCTTTTCTCGAAGAATATTGATTCTTCCATTAAACGTTTTGCACCAAACGAATCCTCTAGTGTGCTAGTTTATAAATCCGTAAAGGAAATTCAGTTTGATGCCGTTACAAGTGAGCAATATTGATTTAAAAATATTTTTATCCGTTTTTTCGACCAGAGAATTTGAATATTCCAAAAAATTTCATATGGATGCTGAAACCAGAAATTTTGTCAGGAATCGATGAAATTGCACAACATAGGAGGGATCCATGCTCTTAAAATCTATGCAAAAGAAATTTTTTATTTATATCAATTAACCCTCTCAAAATCTCCAAAAACCACGAAAATGTCCTCTGACCGAGACCCTAAAAAATCTCGGTCAGAGGACAACGTTGAAATTGAAGATCTCGGTCAGACTACAAGGCATACATGCCAAGTCTCCCGCATTTCGCGGTAGTCTCCCGCATTTTTAGTCAATCTCCCGCTCACCCGCATAATTGCTTAAATCTCCCGCATCGTCATTTATTTACGCCGTATTTTAAAGTAGGCCAACATTTTTTATCCTTCTAGTGTGCTCTTTCAATCATTCAAATGTAACAGCAAGCGTTCGGACTGATTAGCCACTCAGCGCTAGCCTATTCTTCGATTAGCCCTCCTCCATTCCCTCACAACCAATGAGAAGCATGCAATCATATGTTAATTGAAAAGATAGATTTTCTTTTGATTCATGAATTCAATCTTTTTTATTGGAAATGTGACAAATTAATTGTCTTCAAAAATAAATATTCTCCATTTATTGAAGGAAATATAGGAAGTTGATAGGGCTTTTAAATATGATTTAATCTAATTTTACTATTTTTGTTGTTGGATCATTTGATGTTGGGTCTCCCGCATTTTTGTTTTGAAACCTTGGCATCTCTGACAAGGGTCTCGGTCTAAAGACATGATAGTGTATGCACTTACATTTAGATCACTTCGTTTTACGCGTTCAAGTATTCGTCCTAAGTTCCCGCAGTCTCATGAACCCAATGCTGAAACCGAAGAGTTTCCTGTTCGACATCAATTTGTCCTCTGACCGAGAGCTTAAAAATCTCGGTCAGAGGACAAGGTAGGTCACGGTCAACGGACATTATATGTAATACGTTACATTTTGGTCACTTCGCTTTCCGCATGCAAGCATTCATCCTAAGTTCTCAGTTTCATCAGCAACCCAAATGCAGAAGCCGAAGAGTTTCCTATTCGACATCTATCTGACCGACATCAATTTGTCCTCTGACCGAGATGTAGAAAAAATGACTTTTTAAAAGTGCTAGATTTCTATGGAAAGTTTTTATTTGGTGTAGTCGCCGCTAAGATTTTCGTGTTCAGCGTAAAAAAATGAGTATATATGCAAATTTTCACGGAAATCAGAGACCCAAATTTGAAAAGACAGAAATGTTGTGGAATAAATTGGATTTACCCTAATGCGACTTAAAAAAATTGCTGAAAATTATCGGAATATGTTAAATGTAATATTTGATACCGTTTTAGTATTTATATAATATATTTTGTGTCACAGATATCTTTTTTGACAGTGTTGCATATACGCAACGCTAGGCGCTAATGGGTTAAGTGATAAATGTGTCGGTTACCCTACTGATTGCATATCAAAAACGTCCGTGCCAGCCTCCTCCACCTATCCAAGATGACAAAAAAAGCCGAGACATCACATTTTCACGGACGGATACAAGGGTCTCATAGAAATGAAAAAATATTTGAAAGCTTCACAAGGTTTCTACTGATGGTAGGATTGCTCTCTCTTAATCTATCAATAAACTTTTGCTTTCTACGTATAGTCCTTAATAAGCTAGTATAAATAAGATTAGATTGCATTTTGATTTCAGGGACTTGAATAAAAAAATTATAAAAATGCTAACAAATTGATAAAAAATCAAAAAGTATCAATAAGTTTTGATTAGCTCGTTAGATTATTTGGTATGCTATACCTTTTCAAGTGGTCATGAGTCATGACCTGCTTTACACGATGGTGTTAGCGGAAATGAAGTGCATTTTTTCGCACTAATTTTTTGCGGGCCGGGCTGTCCTAAGATGATGGATTCTTTCAGGCGGATATCTATTTCATCTCTACCTGTCGAAGGTATTGATGCTAAATTCTTCTTGACGCGTGATTTTGAGTTTCAATACTGATGCTCATGAATACATTGATATAAAGGCCTGACAAGCTGACAGTGCTCTAGATATAAACCGATATTTCACCGAAGTTTCGTCAAAGCAGATAATGGAAAGCGAATATCAGAGAAGCAATTCTGCAACCTACTGATTCATTAATCGAACGAAGGCATTCAGAAATAGTGAAATCGTTTGAATTTAAGTAAAATTTCCTGTATTTACACTTAAAATTGTCAGAAAATTGAATGGATTTTATTTTCAGCATTGTGAACATGATTACATGTTAGTGAGAAATCAGACTGCATAGTAGTACTGTAGAAAATGAGATTCTTGAATTTCAATCACCATAAGATGCAAAATTAATTAAAAAAGTCAGTTTCACAGCAATGCGACCGTCGAAAATGCTACATTCTCAACCAATTTCTCAACAAAACAATCAGTAATAACGAAAGTGATTAAGGACTGTGGAAGTATGAGAATATTGAATATATGGAGTGCTTACTTCACACTAGTGATTGAAAAGTTAGAAAATTCAATATTATATCTGAGGTGATTAATTGTTTATTTTGGTAACGACATTGTCAACTAGAACGATTTTATTATTGCATATTACCATAAATCAGAGGTCTCACGCTTGCAGATGCTGACTTGGAGAGGCTTGCCAAAGTAGTATATCACCTGATTATTGTAATATTTACTTATTTACTCATTTTGTTTAATGACAGAATCCATGACAACACAGGAATGGAAAATGACATAACATCAAGGAAAATTGTACAGCACTATTTGCAGATGTGTATTTTACATTACATTGTTCCAATTAATCTGATAAAAATAATGATATTTTGTTACATATCTGATATATGAATTTTATTATAGTTAAAGTCTCAATCATTTAATCAATAGATTTCCTGAGACTGTGCATGCGCATGAAAATTACAGAGGACAATTTGAGATGTATAAAATCAGCAATGAAGCAACAACAAGTCATGGATTCCATGACCGAATCAGACTGGTGTAAACAGTTGAATCATGCTGGATACTTTATAACCTTTTACACCACGGATAGCTCCAACTAGTTTTTATCGGAGAAGCTGCTGTTTGTGTCCTTCAACACTCAATGATTCGCCGCAAATCGAACATTTTGAATTTCTTTTCAACTCCGGCTAATATTAGTCATGCATTGTAGAAAAACATCAGAATTTGTCGATAAAAGTGGTCTGTTTATAGAATTCTTTGGACGTCTAGGACCACTTTTTGGTGGTCCAGGTGCCTATACACAGTAGAGGTCATCCATATACATAGGTCAGCATGTGTTGCTCTTTGAGGGAGGTCGCGGAGGAGTTCTGTTATAGAAGTGGTCTGGGAGCGAGGTTTTACAGCACCATACAATAAAGTTGACACTATCACAACCACATGATATGCCGCTGATAATTCGATGAGAAATATCCTGTAACTTATCCACACATTGCATCAGATTATTTTGAAAATCCGTCAAACCATCTAGAGCATTTGTTCTTCAACAACAAAATCACACACGAGAGGCAGCAATATCTTCCTTGTCAAAGTCGACTAAATGTCTTCAAATTTTACAGAAATTTGCATGTTCATCATCCGTCATGCATGCAACTCAGCAAGCTTGCTATTGTCAGTTGAAAAGTATTCTAGACGAAGAGAAAATGTTTCAATGTCTTCGTCAAATTGCATTAATGGACTGATGCACAGCACTCCACCAAAATCTGAGATGTTTAAAACTGCATCCATCATCAGATATCTGAAATATAAAAATGTTCACGTTTCGAATACTGAGAGTGAAGACTTGCTCTTCGGATTATTTCTTTTTGAGAAGAAATAACTTAGAATGATGTTCACGATTTGTGATATGAAATGGCCTTATCATCTTCTGATAATTAATGGATTCATGATTTTATACTTTCCACGTTTATTCGATGTTGAAATGAAAGCATCATTTATATTGATCGGCGCTTCGTAGCTTCAAGACATGGACTGCATCGTGGCTACAGGAAATCGCGGGCTGACAGAAGCTCTCAAACGACTGACAATGACACATTGCATAGACGGAAATGACACGCTATAATGACAATACAGTAACAGACAGCGATTGACAGCCTAGTGTAAAAACTCATGTACAAGTCAAGAATAAAGAATTGAATAAGTTAAAAGATAATTAAAGTGAAGCACATAAAACATGAGAGAAGGTAACGGAAAGAAAATGAGGAAGAAGGAGGAAAAGAAAATTAAGAGTAAAAATACAAAATTATAAATCAAGATTTGCAAGATGGTGGTGAGAAAAATGCGCTCTTTCTGTATACATAAAGATGGATGAAGTCATTTAATCGCAACAGCTTCGGCTGAAAAAGTTCAAATTTTGAACAACACTTTTAGATAGCAGAAAAGTTATCATATATTACTGGCAGCGGTACGATACGAACAATCCTACAGGTGTCTTGTAATGCTGGAGGATGCATCTTTTGTTGATCGCCGTCTTCTGGAACTGGTAGTGAGCCATTTTGGAAGGTGTTAATTTGCGCGAACTCTGAGGTACCATCCACTTTTTCCTATGTAGGTTGATCCACAACCACAAATAGAAGAATTTTCTATCTGGAAGAGGTATCTTGTCCTTCGAAGAATTCGAACTCAATCGAATTACGCGAAAAGCAATACACAATTTGATATGGCAGTAGCACTTTTCGAAGGCTTTGGAGATATTGCCATTGTTGTTGAGAGTAAGAATTTTCCTCTTGTGAATAAACGCATGTGTTCTTTTGATATAAAGTCTCTGTTCACGAATGTGCCACTTTCTGAAACAATAACCATGATTGAGCGTATTATTACTGATAATGATTTGCGTCTCCCTGTTCCCTTTGTTGAACTGAAGGAGTGTTGCTTTTGTGTACTGAAGATATACAGTTCATTTTTGACTCCAAGTATTTTATTCAACGAGACGGAGTCGCTATGGGTAGCCCACTTTGCCCGGTTTTGACCGATATTTTTCTAGGTTTTTTGGAAACCTACAATTTGTGTAATTCTTTCTGGTCATCAGATGCTCCACTGTTATACTACCGCTATGTCGATGACATTTTTGCAGTTTTTTCTGATGAGGAAAAGTTGAGAAACTTCCTGGACATTTAAAACTCACTCCATGGAAGCTTGTCATTTACTTGTGAAGCAGAATCCGATGATAGTCTTGCTTTTCTGGATGTTTTAGTGTCTAGAGACTGTAAAGGGAACACTGTGACCTCCACTTATCGAAAGCCGTCTTGGAGCGGCTTATATTTACATTTTTTTAGTCATGTTCCGATGTCTTATAAGAGAGGATTGGTTCGATGTTTATTTGATAGAGCCCGTCGAATATGTTCTGATTGTTCTTGGGAGGCCGAGTGTCGTTTTTTATTTGATACTTTAAAGGCCAACGGCTTTCCTGAGCAATTCATACTGAAGTACTCTACTGCAAAAAAAGGAACTACCGACTTTTGGTCCCAAATGTAAACCTGTTTACATTCGTGTTCCTTTTCTGCATGATAGGTTTTCCACAGTTTTTTATAAGAAATTAAGTCGTGTCACTAAAAGTGTTTGTCCTGCCATCGATCCTGTTGTAATACATAGTACGAGATCTATTTCTGTTCGTTCTCTGAAGGACGAGTTGCCCTTCGAGTGTGAGGCCGTGTTGTGTATAAGTTTTCTTGTGGTTGTGGATGCAGCTACGTGGGCCGCACTCAACCTGCTTTGTCTGCCAGAGTGTCTGAGCATCTACCAGCATGGATATACTCTTGTGGTTTTCGTCCTCGCTCAAAGTCTTTGCCAGATAGCGCTGTTACCAGGCATGTTATGTCCTGCAACCTTTTTGACAAGTCTGTTCCTCCAGTCAGTCATTTTTCTGTACTGGCTCATTCTGACTCTGTTTTTCTTCTAGGCATTTTGGAGGCATTACTGATAAAATTGTACAAACCTGCTTTGTGTATCCAGGAACAATTCATTTTCTCTCTTGCTTTGCCTTGGTAGATTTCTATGTTAGTTCTGTCCGTCATTCCGTCCTTTTGAGTTGTTGTCATTTCGCTGTGTCAGTGTCGATTGCATTAGTGTATTATTGTCAGTTGACCGGTGTCCATCCTTGAGAAGAGCCGGCGAAAACGTTCGGGTTTTAACTTTTTCCTTTGACTTATTTTAACTTTCAATAAAGTATGATTTCGAGAATAGTTGTGTTTGCGGTGTACAAATTCATCAACGACAGACATTGCTTCAGTTATGTGAGCATATGCGACGAACGCGATTAAAAAGAGTTTTAAGCAAGCTTGTTTTATAACTTTGCGGACGAATCGATGAGAATTGTGTGTAAAGTCCAGTAAAAGAATTTTGGCTAAATATTTTGGTGAATAAAGAAGCACCTGATTGGATGATTTGCACATCTAAAAAAGAATCCCCGAATCCTTAGAGAATTCGAGATTGCTGTGCATGGAATTGAGTGCATTGAAAAAGTTCCCACTCTCGTCAGCATTTGATGAAATGATGAAAACATCGTCAACATAGCGTGAATAAAACTTTGGCTTAACACTCCAATCGAGATTTCTCATAATGGCCAACGGAGATGACAGTTGCAAGCAATATGAGTGTCTGTTGCAGGAATTGACAGGAAAAGAAAATAAAAAAAGGCCTATTTAAGTCTGTTTCTATCTCTTTTAGATTCTTAGAATTGTCCTATATGTAGTAATTATCATAATTTCCATTTGATTGTAGAAAATATTGTCAGATTTTATTTAACAGGTGTACTCCGGTCAATTTTTTAAGTTGGTCTGCATCAATACTCCAACATCAGTTAGGTTGATTTAGAGCCCTCAAATTGCAACTTGAGGCGCAGTTCTCACGAACTATTCTATCTGTGATTGGTTGTTTTACACTGAAATACGAGTTGTTGGTATGTTTTATATACGAGACCCGATGCAAATTCCTCCTGATTCGTATGCCTCAGGTAGATACAGCTTTAAGTCACATAGCAAATATACATGTATATATATATATATTACATGCTAAAGTTAAATAGCTTTTTTCAGTAGTACCAGTCGTCTTCTTGATAGTATGACATTTAACTAGATTATATTTGTAGTGAATTTTATGCTCCACGAATATGTCGTCGTTGGTACTTGTATAGCAACATTAACATACCGCTTAGTTAGCTCTACTTTAAGACCCCAAGTTGATTAACATCATCATCTCTTTCAAACGAAAAGTGTCGTGCAACCATGTTGACTTATATATCTCAAACATAACTATTTTTGCGTTCATGAATTATAATGTGTTTTTATTTTGGATTGATAATATGCTTAGTTTCAAAATTACATAATGCATAATTGTTGATGGTTGACTACTTATTGATTATTTATGAAATGCTTCAGAATTACATGTATTAAAATCGATTTCAATATTGAAAGTATGACTCTTGAATGTCATTTATCTCACTACTCACAAAACAGTAGTAACATTAGTGTGATCTTTATTGACGAAAGGCCTTAAATCAACATACTTTAGACATAATTGATGCTTTCTTTTAACATTGTGCTGGTATGCCTTTCGTATGTAAAGCATACCACACTTGCTATAACATACGAAAAGCATACAAATATATACAAAAATATACCAAAAAACATTTTGGTATGCATCCTTCGTATGTGATTGGTATTGAGGGATTTACAGTGTATAAAAGATTGCAAGCTTTAATGCCAATTGATGATGCCAATGATGCCAATTTGTGTAAACCACCGCCATGCATGGAAGTTAAATCGCCATATTTTATATTATTTGAGCTGCACAGAAAGGCGAACGTCGATTTCTCAAAAATCGACATGTTTGAAAAATATTTGATCCATTTGAAGCTAAGCGAATGAAATCTGAGACGGGTCATCTCAAAATTATTTTTCTCACCTGCCGTATATGGTAATCAGGTCGCCATTTTGGATTTAATAATAATAAGCGTATATTTTTCAAAAATGGTAATCAAAGAAATGCAGTCATTTTTACATATTATTAAAAAGATCTTTGTCTACGCAGCTCGGCGTTAAGGATAGATGTAGTGAAAGGAAAGAAAGTCCTCTTTCTCTTTAGAGTACAACACAGGTTGACCGCATATTGGCTTCGTAGCTTCTTTGGGATCCGCGAGTGAAGACACTGACTATTTGCTTTAGAGATCTTGGTGAAAAGCGACTTACTCAGAAGATCTCGACGGATGGCAAGTTCGTTTTTACAGCAATTGCAGGCTGTTCGATTTCCACTTCCGTAATAGATGTTGAATATCATGAAATGTGCTCTGTTTTCTAATTTTTGTAGCTGATTTGACAGATTTTTGCTGATACCAACGAAGGCCGGAGAGGCGTATTCAATTAGTGATCTCAATACAGAAGCGTAGATAAGATGAAGTTCTTTTGCCGAAACAAGACTCTTCAGACGGCGTAGAATGTGGAAGCGTCTGTTGACTTCATTACTGATCATATTTACATGTGCTTTCCAGTCTTTGTGGGCCTACAGAAGAAAGCCCTCGGTCAATTCCTCAAGAATCGACATGTTTGAACAATATTGGATCCATATTAGTCTAAGAGATTGAAATCTGAGACCGGTCATCTCAAAATTTTTTTTCTCACCTGTCATAGATGGTAATCAGGTCGCCATTTTGGATTGGTGGGCCTACAGAAGAAAGACCTCGATGAAAGATTTTAAAATTTTCTTTAAAGTTATCATAAAGGTCCATACAAACCTGCAAAAGTGGAAAGTCGGGTCCTGTTAGACCACTAAATTTATTTCGGGCACACCGTGTATAACAATATAACTTAGAACAACTGAAGAATTTGACGAAGCCATTACTGTTGTGTGAAACTGCACCCCTCCATGCTATGGAATAACCAATCGCAGATGTCAGATGGCGCGTGAAGTAGCTGACTGAGCTACATTGATTGCGCAATATATTGGAGAATTCGGAGACTCACTTCACGCTTCGATATCTGTCAGGATGAGGCAATCAGATGCGTTCCACCAAGCTTCTGTTGTGTCTTTGAGAGTTAACTACTAATTGGTGCAATTTGCAGCACGCATGGATGAGTTCCTGAAGTTCTAAAACATCATTTTGGAAAAGTGGCGTAACTGTCGATACTACCCGATTTTACCCTATTTAAAAAGGATCATAATAATGACGAATGAGACATGGAGGGGGCCGAATCGTTCCCTCTCCCGTGTGTTCCGGTATGGATTGGGTCAACCCCCGCCCCACAGGGTTGCATTTCCGAACGTAACCCACTGGGGGGGCCGAATTGCTGATCTCCCAAATTATTGCACCAATTTTGCCAAACCACTCACCAATCGAATAGGCATTGAGAGGGGGATTCAGAAAAACAGCATCAGTTTGATTTCCAAGGTGATCCCTAGGCTGCGGTGAAGGTCAAAGGTAAAAAACCGCCAATTTTTAGCAAATTTCCATTGATCACTATTTGAAATAGACAAAGACAACAAAAACTAATAAAACATGCACTATTCGAAAGATCCGGTCAAGGTGGTTAATAAAACGATGATTATTAATCGCTCTGAGATTACATCATTGTATTAGATGAGGTCAGAGGTCAAATAATTCAAACTTTTGGTTCACCTCAAATGTCGCTAAAATCGCACATTTCAGTATTTAGTTTCTGCAGGTGAAGAAACAATCAAATTCGATGACTTTTATCGAAACACTGAGCCTAGAAGTAACATGAATCTGAAAAATTTCAGTAATTGCTAATCACATGCAGAACTATAGAGCACAAAAATAATGAATAATCATAGGCATATTCAAACTTTGAATTTCAAATTTCAAATATGCATGCATAATAAGCAGATAATTTCAAATTCAAAGATTTGGCATTTGTGCATATCTCCATGTTAATGGGAAGAATCCTTTAAGTAATTTCAACTTATTTCATCAAGAATTGATGCCCCAATATGCATTAGAAGTAAATATATAACGAATCAGCCAAAATATTCCAAACATTCAAATTTTAAAACAGCTCTCACGCCAAAAGTATTGTGCAACATTTATTTTTCTTCTGTCAATAATTGAATAATACGTAGAAAGTAGGCTATTAATAATCTGGTGGTCATAGCTTGCTTGGTTCAAAATATATTCATAAAATTCACCCGGGGGTCTGAAAAACGCGGGGCGAGGGTCAAGCCCCGAGTCTGAGTATTTCTGGTTCCAAAGTGGTTCAAGTTGCTATTATCTCATAAATCCCGTTGTAGACATTCGACTACAACGGCTCTCATAGATATAATTGATCTCATTAGCAAAATAATGGATGATAAAGAATATTTCGGGGCTGCATTAATAAGCTACGACCTTTCACGCGCTTTTGACACCATCGATCATGCCGACTTGCTCAAAAAGACGAAAGATTGTCAAGTTCCTCAAGGCTTTTTGTTGTGGCTGCAGAGCTATCTGCGAGGAAGGTCAGTGAGAGCGAAAATTGGAACTAACTTCTCCGAAAATTTACCAATCCAGAAAGGACTGCCACAAGCCTCAGTAATTGTTCCTACTCTGTTTTGTGCATTCATTGGGGAGATAAATTCATACAGTGTCGGAGTAAATACAATGAAATATGCAGACGATTTGAATTTAGTCGTTCCACTCTCAATCGGTGATTTAAATGTGATAAATCAAGAAATTGAGGAAGAAACACACCACATATCACAAATGTGTGAAAGAAACAGCCTTGCATTGAATTACGACAAGTCTAAAGTGATGTTCTATACTCGGCGAGATGTCTCTCCTCCAGCTTCAATATGTCTTCCAGTAGTGCAAGAACTAAAACTTCTTGGAATCACATTTGATAGTAAAATGAAATCGGATAAGCATGTTGGTATGACATACTGCAAAGCCGCAAGAAGACTGGACATTTTAAGAAAACTGAAAAAGACCCTCAAAGAAGACGAACTTCATCAAGTATACACATCCCTGATTAGATCTCTTTTGGAATATGCATGCCCTGTATTCGTTGGTCTAAAGAAAACGCATAGTCGCAAACTACAGCGTCTCGACAACCGCGCCCACCGAATAATATACAATATTTATCATGGAAGTGCCAATACGAGAAAGTGCAGTTGCAGAAAGAATGAAATTCAAATTCGCCGTGAATCAATAAGCAAGTCTCTTTTCTTTCGAATCGAAGAAAATAATGGCCATGTCCTTAACAATCGTATTTCTCCTCGAATGCGGACATACTATCGTGCCTGTCTTTGTAGATCACTCAGACGAAAGAACACTTTCTTCCCTTTCGTAACTTCTCTTGTGAACTATGACTTAAATCACCCTACCATCTGATTTCTGTAACTTTTTTGAATTATCATGCCTTCATTCTCTGTATTTTATATCGATTGTCATTTTGAAAATATAAATACTTCATTAATACATCAGCGACTTTGAATTTTGTATCTTGATGATTATTATTCACATAACTTTATTCAATCATAAATGTAAATGCTTTCGAATTAAAAATAATTCGCTGATTTGTGAATTGTGATTCACTGAACAACTTTCAACTTCCTTTTGAATCATGCTTTGTCAAACACCAGCTCAACAACAGGCGCTTAAAGTATAGTCTAATTAGTTTGAAGCGACTTTATCTTCTTTCATACAAATTGTTGCCGTTTTTAGATTAAATTTTACACATCAGAGAATGAGATCCCCAGTCAAAAGAAGCGGTTTTCATTTTGTATTACCGACATGAGGGACAAGTAATCAACTCACATCTTCTTATCTGCCCATGTTCTTTCCGGGGTTCAACCGCAATAATTGATCTTCATGATTTTGCCTAGCGCACCTTCGACGACTTATCCTTTGATGGTTTGGCAGATATGACCATAGACATTACAAAAGCATTCGATTCCATTCCTCATGCCCTGCTGCTGAATAAATTGTCTTCTATGGGGTTCTCCGAAATCATGATTACTTGGTTCAAGAGTTATTTTCAAAATTGTACAAACGATGTTCGGATTGGCAATTATCAAAGTGAGTCATACAAGATTACTGCTGGAGTGATCCAGGGCTCTATTTTGGGCCCTTATTTATTCTGCATTTACACAAATGACTTTTCTCCTATTTCCAATTCCGCGAAAGTCGTGAAATATGCTGACGGCATATACCTGTCTATACCTCTAAATACTGCTCATGACACCACTTCTACAATCATTCTCATACGATGATGAAAATCATCCCAGCAGCCATTTGTAATAGAATATAATGCTTACTAATTCAAATTATTAATTGAAGTAGTCCTAATGAGGACTGATGGCGTTCTCCAATCCACCAGTGTACAGATGTAATGCTACTGTAACCATTGGATTGATCAGTTCTTAAAAGAACTCAATGGAGCTTTCTTGTGGCAATGAATTAAAACTGATCAGCTTTGGCCCAATATCTGGTAAAAGTGGAAATCTTAAGATTTGTAACTCTACTCATTCTTACTGTTAATATACTAATACCATAGATTCCAAACACTGCCGCATACATGTTCAAAACAGACGTCTAATATACCTTACCGACCACAGATGCTGGTAGTGGAAATACAACAGGACAATGGTCATCATAGGTTAAGGAAATTAAAAATGGATGTTATAAAACAACAGGATGATCAACAACGATGGATAAAAATTGGAAAAGTGGAGGTAAAACATGGAAATACAATAATGCTACTACACCGATTCTGACACGATACATGGTGGATAATGGTAATAGTGGATAATGGAGGCAAGCAATAAAACTACAATGACACACTACTACACCGAAAACAATGAAATTATACACACTATACCTAAGACTAAATATGGAAAATACTATTTCTTCACTTGAATTTGTGATCGCCAGTTTCTTAATCCGTCTATAATGTTTCATGTAATCCCACATTTCTTCATTTGAAATACAATACATGGAAGAATTCATGGAAGAATTTTGTAATGTCTAAGCGTGGTGCAGACATAAAGGGTTGCAGCTCAATCAAAGCAAGTCCAAAGTCTTAATTTGTACAAAATCAAATGTCATTCCTGATATTCCTCAACTCAACGTAGTTTCCCATCTAAAAACAAATGGTGTTTCTTTAGACATCAGATTGGGATTATCTCAGCACATCGCTGTCATGAAGTCTAAAGTCATTATAGTGCGGCAGCCAGAACGAGTTTCTGCAGGGAACGAGGCCGAAAATGTGACTTTCACAGAATGATGCACACCCTATGTCTACTACGAATCTGAACGTCTACCGAGTTCTAGTGAGTTCCTCTCCTTGTCAGACACGAACAAAGAAAAACACATGTAAATCCAATGGGACGCAGATTGCAGTTTTTGGCTAAAATGAAATTTTGTATGTTTTCTCTGATTAAACGAAAAGTACTGAGCCCACAGTCATAATTTTTGACATGGAATGTCTTCATGTCATTTCTTTTCATCTTCATGCACCCTTGTCTATAAGACTAAACGCATTTAGATTTGGCGAGCCTCTTAATGTCGGCAACCACAAACATTTTGAGCAACTTTATCCACATTCAACCACATTCTCGCATACATTGATGCATGATAACAGCACATCACATCATAGGAAGTGACTTGAAGACATTCCATGTCAAAAAATATGACTCTGGGCATAGTACTTTTCGTTTAATCAGAGAAAACATGCAAAATTTCATTTTAGCCAAAAACTGCAATCTGCGTCCCATTGGACTTACTTGTGTTTTTCTTTGATTGTGCCTGACAAGAAGAGGAACTCACTAGAACTCGGCAGACGTTCAGATTCGTAGTAGGCACATGGTGTACATCGTTCTCTGAAAGTCTCACTTTCGGCCTCGTTCCCTCCAGAAACTCGGTCTGGCTGCCGGACTATAAGGTCTACATGCACTTAGACTGCTGCGACCTCATTTTTCTCCTTTGGAACTTCACGCAATCTACGCTGCTTATATTCGCTCCATATTTGAAAATGCTTGTCCATCCTTCCGTGGTTTCAATAAGAAGCTGTCAAATATTAATTGCAAAGGGTTGACAAGAGAGCTCACAACATCATGTTCTTTGATGTTACTCACAACTCATGCTCATGCTCAGAGGACAACATCCAGTCAAGACAAATTCACATTGCGAAAAAGCTATCTGATAAGATCAGAATTAATCCCAACCACATATTAGCTAGCTCATCTTTTCCAAGAGCAATTGCCACGGTCAAGACATTTCGGCGCCTTCCTTTCCAGAACTGACTTGCACTCGCATTCTTTCTTTCCCTTTATGACCCATATTTCAAATGTCGACCAAACAAGAATAATTTGAATATGTATTGTAGATCTTTTATTTTTTCTTCTGTGTATAATTTGAAAACCAGTGTACACTGTAAACTGTAAACAGCCACTTATGCTACCTCTCCTGTGCGCTCTCCATTCCATTTTACTAGACTTCAAGTGTTGAATATGCTCCTAAATACAAATCCGAAAACTGCCTGTGGTTCGGATCATATCCCATCAATTGCATGGTCAAAATTCGCCGAATTCCTTGCTGATCCTATTACTGAGCTTTTCAACAGATGTCTTTGTGAAGCAAATCTGCCACAACCTTGGAAAAATGCCGATATTGTGCCAATAGCCAAATCTAATCCCCCAGATCCCTTCGACATACGACCAATTTCCTTGTTGCCGCTCCTTGAAAGGATGCTTGAGAAAGAGCTGCTGAAGCATATTGGCCCGTCTTTTGTCTCAAAGTTTGACAACACTCAATTCGGCTATCGAAAGGGCAGTTCATCCACGTGTGCTTTGCTTAAAATCGATGATTATATTACAACCAATCTGCAGGAAAGAAATGTTTGTGCCATTCATGCTCTCGCTATTGACCTTGCGAAGGGCTTCGACAAGGTTTCTCACCGGCTCCTGCTTGAGAAGATGAAAGCTGACGACTTCGATCCATTCGTAGCAATGTTTGTAGGTAACTACTTAACTTCCCGGTATCAGCGAGTGCGATGGAAGCGGACATGTAGTGACTACACTGTAGTTGCAAGTGGTGTGCCACAAGGCTCAAGTATTGGGCCATTGATATTTGGCTATTTTGTCTCCGATCTGATTCTGAGTGGGAGTTGTGCTTGTGCCGTAAAATATACCGATGACATTATCTTACTCGCGAAAATCGAAAAGCAGTCCTTGAGTAGTCCTTTAACCGCAGCGTATTCCAAGATTATTGAGTGGACACTTGCAAACAAAATGATTGTGCAAAAG
Source organism: Prostheceraeus crozeri (assembly GCA_907163375.1). Taxonomy (NCBI): domain Eukaryota; kingdom Metazoa; phylum Platyhelminthes; order Polycladida; family Euryleptidae; genus Prostheceraeus; species Prostheceraeus crozeri. Next base: position 469,940 of record CAJQUW010000328.1, read on the forward strand.
CAGAAGTGCAAGCAGCTATTTATTTCACAGCAAAGGTCAACTTGGCAGTCTTCTTCAGCACACGAAGTTCCTGATATACCCACTGTCAATACATTGAAGATACTTGGTGTTCATTTTGACGAGCATTATACTTGGAATTTTCATGTCGGTGTCATATCAAAGAAGATTTCCAGTAGATTGTATGTTTTGCGTCAATTAAAGCCATTTTATTCAAAGCCTGATATGATTACAATTTACAATGGATATGTCAGAGGGATTGTTGAGTATGCTGCTCCACTCTTAGTTCGTCTCAATTCAACTCAAAGTGGCATCTTGGAAAATCTACAACACAGGAGTCATCGAATAATTTGTGGTTCCAGTAGCAAGTGTGAATGCCCCAACTTTGTTCCACTTGAGTATCGAAGGCGAGTGATAGCATATAGACTTTTTTGCAACATCATGAAAGATTCTATATATCCTCTCCATGAACTTATTCCACTATCCTTGAAGTATTCACGAAAATTACTCATGCCTGTCTGCAGCACTCGCCTTAGATCGGACTCATTCATACCATTGATGACGCAGTTATTCAACAATGATTTTTCAGTGTGATTTCACCGTGCTTGAAAACTCTGTGTTAGAATCTTTTGTTACTAATTCTCTTGTTTCTAATTTCTTGTTGTCCCATAACTTTTTGACTTTGCACCACACTTTTGATGATGTATAGCCTCACGATTATCATTTTTGAGGCTTTGAATGAAATAAACGTTTATTATTATTATTATTATCGGACAATTTGTGAGCCACATCAGTATTTTGGCACTTACTGCGTATAATCAGACAAATTTCATGCTTGTCAGACAATTTTTGTCTCATCGCACGAACTAATTTACATTATTGCGTTTACTGCCTATCATACTACTTATGACTAATATATACACTTTTATTGAAATTGGATGGTATCCTCGATAATTTTCAATTATAGAATTTACAATGTTGTAAATAAGTAGGGTTCTTTGTATGCACCTTGAGGCATGGCAATAACAGGTCTGGATATTTGAAGTATCGATGCCATCTTTTAATTCTGTTTTTACAATGTTTTTTACAGCTTTTAAGGGTCTATATACTTCCCTAAAATTGACATTGACACTGCGGACTTGTAAAGTATCAAAGTTGTTTCATAATGCGAGTGTGAATGAGTGGAACAGAGTTAGAACCTATGTGATTAGGAGTGACCAGTTGCCATTAGCTGATGTTGAATAGTTTGATCATATTTAAACACTTTGAATTTGAGAGACAATATACTTTTAGAAAAGTAGACAGAATTGTCTGATATTTTGGCGAATAATTGTCTCATCTTGTCTGCTCTGAACAGCCACTTTTGGTTGTTCATTGTCTCATGTTGTCTGTTGCAATTGTCTGATCATTTTGGCTGTTATTTTGTCTGATTTTTGGCTGTCTACAGTTTACAGTTTAATGTTCGCTTTATATTCATTGAAAATAAAGATCAATACTACTACTACTACCATCATACCTCCCACATCTACCGTGTAGTTGAGTATTAATCTATATCATGATTTTATGACATTTCATGTTTCTATTATTGTAATTGTGTAAAACCCGGAAGGTGCTCAAATAAACATGTAGACAAGGTTGAAGACCCGATTATTTAAAATTGCTTATGAAATTAACAAGAGGGAAATCGCATTCAAGCACTTGGCATTGCTTATAATTGCTACATTCTCCCTGAGATTTATGTTTAAATTAGCCACGCCTTCAACAAGGATAGGAAGCATCTGTCCGTTTTCCATTTCGTTTGATTAAGAATGTTAAATTATATTTAACAAACATGTTCAAATTTTTCTCAACATTATGAAAACAAATATTCAATTTTCGGAAATGCCACCCAGAAATACATTTGATTATTTTTTTTAACAAAAAGCAAAACAAAACTTTCATTATCATTTGCCTGTACAAAACAATGTTGTTATATAATTATAGAATGATGATTTGGTATTTTAATGAAGGAATTTCTGAAGGTTTGAGACTTCTTTCTGTCATCGTTTATATTTAAATATCGTGAAAATCTGTCAGCTAATACATTATTTTGTTATTTTATTCACAAGCATCCTCAAAATCCAGTAACCACGAACTCCAAAATTAGAAGTGGTTTAAATTGTACAAATATATTTAGCTAATAAGTGAATCTGCATGCGGTGAACAGAATCAATAACAGAATTGTCAACCAAGTACAGACTAACGAATTGGTTGCATTTTAAGTTGAAAAAAGAGCTCTATTTGGACTGCATACCAATTAATGATTGCCCTTCACTCCACAACTCAATATTTCAATTATATCGTTCTCTTCAGGATTCAATTTAACAGGGAATTGACCCTGTTCATCTTTTTCCTCTGTCTCCCTAAATCTGTTTGTCTCTCAAAATTCAAAAATTTGAAATTCAAAGTAGTTTAGTGGCCAATTTGGGAGCAAGCATGAATGAAATACCTCGCAGTAAATGAACAATGAAATATGATTAATGGCTAGTGGAACTGAAGGATGTCAATGATGGTATGAAGTTAAAGATAAAGATACTGCATTGCACTGCACCGCGCCGCCGTTTTTCACCTTAAAATAAGATGCTGGGAGTGAAAGTCTGAAAAATATCTGGGATAATGAGGTCACTTGTATAATGATATGAAACACATGAGACATACGATCGAAGTCAACATTAACTGGCACATGTGACGTTGAGGAGAGGAGAGATTTCGGTACTTATGGGTTATCTCCCCCCCCCCCACGTTTTCAAGTTTGTCTAAGATCAACTTCAATCGTCACCAAACTTCTGATAGACATACTTAAGTATATTTTCTACCAACATGCAATCATTTATGCAGATCGGACGAGTACTTTTTGGCGCATTAGAGACGATGACGTGAAGTGTAGCGATGCCAACAGCCTGATCTGAGTTCGTCTATTCGACGCGCTATTGTTACTCGTGTGTACATTGTTCTCTCTCCCTCTTCGTTTCATCTCATCCACTGCTATTTGAAATCTTCCCACGACCACTGCCTTGCCACACCTTTATTAAGTTAACAATGTTATTCTAAGAGATAACAAAGCAACAGTAGAAAATGAGATTCGAGAGATCAACTGTTTGGCATCATAGATATCCAAATAAGTTTATGGACTGCGCAAAACAGTGGCTGCCTCCCATGACCCGCTGATAAGGAGTTTTGAGCGAAAAAGTAAAGAGACCAAACGCTTCTCCACTGTTTGTTTCCACTTTCCACTTACACGCCCAAAGCGTTTGAATGAGGATATAAAACCCAAAAAGCCGCTGAAGTAGATAGAGCAGACGGACAGTTGGAAGCGCTATCGATCACCAGAGGGTTCATAATTGCGTGAAAATGGAATCGAACGCTTGACGAATGTTTTATTGCTGTTGGTTGTTCCAAGCAGACAACTTTAAGGAACTCGCTTGACCACAAAATTAGACCGATAGTCTGTTCTTCTGTTTGACTACAAAGGAAACATTGGAGCATGTACCGCTAATTAAAAGGCACAATCTGCTGCGCAATACCATAGAAATCGAAAAACAAGCAGCCAGTTCAACATTAAACAAGACAAATTGTGCGAAGTTTCAGTGACTGTCATCAACCGGATCACACAGCCAAGAGACAACGTCGATGTCAAGTTCTGCAGAGAAGTTTGTGAACGTTTTTTCGTATGCCTGCTAATTTTTTTGATAATGATCGGAAGGCCTCGCCTAACAATATCGTGAAAACTTTTGCGCAATGATCTGAATACTTCGAGTCGGAAAGAATTGTGTCGATCGGAGCATTTTGAAGGAATTCACAGGAATCTGCAGGCGGCGTACGACTATTTTTTCTATCTCTGTAAGGCATTAAAAAAATTTTTTCTCCACTTAGTCAGTTCCTGCATTTGCCATTGCTTTTGAATCGGTTTGCACTTCTAGCAAAGTGATACGGTTGAAGAATTATTTTAAGGGAGAACGGCGTTGTTTGACTTGGACGAAATCTGGAGAGACAAGGACGTGAAACCAAAGAGGAAAGTGAGGTTGGTTAAGTCTCTGGTTTCCTGGTGGCGACATCTGGATCGGAATCTTGGTTGATGAGAAAGCGAGAGAGAAAGAAGATCAATGCTTTTCAGCTGTGGTATTGGGGAAGGCTTCTGAAGGTTTCGTGGAGAGATAGGACAAATGAATGGACTTTGACGAAGAACGTGGGCGAAGTTCAGGAAGATGAGGTGCGACATCAAACAGAATGGCGAAAAACGATCAACGACAGGATTCGGGCACTAATTGACTGAACAAAGTGACAAAGTGATGGCAGTTATCCAATACGGGAAGCGAGTGCCTTTTTGTCTGTAACTGCAAACCTACACCTACAAAACTCCGACAGGCTATTAATCAAGTTCAGCCCAGCAGCGTCTCCTGTCTTGGAACTAGCTCATATGACCGCATTGCCCGATTAACCAAATTCAATGGCACTCTATGGCATCCTATGACACGCAATGGGAGTACCATAGCACACCTCACCATTCAATCGAAGTCAATTGGATCCAATTGCACTGGAAGTGGGAAAATATGAGTGCCATAGAAGCTATCCAAAAGAAGCAAACGCGCAGCGACAGTTTTGACTCCGTAATCTGACTTTGTCCAATGATATTGCAACATTTGCATGTTCAGTATAATTTCAGATGCCTTTGGCATGTGCAACAGTCATTGTTAATCACATCCTTTGGTCGTGTCTCAGTGTCTCGTATTTTTATGAAAATCCGTCGTTTGCTGAATCAATCATCTTATCCGGTTTGTCTCAATCATCACACCAATGGAGTAAGTTCAAATGAAACTTCAGTTGTTCAGTATCATTGTTCAGTATCATTTGTATAGTCCATCAGTCAAATCATCAAGTCCTCATTGTTCCAGCAATTCATTCACGCACTGTTTTATTGAATTATACAATTATTTAGATTTTTCGAGGTAGGAATTAGAACTACTGTAATATAAGATTTATGTAGACAGTCTTATCTATTCCTCGTTCAATTGTCGCATGTGTAAAGTAGCCATTTCAACAATACGTTCAAGTGTTATGCGATGTGCGTTATCATAGCACAAAAATTATTGTAAATTTGAATATTTTAACTAGATTAAATTATTAAGGATATTAATTTGAAAATCGTAAACCTTTCTCAGCGAAGACCTACGCATAAATTTATGCTATAAGTTTTGAAGATACGCTGTCATCACTTAAATGATGCAGCAGTTAGTTACATCGAAATTGGAACAGAATTTTTCTTATATTAGATACCGGGTGTATCTTTTGATTCCGCTTGTTTCATAGCTTTCTAACTGGCCCAAGCATATTATGTTTTAAATTTCAGTTCGGGCTAATCGGGTTCTTTTAACGAGTCTGCTGCGTCATCTGAGAAATCCACGTTTGGTGAAATCCTCGAATCGGTGTTTTAAGCCATGAAGTAAGTTATCAAGTCCTCGGTGTTCCAACAATTTATACACTACTATCTGATTGAATTATAGCCCAATTAGTTTTGGTCTTTTAGTTATCACTTAGAAAACCGTTCTTTAATTTCACTTTCAAAACCTTTAATAGGTGTGCCATCAGGTTGACTCCACTGTTTCACAAGTGGTTGGAAAGATCAACTCGAGAAAATGAGAAATCGAACACAAATTTTCTTCAACCAATTAAGAAAATATTAAATTATTATTCTGTGTAACGCTTCGCTTTCTGCTTCTGCTGATACAATCATAAAAATAAAGGGAACTTTAAAATCACATTGAACGAATTGTACTAGAGTCTGATACATGGGAGCTGCTTTCTCTTGTTCCCACAGGCCGACGAATTTCTATGTTCTTTGCTGAGGTGCATAGTTGACCATTGAATCACTTTCATAGAAGGATTGGCACTGTATGCAATTAGCAGTTGATAGACATGTGATATAGAGACAGTCACGTGAACTCACACTCTAGATCTTATTGTGCGAGCCGATTCTCCAACATATGTCGATGTGCAACCTGTACATTCAATGAGAAATATACAATACTTTAGCAATCACACTTCAGATTTGTAAGACTGTGTACAGTATACACAGTTAGCTATCATGTATACACTCCTGTTGTGACATGGGTAGTAAAATATGAGATAGAGGTTTATTAGGGAAACAGACATTCAATGAGGTGGCAAGCTACATTTGTAACATATTCTTTTTATTTCTCTTGAATTCTCAATTCATTGCTATTTGGTGATGATGACCACAACTTTTCTCTTTCACCTCTTTCTCACTCGATATACTCACTTGCTTCATGGCATGTCTGATAACTTTCTTTGGACAATCGCTCTTGCATCGTCGTTTGGAATTTGTGTTACATTCATGTCATTTTCCTTCAACAAAGCATCATTTTTTCACATTTCTTGAAGTTCACCTAAGTTCAATTTTCAATGGATTGACGAGGATATATAAAAGATGGCATTAGTGTATATATGATAGCTATCTGTAAATACTGTACACAGTCTTACAAATCTGAAGTGTGATTGCTAAAGTATTGTATATGTCTCATTGAATGTACAGGTTGCACATCGACATATGTTGGAGAATCGGCTCGCACAATAAGATCTAGAGTGTGAGTTCACGTGACTGTCTCTATATCACATGTCTATCAACTGCTAATTGCATACAGTGCCAATCCTTCTATGAAAGTGATTCAATGGTCAACTATGCACCTCAGCAAAGAACATAGAAATTCGTCGGCCTGTGGGAACAAGAGAAAGCAGCTCCCATGTATCAGACTCTAGTACAATTCGTTCAATGTGATTTTAAAGTTCCCTTTATTTTTATGATTGTATCAGCAGAAGCAGAAAGCGAAACGTTACACAGAAAAAAATTAATATATTTTCTTAATTGGTTGAAGAAAATTTGTGTTTGATTTTTCATTTTCTCGAGCTGATTATTCAATGCTAGCGATTATAACTAAGTGTTATTGCGCTTTATCAGGGTTGTACTACAGTAGTGCTACATTTGTTTATTACATTCGTGATGCACCGTGCGCAATATTCTGCGTAATAATGTGTTATAGTGCTGTTCTTCTTGAAAATTAAGTAACCTTAATAAGTGTACCACGGCACTCTAACACGAAAAATTAATACACACACACGCAAGCATAATCGTAAAAGAAAATAATTCTCTGGAAGTCGTCATTAATATTCAATTCGGTTGCCTTAAACTCATGCTTCAAATTATAAGTTAGAATATTAAAGTCTAGACCAAAATATTAATGGACTAAGATGCACCGTATAATTTCCTTTATTCTATAGATTGACGATGTTTCCCAAATACATGTGGTAATAACTTTAGATAGTCTAGGTAGCAAGGATTCCATTCCAATACGTTTCTTTAGTCACTCAGCTTTGTAGCCGCTGCACAACTTTCCCGCTTGTCTGTAACGCCTACCTTGTGTGATTCATTCATTGCGCTAGGTACATGGGCACCATGTAACCAATACGTTGTCTGACCCCTATGTGCAAGCAATCTTAGTACAAACTCACAGGTTTCTCAAGTGATCGTCTTGAAATAGAACAGTGAAACTCATGTTTACATTATGGATCATTTCCTCGAAACTTTGCAGACTTGCCTGCCAGATTCATCAAATATAAGCTAATCATCTCAACATGCAGTCTGACCAAATGGATTTCGGGTTTTAGTCATTGTTCCATTATGCATTTCCTGTTCAAAATCCCGCTGGGCGCACAGATGTGGACGTCACTCGACAAATGTTCATCATATTTCAAGCGATTTTCTTCAGCGATTATCTATTAATTTTCATCCACTGCATAATTTGCATTCTTGCTTTTGCTAATAATCCTTGCAAAGCGCAAAGAGAAATATAAAAACTGCTGATTGCGGCAAATGATTGCGGAACTTTTCTTCTCTCTTCTGCAGGCCTGTTATATCACGGAAGTTGATACCATTTATCGCTACTTGACAAGTAAATCAGTTAAATAAATTAACTATTGGTTGTTGAAATTTTAGACGGCTGCCTTAAATAAAGGAATGTAAATTCCGACATTTAGTTGTTCTGATGGGAAATAGATCAAGCAGCGTTTGTGATAAGAAAATGACGCTTTGCATCTAAGAATCTTTATGATAAAAATTCTAAGAAAGATTATATGATAATTATTGATAATATAATTAATGATAACTATTCTAAATAAAATTTCTAAATAAAATTTAAATTCTATTTAAATTCATTATAAAAATATGAATTTAAATGATAAAAAAGATAAATATTTTTTTTGAAATTCTCTCAGAAGGAAGGAAATAATTACGAGAAAGTATTCATCTTTCGAATATAGTAAATAAGTGATGGTTCCTGTATTTGTCTTTATGCATGTATTTAATTAAGTATGCGTGAGCCACTAATGTATTATTGATGTACTAGCCATGATTCCCCATTCTATGTTATTCCCATGCTACAACTCCCATGAAACTGGGGTTTTCAGTTTTCAATGCCGAATTTTTCGACCGACTTTTCAAAGAAACAAAGAAGAGAATCTATTCACAAGGATGATGAGTTCCTCTCTAAATAAGCATGTATGGACCAAATGTAATGACAGAAATCTAATATCACCGCCACTACAGTATATTAATTATCTATGAAGCTTGAATCCATTGTCCATAATTTTTGAAATTATTTTTATCATGTATTAAAATAAAAATTCATATTTGAATTTCAATGCAAACATGATAATCACTCTAACAAGCTTAACCTCTTTTGTTTCATCTGATGCGGTTTTAGTAGGTGAAAGCTTAGGAGCATAAATCTTATCAATAATAGCAGTGCTTTTAATTCTAAAATTCCACCAGCATCGCAAGATGCTTGCAAAAAGTTAGAAAAGACAATAACTTTACATACTTACACCTTGAATACGCGCATACATGCATGCATGGAAACCAATATAATGTTTCATAAAGTTTCATTTTACTTGCTTATTGTCAAAAGCGCGTTTCGTCTGATTTCAGTAAGTGTGACACGCAGAATGAATCAAACTGATTGAAACATGATTCCTGCTAGAATATCGATCAAGCAATGGACACTGGACAGTCATTGGACAAGCAATCACGAAATGAATAAGTAGTAGCTAAAAAGTACATATACAGAAAAGTTGCTAATAGGAGAAGAAGTCCATCAACAATTTGAATAAAAAGAAAGGATCATTGTTTGATCGATATTCTAGCAGGAATCATGTTTCAATCACTTTGATTCATTCTGCGTGTCACACCTACTGAGAGCAGACGAAACGCGGTTGTGACAATAAGCAAGTAAAATGAAACTTCTGGCGTATTTTTCATCTGCAAGATCACAGCGGGGAGCAATTGCTTTATTATGCCATAATCCTATATAAATAATATAAATCTCCAGTACAAGAAACATAGCAATTATCAAATATTCTTCAATTGTAGTATTTTGCATCATTTTTCATTTAAACGAAGTCTATCTTCCTATATGCAGAACGTCTATGTTCTATCATCAGCTTATCAATTATCGCAGATTTATCATTTAATTCCTGTTTGTTGCAGATCAACTTCTACTACATTTCCCAATGGAAAAAAAGAAATATGGAGAATGATTTCTGAGAAACTTTTCATCGAAGCAAGTGTTCAAAAGACTAAAATGAGAAGATATTAAAAATCATTGGCTGTTTTTTGAATTAATGGCGCTTTGTGAATGATCATGAAATTAGTTAAAAAGCAATGCTCCATAGTGTGATTGATTCTCAAACTAATTTTTTTGGAATCTGGGCCGGACTTTCACCGACATGTCAAGGGGATTGAAAGCAAAAAGTGCAAATACCTCATGCATATTGTTGTCTTTATATTGACATTATCACAATTGCTAATCTAAACTGAATATTCTTTACAATCATGATCACATAAAGCGTCAGTATGTCGCGGAAAGGGCTAGACACGCTGTAGCATTAGGAGATGCCATAAACACTGAATTTCCCAAAATTCTATGGGACAGGATTTCCAGAAGATCGATGGAATTGGATTTCCAGAAATTCGATAGGACAGGATTTCCCACAAGTCTATGGGACAAATTAGTCCAAGAGGCAATAGGATCAAAGTTCCCCAAAATTCAATGGGACAAAACTTTCCAACAGTGCCATAGAATAGAGTTCCATAGCAATAGCACCACCCGCTATAGGAAATTTACAATAATTCCGTAGGGCGTTTCCTATAGGAGTGCCATAGATTTTGGTTAATCGGGTGAGCAACCAAGTACTGCCAGTCGAACTGTATCGTAACCCTATCCATAAGGGGGGGGGCTCGATCCCCCTTCCTGTTTCATTTTTGATGTGAACTTTCAACTTTGAATTTATATTTATAGTGTGAAAATGATTGAGACATAGGAGATAAATGCCACCATTAAATTCGGAGCAATAGGCTACTACAGATGGACTGCCGAACCACCGCGACTTATATAGATGCGCTAATATGCCCGGTAAGGATGTGGAAGTTTTCTTAGAAGTCTTCCTAACGTTATGATTGCGTACAAATTCGGAATGCGCTTATGTGGGCATCTGCACGATACATGTATATTTAGCACAGTTTCAGTTATTAAATTGCAAGGTGGCATTCGTCAGCTTTTTCTACTTATATATTTTGGCTAAATGCCAGTGAGACTGTATCAGCAGATCTATAAATAGCTATATAAAATACCAACATGTGTGAGTTGCAGAAAGTGGATACTGTCATCGGAAATTTCCTACATCAAATAATTTGTAAAATAACGTTCATGCTACAGAATTAGATTGTTGAACTCCTTCAGTTTACTGGAAGTGCAGACTAATTAAAAACGATGGCACATGCTGGAAATTAATAAGTGGGCAAAAAGGAATTTCTAATGCCTTACAGAGACAGGAAAAAGTCGTGCGTCGCTTGCGGATTAATGTGAGTTCCAGCAAAGTGCTTCGATTGCTACGATTCCTTAAGATTCGAAGAATTCAGATCATTGCGCACAAGTTCTTTCGATAATGTTGGTGCTTCAGATCATTATTTAAGAAGGTAGCAGGCGCACGAATATTGATTTAGTTGATGATTTCACCACCCTCTTCTCAGCATTCCACGCTGAATGCAGCTTAGACAACGATGTTTGACCGAATTGATATTACAACACGCACGCCACTGTCTGCTGTCCAAATGCCAGCTAACTGCTTATTATTTAAGTGTGTGCCATTTCCTCTAGCATGAGATATACGACTCTTCCCTACTATACAACAAAGACTGAACGATTAAGTTGCATACTTCTGTGGTTCATGCATATCTTAATAATATTTCAGAAATTAAGCTGGGTTGCGAATAATTTATCCGGGATGTCGATTTCCTTCAAAACCCGACGTGGATAAGGTTACGACATGGAACCTCGTCTATAGGAAGATGTGGAATGAAACGATGCAGATTGAGTTCAAGAAAAGTGAGACTTGGTCATTGAATTGACGCAAAATTTTAGTATTGTGACAGCTAGCTATTAAACAATAATCCACATGAAACAACATTGTTTTTCTTAAGCAGCATAATATATGTGAAGTAGGATCGAATAAAATGAAGTAAGTCGGCGAAGCTGCTGATAATGATACATAAATCTATATTTTCGTGAGAGAATTCCCTAATTTTTGATTTTGGCTTCGTATTTGAGCCGCATTGGTAACATTGAGCATGGTAACATCCGCGAGGAAGGTGCACGGTTACAAACACAGAATTAGAAAGGAAGGGTTGTATGTAGCCTTAATATCGAAATGGTACATCACAGAATTAGACAACTTGCTCCTTCCTTCTCGAATAGATAATTCGTGCATCGCTTGCTATTGGAATGGCAAACAATAAGATGTCAGTAGAGGACACCAAAGACAGTGAGAGATGCGTGCGTGCTGTGACATCACTTCGCACACACCAAAACACACATCGCTGTGTGGCTAATATTCGACTCAGTGTATGCACTATGCAGTGAGAAATGCTGAGAAGAGGATGTGAAATCATCAAGTGAACTAATTTTCGTACGCTTGCTACTTTTTTAGTAATGATCGGAAGGGCCAACATTATGGAGAAAACTTGTGCGCAATGATCTGAATTCTTCGAAACTGAAGGAATTGTGGCAATCGAAGCACTTTGCTGGAACTCACATTAATCCGCAAGCGACGCACGACTTCTTTTCCAATCTCTGTAAGGTATTAGGAATTCCTTTTTGCCCACTTACTAAGTTCCTCGATGTGCCGTCGATTTCGAAATAATCACACTTCTAGCAAACCGAAGCAGATAAACAAAATATTTAATTCTGTGGTTACAATCTAATCTCGAATTCTATTGCATTTCTCACATAGGCCTAAAGAAAATAATGTGCATCTTCTGTAGCCTCAATACGTTTGTCATAACAACCCAAAAGTAAGAGATGCATGCAGAATAGAAGACCATCATAACAAGCGATGAAAACATCACATAACAAATCCTACACACGACTCCTGCGTTTTCTCTTGCTCAAAATATGAAATCAAAATTTCTCCTGGCGGCGATTCTCTTCTCAAATTTAATGGTGTTGATTCAAAATATACGTCAATTACATGGAGATTTGATTTTTATATAGATATTTAAATAATTGAATTTCCGCACGGACTGTGCGTTTCTTGAATAAAAACATTGTTATTAGGTCTGCGAGTATGCCTACCGGCCATTCCGAGAGGCATGGCACACACCGTCAAGGTCCCATTTTCGATAATCACTAGCTTACATAAGAGAAGAAAAATGACATTTCAAAAATATCAAGAAATAAATTGCCTAACCACAAAACATCGGGCTCCGAAGCATGTTGAGATCGCAGGGACCAGAATTCGAACAGGACGGCGATGTTAGCATTCGATGTTAATGTAGAAATTTCATTGAAAATGATGAATGCTCAGCTCAAAAACCAAGCAGAAGATCAAATACAAGAGGAAGATGCCAAGGTCAAGAGAATAAACAGCTGGAGAGATTCGGTGCTTCCACAATCGATGACGCGGAAGACATCAAAGTCTACTTCTATACAAAGCATCGGTATCTGTACATTTCCGGCGATAGATCGGCCGCCAGCAAGACCACATACCAGAATGAGACTTTCACACAGTGATACTACTCCACACAGTATAAACTGAACAAGGTTAAATAACACAGAAAATGACCATAAGGGTAAGTTTGCATTTTGACACCGTCCATCAACACAAACGTGGTGCTCAGTCGTTCTTACTTTTTACCTAAGGGGGCGACTGAGCACCTACAAAACATCGATTGCTGATGTTTTAAAAACAATCAAGCGCGAGCAACTTTTGTCAATGCTGTAGTCTAAAGATGAGCGTCGGGTCGGGCTCCAAAAATTTGGATACCCGAACCCGACAAAAAGTTCCAGAACCCGACAAAGAGTGCCAGAACCCGACCCGAACCGAACTCGACCCGATTATATTAAAAAAATCAGAAATATTTCTATATATAAAGCTAATGCTTGATCCTAATGTGATGCCGGGCGGTAGTCTAACTTCTTAGTAGTATTATTTTAGTATTTTGTTAAAATAGGTAGTAGTTAGTGTATTATTTTCTCTAGGCTAATAAAGTATTCAAACAAATATTAAATAAGTGGCATAATTACCCAGGAAATTAATATAACCTACAATACATGACAAAATTCATAATCTTTACAAAAAATCGACTGCTTCGTGATATATTATAGGTGTAGCAGCATACTCCTTCAAAACTCTGATTGAGACACTTTGACTCTCCATGTTAATGAGAATGTTAAGGTCCGAGCAGCTGAGCTGTATCACTGCATGTAACAATATTATTCTGGAGATAGATGCTAAAATTTAAATTATATAATATTTGATGATTAGTTAAGCTTCCGCTCCTATGTATAGCTGATCTCAAATTAAATTTCATTTCTTTCCTTCCATCGTGCGAGTCACGATCTACATGTCATTATGTGAATGAAGTCTTTAGAGACCACAAGAACAGATTCAACTAATTTAATAATGATCTTTCGTTGCTTTAGAAGCAAAATATGTAACGCAAAGTATTTTATTAGCTCAATAATTCACAATGAAAATAATGTGATAAGCCACAATTTTTCATAAAACTTCATTAAACTACAGGTACACATGAAACAATAATAGCTTCACAGAAAATATTTTTTAAAGTTCTAAACATTCTTCAGATTTGTATGCTCCAACCCGAAAAAAACTCGAGTTCGGGTTATTTCGGGGTTTTTCGGTTTTTAGATAAAAGAGATAATCCTACCCGGCCCGACCCGAGTTCTTAAAATCCGAATGCTCGGGTTCGGGTTTTGGGTAGGATCGCTCATCTTTACTGTAGTCACAATGAATGATTGAAACGCGTAGCACTGAAGCATCTTCATTGTGGCCATTCTTTAAAGAAGACCGCAATTACATTGCTACTTTGATTCATACGGAACTCATAAGCTATGCTTCTATCACTTTTACTCGATGATTAAAGTAAATGTACAAAGACTCTATTTCAAGCTCAACATCTTTCAGTTTACTGAAACACTTAGCAGACGTCCTTATCAGAGCGACCTCACCGCTAGCGTTAAAACACTTGGACATGCCCGACGTCTTTGGGGACAACATGACGCGGCAATTTTATTTCTTGAATTGGAAAATCTTGTCACTTAAAGGAAATCAATGCAATTCTGATGGTAACACTGCCCACCTCGTACGAAATCTAGAACGCCCGCAAATTGTGTTTGAAAATAGCTCGGCTTTAATTGGCTCAGCGTAAATACTTGACACTTTAAGAATATCAGCTAGGGACAAGCACTTTTCAGTTTGTGGAAGATTTTATTGAAGACAACCTTCGACGAGCGAGCAAATCATCCACAGTCGTCGGTCCAGAAACACCTTTGTGCTCTTCGACTTTATTAAATGAACTCGAGGTGAACATAGTTCGCATTGTTTACAAATGTGAGATATGCAAATTTTTGCAGTTTAGAAGAAATTACCACGTGGGAATTTACATAAAAAATCTTTTACAATAGCATTTTTTCTCTGTGACATGACAAATGGGGGAAGGAGTCGAAGGATGTATTTTCGCGCATTGGAGGAAAATTATCCATGTTGACTGGATCCCGCTTTTCTGAAGTCAGAGCTGCAATTATAAGGAATATTCTGGTGGCCTTGATGCGCTGTAATGCCCGATCTCTTTTGGCACACAAGGAATGCACAATTGGACAGGAAGAGCTTGCCATTGCTGGCAAACCTTTTAGGTTCTGAGCCAGATTTTCTTTTCTTTAAGTTTATGCACCTTTCTTTTATGTATAGGGGTTGTTTTAACGGAGTTTCGTAGGACAATGATTTGATAATTTCTAGCTTTTTTAATTCCATTTTTTGTTTTTTTACAGCGAATATTTAACTTCTGTTACTTGTACATTATTGTTCATTGTTCTCATGATAAATATAAGTATTGAAACAAATTATTAAATTAACAATTCGAGAGGCTGCTATCACTTTCTTGCTCAACCTCAAGAGTATTTTCTTAAGCATGATCATATCACAGGCAACCCACCATTGGTAGAGCAAAATCACATAATCAAAGACAATGACTTCATTTAACTTTGAAAGATGTAAACGGTTCACAACACTATTCAGATTCAAGAAATGAAACATGAATTTAGTGAAAATTGAATCAATAACTTGAAATTTCAGCCAAGAAAGCACGAATGATATTGCGACTTTTTCATGAAGACCTCCATTATAATGCGGTTCGTGAAATTCCCTTGATAATCAGCATAATTTCTGCTTGGTTGGGATGCTTATTAGCAAATATTCATTCCTTTTGATATCCAACTTGTTTCATACTACTTATAGGGCGTCAGGTCGGTAGTATGTAAACTAGCAAAAATTTGGCTTTTTAAAAACTGCTCAGATATTTTTTAGGACCACGGGAACGTAATCTCCACAAAAAACTGAACCTATTCATATAAAAATGTTTCACTGTATACAGATACTTTTTTGAGTCGACACTCTACCTATATATCCCTCAACACCCTTGATTCCCCGACCTAGGAATAGCTATCATTCTCTTTCGATATCCAATGAACTACGACGGACCTTTGTTGTCAATAGTTGACCATTCTTCGAGTTTGTCGATGCACTTTACAAAAATGAGTGAAAAGGTACTCTGGTTCGTAACAACTTATTCGTCAATGCAAAAAGAAAGTAGAGTTAAGCAACGTGACGATAGAAAACATTTACTATTTTTAAAGAAAAAAAATTCAACCGAATGCATGTATAGGCCTACAAATCAAGTTATAAAAAATAATATTTCGATTTAAATCTTAGGGAAACTACATGATAAGAGCATGAAGTTCTGATTTTTTATTAAAATTCCACTCATTTCACAGAATATTCCAAATAAGAAATACGTGGGGTCATTAGCTCTTTCATTTTGGGCCTCACAATGCCGCTAATTGAAAGCTCGTACATAAGCTTAGGCCTACATGTATTTTGTTGCATTTGTGAACATTGAATCTTTATATATTTCATATATTTTCCATCTTCGCATCTCTAAAATGTATGAGATAGGCGACATTTATCCAAAAATAAATTAATCCCAATTTCCTATTCTAAATATGTCTAATTAACCATACATTAACTACGCAGCTATTCTATTTATTAAGTCTTACCAAAGTGACTAAAGCAGAACAAAGTATCCGAATTCTTTCGATAAACGATTATTGGTCTATCACAAATTAAGTTATGAGTAAAGAAGACAGAACCTTCGACGTCCAGCGCCTTCTAAGGGTCCATGTAAAGAGCACTTTGCACCGACCGTTAGAAGGCGCTCTCTGATGGCGTACGGAGGATCGTGACGCAACTTGTGAACGATGGTTTATGGCTTATTTTGTGTGCCTCCGGTTTTGGATACCTTTGAAGTAACTTGAACTATATAATTGAATTAATAACTTTATTAATAATAATACTCTATTAATAGCCTTGAACATAGAGTAGGAATATATAGGTAGAGTGTCGACTCAAAAAAGTATCTGTATACAGTAAAAATTTCTATATGAGAAGATTCGGTTTTTTGCGGAGATTGCGTTCCTGTGGTCCAAAAAATTATTTGAGCAGTTTTAGAAAAGTCAAAATTTTGCCAATTTGTATACTACCGACATGACACCCCGTTATAAGTAGTATGAAACAAGTTGGATATCAAAAGGAAAGAAATCTAATAAACGGCATTATAATGGAAGTCTTCATGAAAAAGTCGAGATTTTATTGTGCTGTCGTGGTTGAATTTTCATGCTTTTAATTCAATTTTTATCGTCATGAATTTATGATTCACTAAATTAATGTTTCACTTCTTGAAACTGAATGGTGTTGTGGACCCATTTACATCTTTCAAAGCTTAATTGAAATCATTGTCTTTGATTATGTTATTTTGCTCTACCAGTGGCAGGTTGAGCCGACACTCAACCTACATACAATTACTCTATATGTGGAGTTTTGAATTTGATAGGAGATGCAGTGGATCTCGACAAAGCGCTGCAATCAGAGCTGTAAGAAATGCTCTCTGAGTACAACAGAAAGGATGAGTCACTTTATGAAATTTGCCGAGGATCCTGTACGGAAGCTATCGAAAGTGAATTTCAAATGCAAATGAAAGCAAATAAAACCTCATAACGCTAGACATTCAAATTGAAACGATCCGCAGACGAAGTTAGAAGCATGTAGAAGCATGTTATCGAAATTCATCGCGAAATTCATGAGAATAATCGGACACTGTAAACAATAAACCGCAAAATAACAGCTAAGATAACAGTTGAGCTTCACAGAAAATATTTGTCAACATCAGACAAAAATGATGACGTCACAATTTCATGGTCGATTATGCAGCTGTTAAAATCCATTAATATCAGATAAACAGCGTTTCTGTTTTCACTCACATTTTCTGGTAAGACTGTAAAAAAACAATAAACTTACTTTAGTTCAAATTTCAGCAGCTATTTGCTGTTTACAGCTTGCAATGTAGTCTATTTGTCGAAGGTTGCATTTATCTTCACGTGGCAGGACTTACGTGGTCATTGGCCATCCGTAAGCGCTCGCAAATTGGTGTTTTAGCTTAAGTAAGCTCACCATCACGCTAATTGTGTCCATCCAACAGCAAAACAATCACAAGTTTGAGTATCATCACAATTCACTAACAATCACATTTCAATTCATTTGATAAGAACTTATCACTGAGTGGAGACACAGACATTTGATTCTTGTCAAACTTAAAAACCCTGAAAACGACAGGTGGAATTGCTTGTTATGTTAGTATATCAGCTATTATATTATGTTACATTACATTATGTTACATTACATTATATTATATCACTGTATATTATATATCATCATTTTAATATCACATTGCATTATGTTATATTAAATTATGTAGTCACAAGTTTTTAACTTTATGGAACAGATTATTCATTTTGCTTTTCATTATTAACATCAGTCTTCTTTCTTCAAATCATTTCATTCCCAAGCAAGTCTTTTGCTATTACATGTTATAAAGATTCCTTTTGTATTCTTTGCGTACTTATGATTGCGTTCCTTAAAAAGGCAATGAATTATATTTTATCTATTCGGCATGCGCTTCTTGGATGAAGAACACATTGCTGAATACTTGAAACTATTCGTAAAGCTACATGCATTAATCTTATCGACCATAATTGGCATTCAGTCACGAGGCTATTTTAGCTTTATATCCGATATCTTAAATACACATTTCTAATTCCCACAGAAATTCTTTCCTGCAGCATTGAGAAATCATCAGGAAATCGTGCAGGATGGATGACTAATCAGATGTGTGTGCCAGGTTGTGAAAGACATCATTCAAACACATCCGCGGGCGATGGAGGTGCTGTCTAAGGTTACATAGCTGCAACTTTGATTAGGATACAGCGGATATATGCGAATCACATTCTATCGAAATAAAACATCCTAGCTCATTGATATGCTATCTACGCCGTAGGAGAAAACCTCTATTAACCTCATCATCCGCATTGGGCTGCAAAGTGCATCAAGGTCGCGAGACCCGTCTACTTAAAGGTCAGGCAGGTGACAAAGGAAAATTTCTAAGCTGTCCTTTCATTTCTTTGTAATGGGGGACATCCCTATTTGTGAAAAATGTCCATGTGAAATTCAAATTCAAAACTCTCACAAGTTATGGCGATGTTTCTTTATGAAAAACTTCCATGATGTTTCTTAATGTATTTGTTAATTGCATGAGTCTGCGAAATCGTAGCTGATGCTTTAGCACCCTAAGTGTGTCAATTTCAAAACCCATTCGTCTTGAATTCCATGGTGAATACTCTATTTTTATGTAAATTTTGAAACGGAATGTCGAATTGCGTTTTGGACTATGCTATTGAATATCATCAATATCAATTTTATAAAATAATTTTATCAAGAAGATTTTATTAAAGTTGTATTTTATGTCTATTGAATAATGCTCATTTACTTGGGGCATCACAAACATTCAAAAATGTTACATTTTGTTCACGAACTTGAACAATCTGTATCCAAGTGTGCCTATGTATGACACTAATGACTAAACAGGCTGATACCCCACTTGTAGAAAATACTTGAGAAAATGTAGACAACTATAGCGCCTCTATAGATCAGCTTCCAGAAACATATAAAAATCAGAAATATATTAGAAATATGTAAAACAATTTTCATAAATATGTGATGAGTGTTTCATTAGTTTCTCTATGTTGCCACGACTAAGCGTCCGAACACGAAACGTCTGTGATTACCTCCGGTGAAATTTTAATATTTCTTTCGATGATAATCCTCCCGTCCATAGAGTAGATATATTAGGTAGAGCGGAAACTCCGCATTTATTAAATCCCCAATGTGTATACACTTTCGATTTTGTTAAATGAACTCAAGGGAGATTCAGTCGGAATTGTCACCAAATGTGAGATATGTACATTTTTGCAGTTTTGCAGAAATTACAACGGAATTGACTGATCATGATTGTAATGCAGAAGGAATGAAGGCATTTCACAGATTCTCATGACAGCCTTGGAGATTTAATGCTTGCTAAATTAGCAATTCCATGAGTTCCTATTACTTTCTTGCTCAACCTCAAGAGTATTTTCTTAAGCATGATCATATCACAGGCAACCCGCCATTGGTAGAGCAAAATCACATAATCAAAGACAATGACTTCATTTAACTTTGAAAGATGTAAACGGTTCACAACACTATTCAGATTCAAGAAATGAAACATGAATTTAGTGAATCATAAAATCATGCCGGTGAAAATTGAATCAATAACTTGAAATTTCAGCCAAGAAAGCACGAATGATATTGCGACTTTTTCATGAAGACCTCCATTATAATGCGGTTCGTGAAATTCCCTTGATAATCAGCATAATTTCTGCTTGGTTGGGATGCTTATTAGCAAATATTCATTCCTTTTGATATCCAACTTGTTTCATACTACTTATTTAGGAGAGTCATCTCGGTAGTATATAAATTGTCAAATTTTGACTTTTTTTCAAAAGTGCTCAAATAATTTTTTGGACCACGGGAACGTAATCTCCACAAAAAACTGAATCCTTGGATATAAAAATGTTTCACTGTATACAGATACTTTTTTGAGTCGACACTCTACCTAAGTACCTATATATCCCTACTCTATGCTCCCGTCTGAAGTCATCAATTATTTTTTATCTGCAAAAATCATCCGACTCAATTAGAATGGTTTATACATGTAAGCTCAGCACCGTCATGTATCATCTACATGAACTGCAAATAAACTGCAACATTAATTCGGATCTGCTTAAAAGAGCTCAATATTGAAATGAGTCAAAACAATAAATATTGAGAAGGGTGAAATTGAATACAGGTGCTCTAAACTGCTAGATGCAAGGATCTCTTTCATATTTCAAAATGGTTCAAATGATTTTGTCTTCTCATGACAATATAAAGATAAATGCTACATTCAACTATCTGGAAATTTTAATGAACTGTCAGATTGGGGTCCTTGCTGAATTTTTCCTTACCTTCTAATTTTTGTCTTACCATGTAGGGAACATGATTAAAGCAGACATTCCGCTTAGATTGCCAAGACACGTGCAGTATTCATAACTTCTAAACACACTTTGATGAGCCATCGGAATTTCGACCAATAGCAGACTGACATGTGACAAGGTGCGTGTAGATGATGGCACAGCCGACAGCTTTATTAGTGCTCTAGATTCTAGATTTTGATTTTATCTCCCGGTTTTGTAGTCGGCGCAGTGGCCTTGTGGTAGAGTGGTCGCTCTGCGTCCGGGAGACCTGGGGTTCAAACCAAGCACCTTTTAAAATTTGGTGCAAATTCTGCACTCTTGCTAAACACTCAAAGCATAAAATATTGAGAGTGGGATAAATGAAAGCTCGGCCACATGGAAGAAAAGCGCTCGACTATAGTATGCGTCCGAGTACAGACATATTTTATTTTTTTGATAAAATTGATTATGCATTGATCTCTTTAGAGATTTGTTTCTCACAATATTATAATTGCTTGAAATTATTGTCCTCTGCTATATTAATCATTTTATGCATATAAGCCTAATAAATGTCAATCCAAAAAAATCTGAGTTAATAGAGTTGTTAGCCTGTCACAAATTATCCTTAAAAGTTTGCAGTTTTGGAGAAATTAACTCCTAATTGACGGATCATGATAGGAATAAGTACAAAAGAAAGAATAGTATTTCATAAATCTTCCGCATCATAACAATCTTGAAGAGGTAATAAATTAGCAATTCGATGGGTGACAACTTTAATGCTCAGCCTAAATTAGAGCATATTTCTTTAGCGTCATCATGTCAAAGATTACCTTTCACTGAAAGAACGAAATGTCATAATCAAAGACAGTGAAATTCAGATTCAGATAAGAAATGAAATATACTTTTAGTAAATCACAAAATCATATGCCTATGAAAATTGAATTATTCCACTTGAATTCTATGAGTGTTATCATGGTATTATCATTCTAACCATCTATAACTCGATTTTGCAGTGATCTTCTTTTACCGTTGAATGCAGGTTGTTAGTTAATAATTTGGACAAGAGTCTTAACTTGACAGATCCATTTAACATGATGGAAAACAACCATTAACTAGATTTGATAAGTTGGCAAACTTGAGATTTCAGTCAAGAAGCAGAGCAAGATCTCAAACTTTCTATGAAGAACTGCATTACTCGCATAATATCGCTGATAAAAGTTTCTTGATGATGCACTTAATTTCCATTCAATGAAAATACTTGTTAGCAAATCTTCATTCCTCTTGATATCTTTTAAGTTTCACTACTTATATTGAAGTCTAATGTAGCAAATCGCTAGCATATACATACAGGAATAATTTGCAAAAATCTAGATTTTTAGAAAATGCTTTTTAGACCACAGAAACGTAATCTGAGTCTTTTAAAAAAAGCAAAACTGAATCTTTTAATATAATATCTTCACTGTATGCTGACTTTTTTAAGCTGACACTCTACCTGCTATATACTTACTCTATGACTAAATAAAGCTGTGCTCATCTTAAATAGTGAGCAAAAACAAAGTGCTCTATTGAATAACAGATATAATGAAACATGGTCAGCATAATATTCTTAGAAAGAAGGAGTATACAGGCTCTATAGAAGCGTTTCTGTGCGACTTAGTAAGCCCATAAAGAAGTAGAAAGTCAGACAGTCAGTGTTAATAGCATTGATAGTGAAAACTTAATAATACTAAAAAATTACTCAGAACTCATAAGTCCCATGTCTTTGAAAATATTGCGATTTTTTGTTAAGTTTGCACCTTACCGTTTGCGATTTCATAAAAGACAATTCATTCAAGGTAGTCATAGGATCTCCACACAGAGAATGTGAAAACCGCTACATTTTGTACATTCTTCAGCACGCCACACTCAATCTTATTCATGAAAATGAAAGGAAACTATGCTTAATTACATGTACTTGGAATAGTTATAAAATTGAAACAAATATCAAACACAATCAAACATATCAAACGTGTTTTTCTTTTTTTATCGTGCTGTTCAAATTAATATTTCCATTTTTTCAATTAATTATTGTGATAAGGTATTCCTACAATGTCTTGCAAATTAAGATTGACTGGATAGTTTATTCATATTGATATCTCATCATATTTTAGCAATCAATTCATACTTGAAAGGCATTTTAGTTCTTCTGTGAGTTCAAGTTCAATCATTTTAGTAATCTTTCATCTGGTAGTCATATTGCAACTTAGATAGGATTTTATGATTTACAATGTGGACACCTAGTATGATGAAGAGTTTTTGCCAGTGTTTAACGAAATGAGACTTATCAAGCCTCGAGGTGAAGTGTCTCGTTGAGTGCCCCATGCCACCGAATGTTTCCAATGATGACAGGCTGGAAGAAATATTCTGCTTCCAAGTTTTCTTTTATATATAAGTTATGTTTTCATCTTTAAACAATTATTATTATATGTTATTATTGCTACAATATTTATTAGAGACTACGTTTCATAAGGGAGCCGGTAAAAAAAGTACGTCAACGTTGTTATGTTACTTTCAGTGTGAATGTCCATTTCAATCCTTTAGTACCTGCATTGTCGTATTCTGTGACTATTACTTTGTTTGAACTTAAATTTTGCACTGTACCTGTAGGTGGCAACTCGTTGGAGTACAGTTGCATTTTCAGTACTTTCGCGATGACGGAGTGGTGCAGTCGTTAGACTTGAAATTCAATGTGATTTCCCCTGTGCAGGTTCAAGTCCTACTCGCAACGAGGATATTGTTTGATATCATCTTTCATTTTCATTGAACGTTGTAGTCCTATATGCGGGAAGACGTATGAACTTCAGTCATGCTATAATTTTCCACGGGTTTTTTGAGTTTTGAAACCAAGGTAGGCTCCTAGAACCCTCCGGTTTATATTGGAACATAACTCGCGTGTGTGCGATCCATCAGCTGTTACCAGTTCGGCATCGTGTTACTAAAAATATAGCAGCTAAATATGTGAATTCTACTTTCTTTAAAATGTGACTTTCAAGGTGTGTGTTGAAAATTGATGGTAGATGGCTTTGATAAACGATCTTCCTTGATTAATTATAGCTTGAAGAACGTTTAAACGCCTTAAGACAATGATGGAATGGGCTATGTTTGTTTCCATTGGGATAGTTTGGAAGATAGATCAAATAGAGATTTTTGAAAATATAAGCTACAAATAGTCTGCTACCAACGTAGTTATATAGTGAGCAGAAAAAATACGACAACTGCATATCTACATGATTCAATGCCTACAAAATCGTGAGGTATGGTAATCACTATCAGTAGTATAAAGCTGACCGTATTACCTATGAATCTAATGTAAGTAGAGTTATTAGATTATTGCTATTTTTCATGCAACAGTTACATAGATGCATTTCTGGCTGAGTGAACGTGTTATTCATATCGTGAAAAGTCTCAAGACAGTGTCGTAGCTATCATCGCTTTAGAGCAGTATCAAAAATTGTGTCTAGGGCATCTAGGACTCCCCATGAGTCAAATATGGTTAATCTTGCCGGACTATGATATTTCAATTTATTGTTAGAATTAATGTTATTTGTCTAATGTGAGTGCAACTCTAGAGTCATCAGCGATTTGAATAACTGGGTTTCAATAGTAATCGGAATCACTTAAGATATTAAAATCTATGCTTTTTATTGCTTCTTAACACGGATAAAAGTGACTTCATTCAAAAGATTTTTCAATATTTTTCGAAAATCCCTAGTAAACCAAATTTTGTCTATCATAAATCGTCGTGTTGGAGTTAATGCACTTATTGCTATAAAAAAGTGTAAAAGAAACGATTACATGTCTGTTTATCTCTATTTTCACCAATTAATTTGACATGTGTGAGGACGGAGGTCCTCGTCATTTTCATTCAGAAATCGAATTGCCCAAATGATAAACAGACTCAAGTTTCGAGGATGAGCTATCCGTCTATTTGCATTGAAAGTGCGCGTACTCGGAGGTTGAGACAATGATCAAAATGACTAAATCGCCCTCAATGGTTAACTTCGATTTCGGGTACTGCACAACTGAAGATTTCTTGCCATTACATGATACATTTTCGGTTAGAGCATACTCTGCTTTCTTATAAGTAATATCTTTAGAGTTTCAATTCATTAACAGAATCTCAAAACCACAAAATCATCCAAAAGCCAGACAATTTTATGCGATTTTGTGTAAGCTACTTTTTCATTCCTCCTCATTTTCTTTGCTTCTTTTCATTTTCTTCTCAAGTGCAAAATTGTTCGATGTGAATTTTATCGTGAAAAACCTTCTTTTGGCTTTATGAAAAGCTACTGTACACAGCCTCTTCTATACATGGGTTTATGAAGTCAATAATGTGCTTTATGTGTGATCATGATAATATTCTATGATAAATCAATGATCAGGAATCTAATGCACTCTTAAATATTGATGTTATACAGCTAGAATATATTTAATATTCATTTTAACTTTATGTACCCGGTATGCATTTTATAATATCAATAGTCAATATAGCTATTTCTATCATTACATGTAGCTGGCTTCAATGAAAACTTTTCGTCAATTTAGAAATGCATGTACAGATACATGTAGTCATATGACAATAATCAACTAGTTTTGATTATTAGATTTAGGATATTGTAGGAATAGACAATTTTTTACTGCAATCCCTAATTCTAAGTTGCCGCAGCTGGAAAATGCAAATATTTGGATAGAGTTGATGATAGTAAATGATTCTTTCGAAAATTAATTTAGGTTGCTTATTTGGTTGCTTATTGCCTCGGGTTTAAGCCGCAGAAGTTACAGCCACTTGCCTGGGATGCGCCAACCAAATCTTTTAATGTGAAAATTGAAATTTGACACAACGAAAAGACAAAGTTGAATGAAAGGTCATTCACCAAAATTGTCACGGAAGGATTGAAGGAACAATAGTCGCCAAATATCATGGAAATGTCAGACCGAAAGTTAAAATTCTTCGAAGCTGAAATTCACGTGGATCAATCCCTCCTCGAGCACAGCCCAGCAACTCATATGAAACCGAAGTATTATAAAAGACACTGATTCTCTGGCAAGGATAACCACTCCTTGAGACAATCCGTGAGCCACACCTTCACATTCAAACAGACCACTTACTTCTCTATCTCTGGTGAGCCGTGCCACTCATGTCGTGCATTTCCAATCAGCCTGAAATGGTGTGCTACATTATTTTGTTCTAAGGACCTACGAACTGATCTCTTCATTCTCGAATTTCACGACTCTCTTGCAAAGTCAGAATATATACATTGCGAGTCTCATTCTCTATGTGCTTTACCAGTAGTATTGGTGTCTGGCTCTGATCTCGGTTTTGCATCGGATCGAGGATTTGAGACTATTCGAACATCTTATCGGCGAAAATGGACCCTAACATTTTACATACACTGCATGTAGTTATGTAGTCAATAAGCAAAATATTTCTCTGAAAAATAAAAAAGGATAAATCTGAAGATTACTATTAGATCAAAGTTTGTGCTGAAAACTATTATGAATTAAAAATCATTCAATGATTTCATCAATGGATTTTTGAAGTTTACTTATCAGTTTTGATCTGATTGATTATAGGTATAGGCGTACAAAGCATGTACAGACGCTTTACCTGGTAGAAAAGCTACACAAGGTCACAAGAGAGATGCGGCGTTGCGGCCTCCAAGTTCTAGAAGTCGCAGAAACGCACTGGACAGGGACTGGTTATTTCACCATTGAGTCGGGGGAGTTGTGTATTTACTCTGGGGGTACTGCACACTGCGCAAGAGTGCGAGTCATATTCTCCCGTAAGGCATCGGGAAGCATGATCTCTCACCGACCAGTCAGCGACCGTATACTTTATGTCCGCATAAAGTCATCCCCCTTCCAAATGTCCCTCCTTCATATATATGCACCAACGGTCGACACCGACGAGGAGGTAGCAGAATCTTTTTATGGTGAACTGAAAGACGCTCTTGATAGATGCCCCGTCAGGATATTTTGATTATAGCTGGTGATTTCAACGCGCAAGTGCCGGCGATGTGGTGTAGGCATGTCAAATGCAGCTGGGGATCTACTTGTAGACTTCTGTCACGACAATGATCTCTACATCACTAACAGCCTTCCAACACCACGTCCAAAGAAGATACACTTGGATCTCACCGGGTGACAGGTACAGAAACCAAATCGACTTCATCCTCATCAAGAAGCGTTGGCTTAGATGTGTCACCAATGCAAGGGCGTACCCTGGACCGGACTGTGGCTCAGACCACAACTTTGTCGTCGCTATACTCAGGCTGAGGATTAGTAGACAGAAGCAGCGTTCGGTAGGAGTTCAACTGAATCTCACAGCACTCGACACCCCGCTTCTCAAGGATGCGTTCAAGGTGGAGGTGAATAACTAATTGAGGAACTACAACTGATGGAAGACGAAACGCCACCAGACGAGATGTTTAATGCGGTCAAAGACAAGGTCATGGGCAGGGCACCTAAGAAGAGAAACCAACCATGGATTTCCGAGGAGACCTTGCAGGTTATGGACAGACGAATGGAGCTAAAGCCAAATATGGCGAGCGCAGACGGAGATGAGAGATACCGATTGGCCTACCGATGGCTATCAAGAGACTGGCCTGCTATTCTGGAGAGCGAGGTCGAGGACGCTATAAGAAGATTACCGAAAGGGAAACCCCCTGGATTCGATAAAGTTACAGCGGAAATGTGCAAGACCGACAATCCGACGGTGACCAAATTGCTGTGCAAATTGTGTAGTAAGATCGTGGAGACTGGTAAGCGGCCGGCTGATTGGGTGAGGTCAATCTTCATCTCGATAGCAAAGATTGGAGGAACTATGGAGTGCTCAAGGCATCGCCTCATGGCCCCAATTAGTCGCGCCAGCAAGATCCTGCTCCGAATCTTTCTGAGGTGGACACAACAGATCGCCGGAATACAACTCGCAAATGTTCAGATGGATTTCAGGATCATCATGGAGAAAGCCCGTGAATTCAGCGCTCCTCCGTACTTAGTCTGCGTTTATTTTAAGAAAGCATTTGATTCGGTGTACCACTCGACATTGTGGAATGTTTTGATAAATATGGGAATTATCAACACTGTTTTTAGACTGCTTGGGAATCTGTGCAACAAACAGCAGGCGACTTTCAGAGTTGGAAACAAATTGTCAGATTGGTTCGAATTCAAGAAGGGAGTGCGGTAAGGATGTCTTATCTCGCCGATGTTCTTCAATTTCTATTCAGAAGACGTCATGAAGCAATCTGCAGATGAACTGGAATCAAATGAAGTGAGCATCGGCGGCCGGAACATCGTTTTAATATCAACTTCTGCATCCGCTCTTCAGGAGCTGGAAGACGAGGTCGATAGGACCTCAAGTAAGTCACATCTGGATATCAACACAAGAGAAGCGAAAGTGATGGTGACGACGGCGACAGATGAACAGTTCTTAAGTTACTCAGCACTACCTACCTTTGCACAAGAAGATTAAGATGAATCTCATCAAGACTCTAATGTGGCCTGTCGCATTGCACGGTAGTGAGGCCTGTACATTTAAGGCCAGCAGCATCAACAAACTCAACTCGTTTAAAATGACCTGCCACAGGCGTGCACTGAAAATTCCCTGGACCACCCATCGTACCAACGAATCTATACTTCGGGATTTAAGTACTCAGTGAGAGTTGATAATGACCATTCGAAAGCGGAAGCTGCAGTACTTTGGCCACGTCATCAGGGCGACCAACATTAGCACTCACATTCTCGAAGGACGAATCAACGGCAGGAGAGCAAGAGGAAGACGAAGGCGCCGATGGACTGACGACATCAAGGAATGGACCGGTAGACCGTTGTCGGAATGTACGGCCATGGCGAGACAAAGGAGCCGATGAAGGTCAATGGTGCACATGTCCGTGATTCCGACAATCAGCAGTGAGGATGGGACTAGGCAAGGCAAGGGAAGCAAGCAAGGCGTACAAAACACTGATCTGGATCAATAATTAGATTGGAGGCTGAGGCGGCTGTTGGAAAAGCCACATTCACAGAAATGCTTTAGTTTATAGATGTTGGGACCGGCAATGTAGAATTTGCATCTGTAAATTCATCCTTACTTATGCCACAATAAATTACATTTGACAGCATGAATAAATAGACAGCATGGAATATAATAGGACCGGAAGCATCCTTACTCTTAGCAGTTAGCTTCTATCAAAATTTTCAAAACAAGAGGGAAAATGCAATGCTGATTAATAATCGACTTGTAGTAAAAGCAATAAATTGAAGACAATAATAATGAATCTTACTATAAAGTAAAGAAATATTTCAAAAAGATTGATTTCATGCCCCTAACATCACTAAAGAAAGGCGAAGAAGTCGAGTGACCATAACCAATATAAATAGGTAATGAGCTGATAGCAAGCGATTATAATTTAAGAATCAGTACAATTAGGTAAAAGATATCTGGTCAGTCAATCAAACAGGCATGTACATGTGAACATCAGACACTCCTGCGCACTTTAGTCCTTACATAAACAAGCAAGTAGTAGTAATTCCTTGATGACAATGTAGAATCAGGGTTCAGCGGTTTTCTGGTGTAAATAATGTTTCTCATTCACCTTTCACCTTATCGAAAGAAACGGATTAAAGATTTCAAGTCTGCCTTGTTACTTTTCACGATGTCTGTTAATGAGATGTTTTTCGATCCAATTTTAATGAGGCCATATTGCTTTGGTTGGAAATGTTATTTCTTTCTGAAGAGCTGATTTCCAAATTCTGTATTTTTCACACCATTCTATCTTTCGATATTTCATTGCCTCTATTGTTGCAAAAGTCGTGTAATGTGTTCTGGTGTTAATCTAGTAAATGTATAGGAGCGTTCATGTAGCATTTCTACTATGATTGACTTTCTTTTCATTTCAGTATGTGCAATGTGTAACTGAACGTGTGCTTCCTTTTGTTCAATTTAAAAGTATAATAACTAAAAGTTGATTAGAATTTAAGAATCAGTACAAGAAGGTAAAGGATATCTGGTCAGTCAATCAAGCAGGCATGTAAATGTGCACATCAGACACTTCCGCGCACTTTAGTCCTTACATAAACAAGCAATTAGGAGACTTTACGGCTCAATCATTCCTTGTTGACAATATAGAATCAGGGGAAATGACAAAATACTGCAATATTAAAGTAAGAACTATCGAGTAGTACCGAGGAAGGAAAAATAATTTCTGGAAGTTTAAACGCTTTTCCTCGAGTTTGCTTTGCAACTGGGAATCGTTAAATTTTTGCCGCTCCGACTGCGCTTCCCAGATTTACTTGAAAACCTTAGCTTAAAGCTCCTAATGTTCATCAAAAGTCGCAGTGCTAATTTTAAGGCCAAGAGCGGGCTAAAAACACATGCTTGTAATTCTAGTATCGATTTTGATTGCACACTTCTTATTCAAAGCCAGTATCCATTATTTTCTGTGATTTTGCGTGAGATTAATCCATGCGTGCCTAAACACCGTGATGGTGCATTTTGCGGATTTTCTGTTTTAAAATAATCAGGACTCTCCCGCACGCATACATTTAGGTGGACATTGTGTCGGCTAATCGCACCATATGCCTATACATGCCGGGTTCTGCAGAGCATCGTGTGCCAGGGACGAATCGGCATCCTCCGTCACTTCTAGACTGTTGCTCTATATTACTTGCAGTTCTACGCACAGCACATTTTGTGTGGGAACTTTTTCATGATGGTATCTGATCTAACTCTAGCAGATTCATGTGGCATTCATCTTCTGATTTTGAAAATTCTCTTACTCCCTATAATTCTTGAATTTTTGCCGAACCTTCGGATAAAAGCGGTTTGTATCATCAAATACATTGACGACTGCACTTATGTCAGTCCAATTGATGTCAATAGTGAGACTTCTCACTTTCAACAGCATGCTCACATGATTTCATGGTCCCTTTCAGTTGGCCTTTCTATGAATATCCGCAAATGAAAGCTGCTATGGATACCGAAGACACTTGATACTCCTCCGTCTTTTGTCTGACTTACAATATGTCCAACAACTGAAAATTCTCGGTGTTACTATCACGTCAGTAGTAAGGAAGTGACAAACACCAGATAGCGCAAGATGGCCGCCATCGCTGACGTCCCCCCCCCTCTGGAACGGCAGAGTGTCGTGGTCGGCCGCCGTGGTGCTTCGGGTCTGAGCCCCCCCCCCTCTGGAACGATAGAGTGTCGGTCGTGGTGGACTTGGGCGACCGCCAGGATTAGTCTTGAGGCTATAGTGTGTGATGTTTTTGGTGCAATCTGCTGAATGTTGGGTTGTAAAATGAGTTGTTTCGAGTGGAAGGAGTGGTCGGATGAGAAAACGGAGGTCGGATTCGTATTCAGCGTGAAATTCTGCATCGGTAGGGTGAGTTTCAAGGCAATCGGTGAGAAAAAATTTTCAACATTTTTCGAAAAACGACAGAGTTAGAATTTGGGACGTTTTGGTGTGTAGCGTCAAAACGAAGCATCGGATGAGAAAACGGAGGTCAGATTCGGATTCAGCGTGAAATTCTGCATCGCTATGGTGAGTTTCAAGTCAATCGGAGAGAAAAAATTTTCGGCTGACGTCCCCCCCCTCTGGACAGCTTGCTTCGATTTTGGCTTCCAGTGGACGGATTTTGTCGTGCAATAGCTCGTTTGAAAGCTAAGAGTGAGACAAATTCAGTGAAAGAATCGGCTTGTTCCTATCTGTCTTCGTTCAAAAGTTAGAGCGGTTACAAGATTTTAGGTCGGAGCTCGCTTACCTGAAAAAATCCTAAGTGTCAGAGTGACTTTGTATGGGTAAAATTTTGAAAATTTTCCAAAGTGTGGAATTTCGACCTGGGACCGTCACCAAAACATTTTTCATCAAATTTCACTGACCTCCCCCCCCTCTGGACAGCTTGCTTCGATTTTGGCTTCCAGTGGACGGATTTTGTCGTGCAATAGCTCGTTTGAAAGCTAAGAGTGAGACAAATTCAGTGAAAGAATCGGCTTGTTCCTATCTGTCTTCGTTCAAAAGTTAGAGCGGTTACAAGATTTTAGGTCGGAGCTCGCTTACCTGAAAAAATCCTAAGTGTCAGAGTGACTTTGTATGGGTAAAATTTTGAAAATTTTCCAAAGTGTGGAATTTCGACCTGGGACCGTCACCAAAACATTTTTCATCAAATTTCACTGACCTCCCCCCCCCTCTGGACAGCTTGCTTCGATTTTGGCTTCCAGTGGACGGATTTTGTCGTGCAATAGCTCGTTTGAAAGCTAAGAGTGAGACAAATTCAGTGAAAGAATCGGCTTGTTCCTATCTGTCTTCGTTCAAAAGTTAGAGCGGTTACAAGATTTTGGAACATTGGCGAAAAACGACAGAGTTAGAATTTGGGACGTTTTGGGCTGTAGCTTCAAAACGAAGCATCGGATGGGAAAACGGAGGCCAGATTTGGAATCAGCTTGATGTTATTGTCCAATGAGGATCATCATCCAATGAGAATCAAGCATTTCTTTATAAATAGCGAGCCTTCCACAGTGAGAATCATTCCATCGTTGAATCACACGAGTGACGGACGCACATTTTCTCTCTCTCTCTAGTTCCCTGTTCTATTATCCAACTAAAATGGTAAGTCGCTACTTCCCTCCCTCTCCTCCCTTGAACGTAAACTTAATACAATCTTTTTTCATTTTCAGGCATCTACTCCATCTGCTGCACTAGTAGGACAAAATGGCGGTCAAACGTTACAAGGTTCGCTACGGTCAGATCATCTACAACTGAGGCCAGTGGAAGAAACATCCAAGGTACATAATCCTACACCGCTACAGCGTAAATTTAAACAAGCCTTGCGTTATGATGATCATAGTGTAGTACTCCAAACGGGAATGCTCCCTTCCACGGATGTCAAGATAATGCACAATCAGTATGGGGACTACATACTGATCCCCGTGAGTCCGTACATTCGCCACCAACTTGATATTATTGAGGAGTACGTGACATTAAATATGAACATTCCTACTCCTCTTGCTCAAGAGTGGAAGGCGAGAGATGACAAGGATACTCCCTATAGAAAGATTTGGGATGGTAATCACATTTGCCTACCGGTATCACATTGGTGTACTTACTATACGAAGGATGGAGATCATTCAATACCCATCAGATGTGATGAGCTCGGAGAAGGTACTTGGGATATCCTTTTCAAAGTGAATGGGCTATATTATGGTCGACACAAGGATAATAAAATAGCCTCTCTCTCCATGCATATGGAATCCATCCTATATATTCCGAAACCACCCAACGTGGACGACATAATTGATCAAATCCTTAACAGCAGTGGTACGAAGCGCAAGTCGGAGAAGAATGCTACATCAAAACGCAAATCAAAGAAGGATAATTGCTAGTCCTTTCCTAACTCTACCCTATGACAATTCGCTTATGTGCTTTGAGTGTCGTAGACGTGGTCTTATTAGATACATTTTACTTCTTCGTTGCCATCATATCATTTGTGTATTTTGTCGTGAAACGCATCGATGTAATTCTTCATTTTGTAATATGTTATAGAACGTTTCCTTAGATGTGTAAATTTCCGTTTTAGGCTTCTATCATCATTTTTATGGATTGTGAGGGTGAACCTGTACAGGAGCTCAGTGCTATTGCTATGAACAATTGGACATATCAGATTGTTAGTGTCTATCATCAACATGCCAACTGCGATCCCAATGTTGATCAATGGGCGAGAAAACACATTCATGGACTTAATCTGAAATATTTGCAAGACTATGGCTTTTCTTGTGAAAGTGCTCTTCTTATTGACTTTAAACGATGGCTAGCTGCTTTCAATGTTATACGCATCTTTTGTAATAATCCTGGTAAGGAGAGGAAAGTATTTCCCAATCTAATCATTGATGATATTTTGCTCCCGCCTTGGGATAGTAGAGTGAATCAACATTATCATGAAGTCACGAAACGTTTTCAGGATTTGTGTGTTCCTATTTTGTCTGTTCGTTGTAGTAGCTACGTTCATAACCAATGCTCCTTTCCTCCTTACCTCAACACTGCCAAAGTCCTGTATGGTTATCATTGCTCGCTGTATGATAGTTATCAGCTGTATCTATTTTATCTCTTTCAAACCATTGATTTATAATGCATGCTTGTTACCGTTATTCAATAAATGTTACTATGAGAAGAGTTGTTGTTTTCATGCAATGGATGGGTTAGATAAAGGGCGATCATGTCTTTCTCAAACGACTGCGGAACATTACGTTTTCATAGGCAAAGTTTAAAAGGAGCTGTTCAAGATTATGTGATAAAATTTCATAAAGATGAGACCGACATCGAAGCAGTGGTCGATGATGCTAGCACTCTATTTCTAGAATTAATGAATACATTCTCTGATAGCATTATCATGGCGCGATTAGTTGCGAAAATTAAGTTTAGTCATTTTGGAAAGGAAGAGGTGGAAAGTCGCTCTTTCCATTTTGCTTCTTACACAATGGAAGTGGTAGATCACCCCCAAGACTTTTTTAAAAGACATATGATAAAAATTGCTGAACGTCTTAACGCATTTAACCATCATGGTAGCAGTCTAGTGATTGAAGCGATTTCAGATATTCACATTCAACTTTCCATAAAGAAAAATTGAAAATGCAGTGGTACTTGATTGTAGCACAACTGGTTTTCGAGCTATGTCTGCTCACTCTCGAAGTATATTCCTTCTGTACATGCGTCTATTATTTAGAAAAGGCTAGCAAATTCATATCTTCAAAAAGACTTGCTATAGACATCAGTAACGGTGAAACTATGTGTTGTGATGTATGTAAGCGAAAGGATGGAAATGAAAAGCGCATCTTCAAGAGATGTAAGCATGCTTTTTTTCAACGCTGTTTCATACGTAATTGCATTCAACTTTGCCAATGTAACCACTGTGATATTGCTCATTTCGAGTGTCACTTATGTCGCAATAGTTAGTACCTATGCAAATGTGGTAAAGATAGGTTTTAGCAAAGACTAACACGGAAAATGGCGAAACGTAAAATGACGAAACGTAAAAGTCGAAAGTTTTCTTCAGCCATTCAAGCTCTCCGACGAATGAAAGCAAATCAGCGATACAATGCTATACGACATGCTAACGATAAATTCATTTGTGAAATTATTTCTCATGTGAGGAAGTTGAGGACGAAGAAATTAGCGCCAAAACAACGAAAGTTACTTAAGCGATATGCTACGAAATTGCGTTTCATCTCCAATCCTAAAGTCGCCCTTCAAAGAAAGAGGAAAACTCTAACACAAAAGGGCGGTTTCCTTTCAGCAATACTTCCAATGATAGCTCCTGCCGTGGGCAACCTATTGGGTAATATCTTTGGCTCTAAGCGTTAATTATGCAAATGTTGAATCTCAAAGTAATAAAATGGATTTCAGACTTCAATGTGATAAAGTTCTGACTGTATCAGGTCCATCTCATGCAGGTAAAACTGTTTTCACGCTGAATTTATTGGATAAAAGAAGGCAGTTGTTTAAGGAACCTATCAATCGAGTGATTTGGTGTTATGGTATTTATCAACCGTCGCTGTTTCAGGAATTGCAAAGTCGCAACTTTATTCGACATGAAGGAATTATTCCAGTGGATAAACTTCAGTCTAATGATGTTGTTGTATTGGATGATTTATTAAAAGAAAGTAAGAATTCAAAAGATGTTACAGATATGTTCACTCGCGCAGCACACCATAAAAGGTGCTTTATCATCTATATCACACAAAATTTGTTTCCTGATGGAAAAGAAGCTCGTACACGAAACCTGAATACACACTATTATGCTATTTTCAAGAATCCGCGAGATAAAAGTCAATTTGAAATTTTAGCGCGACAAGTTGCACCCAGAGGATCAAAAGCCTTAATTGAAATTTTTCAAGCAGCTACTGAAAAACCATACGGTTACTTATTCATTGACTTTACGCAAGAGTGTCCGGAAGAATTTAGATTTCGAAGTGATATTTTGAAAACTCCCATGATTATCTACAAACTATGAGTTCTTATTCTCGCATGATTGTTATTCCTCAGGATGAATATGTACAATTGACTGCCATGCAGCAAGTAAAGCAACCTCTTGCAAATCAAATGTATAGGAAAGAAATAGATTATCAGCAAAATGTTCACATCAAAGATCCACATCGTGCTGTATTATTACAATCGGAAACTGTTGAGCAATTGAAAAACTTGAAGAATAAGATGCGTGACTCTGTATCGACTGCTACACCTTTAGCATCTCGCGCACATGCCATATCTCTTTTCAACAGTATTGAACCCCATCTCAATGTAAATGATAGAGGAGAAATCATTACAGATGAAAATAAAGTGATTGATGCTTCACGTTATGAAGACTTGATTCAGTATGCGACACGTAGAAAGCGCCGTCAGGGCTATGTTCCACCTGGTTGGCCATACTTTCTTAAACTATTGAAAAAGCATAATGTACCAAAATTTGCTTTAAATAATGAGACATTGAAAGAACTTGATTCAACAGTGGCTACTACTCCAATGCCTCAGGCGATGAAAATGCCAACAAATTGGTTTAAGACGTCACCTGCTACATCCCCTCCCACACTCACTAAGCAAACAAGAGGAAGAACTCGACGTAGATCTACATCGCCACTAAAACTGGTAAAAGGAAAAAGTAAAACAGCTCCTCCTAGGAAATACATGTTCTCAGACTATTAATATGAAGCAGATGTGTTGCTTGCCATGTAATGAGCCGCCAGAGGTGAATGTCGTTGTCACTTGCACTTGCTGCGCCAGCTCTCATAATGAAACCCCTAAGCAATGTGAACACGATCGCAAAACCGCTAAAGCTAAATGCTGCTGTTGTTGTAAATGTAGAAAGGCAAGAAAACAAAAAGATGAGAAGGAGGAAAAAGAGTCAGCCGTCATCGACTGAACGTTTGAAGTCAATCTATTATGATGTAAAACATCCGGCAGGATTTGCATCTATCAAGAAATTATCAAAAGCGAGTGGTCTTCCACAATCACAAGTGAAACGATGGTTAAAGGGTCAGGCTACCTATACACTCCACAAACAAGCGAAAAAGAAGTACCGCACCCGCCATTATATTGTTCATGACATCGATGAACAGTGGCAAGCAGATTTGTGTGATGTTGCCTCCATTTCAAAACATAACTCGGGCAATAATTTTATTTTAACCGTCATTGATATTTTCTCGCGTTATGCGTGGGCTCAACCTTTAAAAACTAAAGAAGGGAAAGGAGTAGCAAAAGCATTCCAAACAATTTTTCGAGAAGGTCGCATTCCAAAAAGAATTCAGAGTGATCAAGGAAAAGAGTTTGAAAATCAGCATGTGACAAGATTATTTGAGAGGCATGACATTGAGTTGTTTAGTGTAAAGAGCGCTTATAAAGCTGCACTCGTTGAACGTTTTAATCGCACATTAAAAAATCGCTTGTGGCGACATTTTACTGCCAACTTGACACAAAATTGGACAAAGGTTCTACAAGATACACTCCATGCCTACAATCACTCTATCCATCGCTCTATTGGACTCAGACCAGTAGATGTAAATGCTGACAATGTAGATAAAGTGCGCGAATCATTCCAACGTAAACGCACTCATGTGAAAAGTGATGTGAAAATTGGTGATAAAGTTCGTATCTCAAAAGTGAAAAGTGTTTTTGCTAAAGGGTACCTCCCGAATTGGACAGAGGAGGTATTTACAGTATCAAGGATTAATCAAAAAGACTCTCCGACCACCTACAAGTTGAAAGATTACGATAATGAAGAAATTGAGGGTAGCTTTTACCGCGATGAGATTGAGGTAGTCACTGAAAGTGAAACATATTTGGTAGAGAAAATCATTCGATGTAAAAAACGGCAAGGTGAAGAATGGTGTCTTGTTAAATGGACTGGTTATCCTTCAAGTATGAACTCTTGGATGCGTCGTGCCGACATCTTTCATCTAAGTGATCGACAGTGATTCATGCAAAGTTGTAACTAACAATGTTTAGGGTTTCAGCTATGAATCCAACTGCCTCATTTTATTCACGACCCTCCTATGTAAGTGGCGGAGGGCAAATTTACATCGGCGCTCGCCGCCAACGTGGAGGTAGCATACTTGGCGCACTGAAATCTGTTGTAGCACCTCTCATATCCAATGTCGGTAGATCTTTAGAACGAAATGTTTTAAGTAATGCCGTTGGCTTTGCTGGTGATGTTGCTAGTGATCTTTCCAGAGGTAGAAGTTTTAAGAGCAGTTTGTTGAATCGTGGGAAGGAACGCGGTTTAAAAACATTGAAGCAGACCATTGCTGGTGTTACTCAAGGAAAGAAATCACCTAAACGAATGAAAAAAGGAAGGAGGAAACATCGCGGAGCTGGTAAGGTGCGATCTTCAGTCAAAAGGCATTCACGCAAACGTCGCAGAGGCTCTAATCATTCATCAGGCGCTAAACGACGACGCTGCTATAACTTCTAATCATGGAGTGTAAAACTTCCGGTTTTTGTTTGTTCGATCAACAAGCCATACAGACAGATATTCTTAGTTCAAGTATTGTAGATTATCATCCTCGAACAGCTGAGAATGCTGGCCCCATTGAATTTGTTATTCCTGGTGGTAGTGATGACTACATAGATTTGAGTTATGCGATGCTTGATTTGAGGTTTAGAATTCAGCAAGCAGATGGAACTGCTATTGACGATGCACATAAAGTTGGACTGAACAATTTACCATTGACTACATTACTTCGTGATGTTTCTCTAAGGATTGGAGAGCAGCAGGTGGAAGGTGGTCAAAGCGATTATCCCTATAAATCATATTTCAATCATGTATCACAGTTTCATCCAGCAGCACAAAAAAGTCATATGGAAGCCATGGGATGGTATAGAGATGAAGCAGGAAAATTTGATGTTGAAACAAACAGTGGCTTTGTAAAGCGATCTGCTATGATTAAAGATAGTAGAGTATGTCAGCTATATGGTCCGCTGAATTTAGACTTCTTTAGACAGTCAAAGTTTTTACTGTGTAATACCAGCATGCGACTCAAGCTGACATTGAATAAGCCTGAATTTGCGCTGAATGCATTTGCTAAAGTTGACAATTTTAGAATTCATGTGGAAGATATTGCACTTTACATTCGTCGAGTAGTACCGAATCCAAGTGTCATTAGAGGGCATGCTGAAGGCCTTAACCGCCAAAATGCCATTTACCCCGTTCAGCATACAAAGCTTCTCACCTTTACAATTCCTAAAGATCAAAAGAGTTTCATGAAAGATGGCCTCTTTCCATCGGAAGCACCGAAGCTCCTCATGGTGGCAATGGTTGAAAATGATGAATTTAATGGTAATATAAAGAAGAATCCTTTCAATTTTAAACACAATCAATTAAGTGAAATTGCTTTACGTGTAAATGGTGTGAGTCATCCTGGTCCACCCTACAAACCAGATTTTGCTTCGGATCAATTTATGCGCAGTTATGTTGATTTTATGGATGTCTTTGACTTTTACAATACGGATGATACCAACGGACTGACTATGAAAGAGTTTAAGAGTGGATATACTATTTATGCATTTGATTTGACTGCTGACAGCGATATTAGTGCACCCTATCGTCAAGCGAACGTGCCTCATAATATTCGTTTGGATTTGACGTTCAAAAGAACACTACCTGAGACGATCAATGTATTAATTTATGCAGTCTTCGATTCAAATATTGAAATTACAAAGTATCGTGACGTGATTCTTCAGTATAATCGTTAATGAGTTGGTTGACTGCTGACGATATTAAGACTAAAGTGCAGCGTAATGCAGACGAAGCGACGTTGAAAGCTTTCGATAATGTCTATTCACTCGATACCTTACCACCTGCAGTAAATCACTATCCCATCTTTATTGTGCTAAACACTCATTCACAGAATTTAGGCGTGGCATTGGAAAGCGATCTTTATTGGAGAAGACCGACGTG
This sequence comes from Prostheceraeus crozeri, assembly GCA_907163375.1. NCBI lineage: Eukaryota > Metazoa > Platyhelminthes > Polycladida > Euryleptidae > Prostheceraeus > Prostheceraeus crozeri. The sequence goes on from CAJQUW010000328.1 coordinate 510,016, forward strand.
GTGAACTATTTGACTCTCTTGCTCAACCTCCAAATATACCAACACAGCAGTGGTTGAGAAAACATACGCGTCAATATCAGCGAAATGAACGCATACTACAACATCCACTTTCATCAACGTGTGGTGCTTTTGTACTGTACTTCATCTTAAGACGTTTACATGTATCTCGATTTGCATCTGTTATTCAAAACTTTTCATGTAATCCATCCTTTAATGAAAAAATGATTTGTAAGTTCTATCATGATTTGAAATAAAAACATCATGTTGGAAAAATTGTTTTTTATTTTACAATCCGCTGGGTACGTACATACTCAATGAGATAGTCTAGGATCATATTTGCTTGTACATGAGATTTTAGTCCAGTAATGATCACTTTACTATTATGAAAGATTGCCACATGCACAGGTAACCAACAACTAATGAGAGCTGCAGGAAAAAGTTCGGGTTCATAACACAAACTGTAACTGCTGGTACGAATCTTCAAAAATGATAGACTGTCACTCAATTGAGTAGAGATAACCATATTGTCCACAGTCAGATTCGACATCACACACATCTCCCTCTTCCATATCCGACGTAGTAGTCTTTGTAGCTCTAAGCGCATTGACTGCGCCGATGAATGAGAAAGGGCGCCGAGAATCTGTACAGTCCCATTTGGGAAGAGTTGAAGATTCCGTGAATTGTTCATCTTCACCACTAACATTTGAGGACGGCCCGGGTAATACTTGCTGTTTGGAAGCTGTTGGTGTAATGTTGTGAGATCGATTTTGGTGTAGAGTCTGAAGCGACGGAGAATGTTGACGATGGTGTAGCGATGGCGCTTCATGATGAAAGAATGAGTAAATTGAGCGATGTACCTTCCTTTTATACTTTTCCCAACTACCTTGATGAAATGTGAAGTTAGTATGAAGTTGGGAATGATAGAGTTGAATTCGCCGATTGTTGACGCGCAGCCAGATGCGATTTCCAATACGTGAATGTCTTTTCATATAGAAGTATTTCAAGTCCTTCATGATATGATGTAGAGATTGAAAATGACGATAAGATAAAGCAAACTCTCTTCTCACATTTCCAGTTGAATCTTTGAAATAGACGTTTCGATCATGATCCGTTTCAATACGTTGTAGGGAATCTAATTTCCAACTCATGATGTGTGGTAGTCATGTCTGATTAAGATTTGCATAGTAGGGCGATGAACTCACGACGAATAAATGTCATGATGGAGCGATGTATATATCTTCTATACTTCTCCCAATTGTATTTGCGAAATGAGAAACAGTTTGCGGAATGAGAATGGTAGATTTGAATTTCATTTCTGTAATGTTGAAGCCAAACTTGATCACCCAAGGAGATGAATCTTAATGTTTCAAAATATTCCAAATCCCTCATGATATCATTGAGGTTGACAAATTGTCGCCATGTTAATGTAATTCCTCTTGATGTATGACCATGAGAATTTTTGAAATGTACGTTTCCATCACGATCAACTCTGATATATTGTAGAGAGTCCAAAATCCAAGTCTTCATGATGTTATGCAAAGTTGCAGATTAGCAATATAAAAATGTCGTTTTATCATATTTTGCTTAGCAATGCGGCTACAAAGAGATTTACTAGTAATCGAGCCGCACTCTTTTCTACTCCCATTGATCATGCACAACAGCTAAATGGAAATTGGGAAGTGGGTGTCACTCAACTTGTTTATAGCAACTGTGTCTATACTTTTGATCATGAGGTGATGACTATTAATATGAGGCGTACAGCTGCTTACCAATGTGAAAAGGGGTGCCGAGTATACATTACACAGTGGCCAAAGAAAGATCTCTTATCATGTAAAAAGTTTATATATGATTTCTTGAATAAAGCGTGTAAACATATTGTCCAATTTACTCCGCACAATGATGATTATAATTATGTACATCATGTAGTTGAGAAAGATTGGATTGTTGGTTTAAGTCCAAGTTTAAGAAATGATTTAGGCTACCTCGCTAGCGCCTTAACAAGCTATGATAATTTTAACGTTAATTACCACATAAGTGGTCATAAACAGTTAATATATCGAGAGGAAGCTTATTATGTAGATCTTATTCCAAGAAATGAGAAGACGTTGGTGAAGAAGATTGTGATTAAGCCAAGAAAGACAAACATGACTCCTGAAACATTATTGAAGAAATTTAATTATCTCCTTCGAGTTGATGGTAAACAAGTGGCAACATTGACTTATATTAAATCATCTAATCATATTGCAATAAGCAAATTGAATGATGATGATGATCTAGTATTAGTTTGTTCAAAAGATTTTCATCAGTTCTTACGACATCGTTCTGCAGCTGTTCATGGAAAATCTGATATGCAACATTTACCATGTGAAAGGTCAAATCAATTTGATACAGAATGGACCGTATCTTTATACAGAAAGTGTGTAGAGCCTTTAGGTGGTATCTTACATGAAACAAGAGTGTTGATGCCTCGCATTATTACTTCGGTTAAATTGGTTGTAGATTATTTAAATGAAGTGATTAATGACCAACATATTTCATTTTCTGAAAAAGAAGGTACTTTGTCTCTCACTATAAGTGGAAAAGGTATTGAACTAATTATGGATAAAACTCTAATGGACATTTTGGGTTTTGATCAAAATATCTTTAAAAGTGGTACTGTAACCAAAGCTAGCGCAGACATGTCGCTATCGCGTCGTATTAACTATTTTCAGATATATTCCAATATTGGTGAAGATGTACGTGTGGGAGATGTTGAAGCTCCATTGCTAGCAATGATACCATACCAGCCAAAAAGCTGCAGTATTTTATCTGAGCATACTTTCAAGAAAGTGCATTATACAAAACTGAAATCAAACTACATCCCACAAATTGATATTGCCATTTATGACGATGCTGGTGCGTTGATTCCTTTTCATAAAGATGCTGTGACAAGTATCACACTCCATTTCTGAATGAAGAGTTAATGCAAACGTATGCTAATATATTTTTCCAATGTGAATAATATGGAAAGTGAAAATAAGGACTCGTTTCTAATCTACTTGCCCAGTAATGCTTCTATGAATAAATTTCCCAAAAATAAACCATCAGACTATCGAGTAGAATTAAATCGCCCACTGCATTTAGAAGGTGAATGGGAGGTTGGCGTTTCTAGTATTTGCTATGATAGCAATATTCAGAATGTGAATGATTTGGAAGAAATGATATTGACTCCTCGCACCCATGATGGAATAACGATGAATAATGCATTTCAGTTCCCATACAATTTAACATCAGATGGAAAGTGGAACTATGAATGGATTCAGATAAAATCAGATTCTTATTAACCATTTGGGAATGAGAAAATTATTAAGGCATTCAACAGTGGTAATACTTCCATCATGAAGAATAAAAATTAGAAAGCTTATGCGTTTACTATCTATCATTGGAGTGGGAGACAGTTCCTCCGCTTTCATTCTTTTACTAAAGGTCTTACGCTGAGGTTGGATAGTGAATTCTATCCACATCTTGGTTTTGGTCATGGACTACATCTAGCATCAATTGCTACTGCAAATGTTAGAAAAGTTTATTCAAATCGAATCAACAAATTTCATTATAGATTTAAAATATTTGATGAAGATGTTGTAGAATGCGAAGAACGCATCATTTTGAAAAAGCGTGGTGTTCAACCTTTATCACTTATTGAGTTAGTAAAACGATGGAATGAGACTGTGGGTAAGAAGTATGGAGAAAAAATTATGGCGGACAAAAATAAGTTGGTTATTCAGAAATATAATGACAAACTTACAGTTTATTTCTCTCCAACCTTGCGTCATTTTGTAAGACATTATACACCTATTATTGGAAGCGGTATGGTGTATGCTTCTCATGAATATCACACTAAAGATGATTCAGTTAATGATGAATGGTGGGTGGACATCTATGGCGATCGCATCAAGAAAATTTACCAGTTTTATGAAGAATCTAAAGTTGCTATCAATATAATGCCGCGTCTATATCATACAGTTGAAAGCTTCATTCATGTAGTAAATCCTTATATACAACAGAAGTTGAAGCATGTGATGAAAAGTAAATATGATGTAAAGACACACCACATTTCGTTTTCAATTGAAAATCAACGCGTTGTTCTGAGACTGGGTGATGACATTCAATGTCAATTGAGTAAAAATTTGAAAAAACTCTTTGGTTTTTCAATGCTACAAACTGTGTTTGCTGCTGCGCATACGATTGGTATAGAAACACCAATGACACTTGATAAACATGAACAGCACCTTTACATTCAAAGTGATTTGATTCTACCTATTTCTGTTGGTGAGAAAAAAGAATACATTTTACGCGATTTCATTCATGATAAAGACCCTTCATATGGAATAGTCGAGAAGATGTTTGAATCTATTTTCTATCATCCCGTCATCAAACAAACTATACCCTCCATTGCTATCAAAATTACCAATGGTTTACAAGAGTGCATCCACGTGAAAGATACTAAATCCCTCGTAACTTTAGTGTTTCGGAAAACAAAGTGAAGTCTTTATACAACATTTATTGAAATATGTACATGAATGTGAAGCAATAGACTTTATACAACATCCACTGAAATATATACATGAGCGCACTTCAATAAACAATGCTATATACAAAAAGTCTTTTTACTTCGTGAAGGGTGGAAATATACAGGGATAGGAAAAATGTCTTTCAGTGGAAAAGTCATCACATGGGGAATGTACAGATGTGGACACATATTCACAAGGAAAAAACAATCTCATGCGATACATAAAACAACAATGTTTATCTACAGAAATCAACATCAAAATACTAAGTTAAGGATGATTATGCTAAGACGTCTCCTGAATGTGGTAGTGTGAGTTTAATTCTTTTGGGTGGTGGTATGTTTGTGTCAGGATGTCCATGTGGAAGAGATATGTTGTGTTCTAGCCAGCACCTCTTATCCTCCCATGCTGAAAGCGCCCGTTTCCTAAAAGTATGAGTTTTGATCTCATGCGACTTAGATTTTAAGATTGTCATATTGACAAACGTTATATTTTTATTTCTATAGGCTTTCCTGAAATTCTTATGTTTCATATTTTGCACAATGGATTTTGATATGCCTTTAGCGCGCTTAATGCTATCGTCGCTATCCTTTAATTTCATACTGTACATTTTTGGACGGAGGAGAATCATTTCAGCTATCTCCTTCCCTGCTGTCTCATCCTTAAAGCAGCCAAGTTTTGCCTTATTTTTGATGGAGTAGAGTGGGTGATCAGTAGGATAATTTGATGTATCAAAATATCTTTCTAAAGATTTTCCTACTTCATTGAAATGTAAATCTTTTTGAGTGGTAATACCTAAGAAGAAACTATCTGTATCACCACCCAACAAACGAACCTCTTTTACGAGAGGACATGGTTTTAGTATTTTATAAAAGAGTTGGTACATTTCAAGCTTAGAGTAATCTAGTACAGCTTGACCAATATATATGGGTTTGCACAACTCAACTTCAGATTTTATCATTTTAACACCTATAAGGTCCTCATCGATAATGTCTCTATCGATGAATAGAGGTGATGAGACCAATTTGTGATACTTTTGATCATCATTAACTAGTTTGTAGTTTACGCGCTTTCTAACATCCTCCATCGTCTTACCAAATAGACTGTTGTTCTTATATTTATAAAAATCTTTTTCAAAATTATTTTGGGCTAGTGCACGTTTCTGGCTGTTGCTATCAATATATGGTTTGAGGAAGGCTTTCTGTCTAAATTTAATAATGCGGTGAACTCTTTTTAAAATCATACCCATTTCTAAATAAAATTTTAAGATGCTAAAGTGGACTAGATAGTTTTCTTTATCATACTGGGTGAGTAAAAGTTTGCGGCAAGGCTTATAGTCGGGTTGACCGCATGATTCTAAATCTTTATGAAATTGTTTCATAAAGTCGGAAAACATATCTTTGGTCACTTCACCTGATTCGGGTGCGAGTGGAAAATCCACGGTTTTATGTTTAATATTATTTGGATAGATTAGATCTATCTCAAAATAATATCCCCAATCACCTTCATCTGGAATTGCTAGTATGTTGGAAGGGTTGGAGAAATGTTGAATTTCACTATCATCTAACCAGCTAAACTCAGAGTGAGGTAGCGGTTTGGATAATGAACTACCATACAAATTATTTTGGTCATAATACTTCAGATGAGTCTGGTCATTGCCTACTATTTTTGATTTTAACCTATGTTTATTTACAAATGTGAGACCACCGCGAATTCCTCGCTCAAATAAATTATACATCTCTGGATCTTGTAAGAGATGAATGGTCTCACCAGTCATTTTAAAAGCAGACTTAAATGACATGGCTGGCAGACTGACAAAGTGGACGGGATCTAACTTATCTTCTTCTAATGCCACTCGTCGAAACTCCTGAAATACATCAGCCAGCAAAAATACATCTAACTTAAGGTAGGCAATCATATATTCACCAAATGTATGGCAGTCAAATTTTATCCATGCATCTTGTGCATGATCATAATCTTCGGTCTTACATTCTGCGCCGATTAAATCATTTTTAAATTTATCTATGGGCGGAAGAGAAGTCTCGCCGAGTTTACTAATTGCATCAAAATATGCATATGGAAAGACTCCTTTCCGTGTGATGACTTCATCGGTTAGATTTGGATATTGTTTCTTAAGATTTTGTGTTAGTGGAAGAGACTTTAGATTTTGCACGAGAGAGGCCAGTGATGCAGTCATAAATTGGTAGGAATCTAAAAATTTCATATCAAAATAGACCGTCTTATTTTCTTTAGTTTTATCGACAGGCACTTTTGCTGTCATGGCCATAAACTTCTCTCTCGTTTGTGCTATTACATCAAGCTTCCACTTTTTCATTTGACCTAAACCTCCTTTTATTATCATATGGCTGTCGTAGCCCTTGAAATTATGGAAAATGACGGGTAATGTACGCCGCTTCATCCTCAGCGAAAAATTACATTTTGAACAGAGTGCGTTTCTAAATTTACCAGTGATGTGATCATGGTCGCGCACTTTCTTAATCTTATCATCGTCAAATGTTTTCCTACATTTGGGGCAAACGTTGCAACTATCAAATTTTGCTTGATCATCTGCTGTCATATGCAATGATCTGCGATAGAGTTCACCATCATACTTTTGTTGAAATTTTACAGCCTGTTCGAGGAATTGTAGGAATTGGTAAATACAATCCTCACCTTGCCAGACGCGCATTTTATTTTGCCTACTCCTAAAGTGATCATGCCATACTTCATAGCAGGAAATGGCTGCTGGTCGATGAATGTTATAATCGATATAGCATTCGATGTCAGCATAGATGACACGAAGAGGACTTAGTTCATCGCCATTCTCTCTATATGAAAACTCCTTATCTTTGGGCATGCGTTCCATTTGCAGTTTACCTCGCTTACACCACTCATAATGAGTTTCAAATTTAGTTTTCCTCCTAAAGTGGCGAATACATCTGTCGCAGTAATATAACTCTCTACTAGAGTTTTCTAAGTGGTGGTATAAGCGAGAGATTTTGGGAATGCCGCAGTAGTGCCATTCCTCACTATCATCCTGTTTTACTAATAACAGGTTTACTGTACGTTCATAACAACTCGAACGCGAGTTGTAGCGCACACCCTTCAATCCTTTTTCCCAAACATGGAGAACTATTTTAATGTTGTTCAATTTTTCAAATTTTTCTATATCTTTAATTTTCATATCGTCACTATTACAGTCATCGAAGTTTAATTCATTCTCCCACTGCCTATAGCTATATGTGCGATTTCGATTCGCATTGATGTCATTATAGTGGAGAATGGAGAGGACAGCATATTTAAAACATTGCGATTCGCAATCGACATTGATGACTGCTGTTTTGTTTTTTAAATTTTTTGGAAGTTTAAAGGAGCCTCGACCACTATGATTTCCTAATAAACTGATTTTAAATTAGGCGGACTCAATGCCGTCAAAAATGAGACCGCTATCGCGCTCGTTAAATTTATCAATATTTAATTTTAATCCTTGGATGTGAAAATTTATCCAAGACTCATAGTCTACAACCTCGGTTGCAGGAGAGGAGGGTATGTGAAACTCTAACCTCTCTATTATTTGTCCAGTATGGTGGTCGATTTTTACATATTTTATTTTAAGATAGATGAGCGCCTTCATCCTAAAATTGTCTAAATTGTTGAAGAGCGCTTCTATCAATGATGAATTTTGATGAAACCATTCCTCAAAGTTAGCAATGGTTTCTGAGGAGTCCATCTGGTAGTTCCTCACTAAATTATTTATGGACACTTCAGTGAGTCGGATAGAGGAGGTACCGTTGGTGTAGGTATCGTTCGTGTGTGTATGTTGAAGTCTGTGCGAAGATAGTTCAAAACGTGTCTCGAAAGACTGAGCGCACAAGTCGCAAGAAAAGGAGACGACGTTAACAGAATCATCCCCACCTTCGGAGATGGATGCCGGCTTAGGTCGACAAACACCTCGCTTGATGTGTCGGGTGAGATCCCATTTCCTCGTGAAGATGTGCCCACAGTCAGCACATTCCCACTCGTTGCCATGTCGCGACAGTTCTGAGCTGGAACTCGCATCACCTGAAAGAGAAATCATTCTATCATCTCTGTTCAAGCCTCAGTGTAGTGTTACAACCTACCTTGACTCAATAACTCTAAACTTTCCTCGAGAAGAGAGGGCGTTGGTGATGAAGTTGATGCCTGAAATTGAGGAAGATGCTATTAGTCACACGTTTGAGGGAGATGAGAGAGGAAATCTTTAACTTACCATTTTAATGAAATATGATCAGACAGAATAATAGTCAAAGAGAGAGATCGTGCGTTCGTCACTTGTATGATTCACAGATTAAATGAAATGACATGAATGTCACTTTGCTTATATACTTTCATTCTCTTCATTCATTGGATGTTCATTCTGATTGGCTGCTTGTGTATACTTAAGAATTAGAAAAATGTTAAAGTTATCATTATTCAAAGTCAGCATTTCAAAGACAACATGACAAGTCCTCCAACAACACCAAATACCGCATTGGAGTTCTCCTCTCCATGCACATCAGCAAAGGTGCTCGTTACACCAAATGCACCAAGAAAGGCGAAGGTGGAGAAGACATACAATCTGGACAATATACGAAAGTTATCATTACCGGAGGATGATGAAGAGGAGTTGCCCGACCTAACAGGCATACGGTGGAAATATTTACAATATGATGCCGAAGGGGTGATGGAGATGACCAGCAAGTCGCACTTGCATCAAATATGGGAGTGGTACACCCCTAACTCCCAACCGCGAACGTGGCGGAGTGGGCGTACATTGAGAAAGTGAGGGACGCTGCAGAAGAACGTTTAAAACAGCTCAACTGTTTTTGTGATCTATGTGAAGTCAGACTCTGGGACGATATTGACGATGAAGACCTTTTGAAATACATGCCATAATAAATGTTTATTTCGTATTATCTTTGCTTTCATACTGACTTACTTGAATGGGGCTTTAGTGAATAATTTAACCATGTATACTTTTTCATTTGGAAATAGTAGCACGCTTAGTCTAACTTGCAAATCTTATAACATTTCATATGGACGATGATGATGATGATAGATGAAATAGTGTTAAATAAAATTAAGATAGCTTACATGATTCTGGGATAGCAATCGACTGCGATCCATGTGTAAAGAGCTTGTTAGACTACGGAAGAGAGAAGTGTGTTATAGAAGTTTTAGGCAACCTTCGACAGTTGGCTAAATGTCGCCCTGACGCGAATGCATACTACGTTGAGACAGAGGCAAGGAATATTGAAAAAATATGGGGTTCAAGCTTGCCGCTTCGCCTCCGGCTCGTTGACGGAAGCAGGTGGGCGCTTCTCTTTGATATCTGTAAAGAAAGAAGTTGTTAGTTATCATCTTGAACTCTAAGTTACTTGTTTTAACTTACAGATCTTCTCCGGACGTGGTTCGAACAGGAATCCTGTGATTGCCTCCTTATGGTCGAATGTAAAATGAAGGCATTCGATACCTTTTTTAGCCCTGCTGTAACACATTTCGTCTCTGCCACGTTCACAGAGGAGCGGTCTTGCGGGCACACGTCCTTTCTTATCCAGGGGAATGTGGAGGCGACTTGATCGTCGAGTACTGCTACTCATCACTTGCTGGTGCAGCTCCTGATTAGTCGCCACCACCTTCCCCAACTGCTTTCGCAGCCCTTCCAACTCCTCTCTCATCTTTCTCAACTCCTTCTCTTGACTCTCTCTCTCGATCAGGAGCTGTTCTTCTCTAGCCTTACTAGGAGGTGCGAGAACCTCTCGCGATCGAGCTCTCCTTCTTTCTCAAAAAGACTAGCTTGAGTCTTCTTGAGCTCCTGAGTGACTCGCGAGAGGTTCTCGGAACCCGCTTTATAGAAGAAACAGTCCCTCTTCCACACCTCCAACTCATTCTTCAACTTGTCATAGTTATCGACCAGTGGTGGGCGCATAATGAAGTTGCGACATTGAGCCGCAATCCCACCACTGCTCGATAACTTAGCCGGCTGCACCTCGCTATCGAGGTCAACTTCCCTCACCGCCTCTACCTCGCTATCGAGGTAGACACTCTCGACTAGGTCAGCCTTCGTCGAGCCTTTTTCCTCCTCCTCCTCTTCCTCACTGTCGCTGCTACTAGTAGCCGACTCATCGCTAGAGGAGGAGGAGGATTTACTCGACTTCGGAGAAGACTCAATCGGGGTGGGTGAGAGAGCCTTTGCTGGCACGCTAGATGAAGGAACCTCTGCTGACGCGATAGACTCGACAGCACACTGAGTCTCCAGAATCGGGGTGGGTGAGAGAGCCTTTGCTGGTGCACTAGATGAGGGAGGCTTTGGTGACGCGATAGCCTCGACAGCGCACTGAGTCTCCAGAGCTTTCAACTCTGAGCTGAAGAGACTTTGCTTCGCCTCCTCAGTCAGCTCTGGTTGACTGCAGCTGCTATGCTTCGCATGCCACTCCGGTAACGTCTCGACAAGGCGAGATGCATTATGGCTGCTGCAAAAGTATCGAATGCCCCCTACCATTCGCTTATTTACACAAGAGTGTTTCTTGAAGGCGTCACTACGAAAAATCTTTGCACAAACGCAGAGCTTGAAAGCCGTCTTGGCATTATTGTAGTTAACCATTTTCTGAAGTGAAAAGGGGGAAACAATGATTATAATTCCGTAAACGTTTGATAGCAAACGATTGATTCCTAGTTTATAAAAACGGAAAAGAATGATTTTACACTTAGTGAGATGATAGATTTGAGTGTAGTGAGTGGCACTAGATCCCGTCGACAGCCCGAAGGCCTTGTACTGATCACTAGGGAAGTGAGAGATCTTCCCCGATACCCGCTATTTACAGCTTAAGACATCATTGTCACTGCCCCGAAGTGGTAACAGTAACGCCGAGTCAAAGGTAGTGAACAGTAGCTGGGATCTAACCCCTCAAAGCTGCCTTAGACTTAGTTAAATTTGAAATCTGATAGTAGATTTGAACTCAGCATACTTGAAAACCCCAGAAAACCTCCAAAACTAGTGAATTTAAATTTTTCAACTTTTTAGCACTACTTATGAAATTTTATAAGTAGTCTGTCACTTAGGCCAGGTCAATAGCGACCGAACCTTTTTTGAATCAAGTCAAACGGACTTGTAGAAGCAAAGTTACAAGCCTTTAAAGTTTTGGAGTCTTTTATGGCCTGGAGACGAAGGCCATCTCCTGGCTAACCTCTAAGTCTGACGCCTTAGCTGATATCAGCAATGAAATTTTCTAAGTCGGTTTCTTACAGAAACTCGGGATTTGGAATGTCCGAAGCTATCATCGGAGCTCAGAGAGACGACTTACCGTTGACAATCGCTCTCGTCTTAATGACAAGTCTCTGTCGGTTCCCAGCTTATATAGTGTGTGGCGATCAGCTGATGACGTAACACCCATCATCCAAACACTAAAAAACCCGTCTATCGCCGGTTCTAGTGCTCCGATTGAGCTGGAAATACACCATTTCCATGTAGAATTTGACGCTGAATCCGAATCTGGCCTCCGTTTTCCCATCCGATGCTTCGTTTTGGCTCTACAGTAGGCAGCCATCGCAAAAATTCTAACTCTTCGTTTTTCCGAAAAATGTTGAAAATTTTTCTCTCCGATTGACTTGAAACTCTCCGATTGACATGAAACTCACCATACAGATAAAGAATTTGACGCTGATTCCAAATCTGGCCTCCGTTTTCCCATCCGATGCTTCGTTTTGAAGCTACAGCCCAAAACGTCCCAAATTCTAACTCTGTCGTTTTTCGCCAATGTTCCAAAATCTTAAATGGCGTCTCACATCTAAACGAAGACAGATAGGAACAAGCCGATTCTTTCACTGAATTTGTCTCACTCTTAGCTTTCAAACGAGCTATTGCACGACAAAATCCGTCCACTGGAAGCCAAAATCGAAGCAAGCTGTCCAGAGGGGGGGGAGGTCAGTGAAATTTGATGAAAAATGTTTTGGTGACGGTCCCAGGTCGAAATTCCACACTTTGGAAAATTTTCAAAATTTTACCCATACAAAGTCACTCTGACACTTAGGATTTTTTCAGGTAAGCGAGCTCCGACCAGTAATGGGAATAAGACCGTTCCAGGACACCATAAAATCAAAAAAATTAGTATCTTTAAAAACGACATAAATTCATAAATTTAGACCCTTTTTCAGGTTTTTAAGACCTAAATTCATGAATTTGGTTCATTCAAAAAGTACCATTTTTTTCAAAAATGGTACATTTAAAAACGACATAAATTCATGAATTTAGGTCTTAAAAACCTGAAAAAGGGTCTAAATTTATGAATTTATGTCGTTTTTAAAAGTACCCAATTTTTCAAATTTTTCAAAATCTCAAATTTGTGAATTACAATCGGGCGAAGCCCTAGAACCTTCGGTTCGATTTTCACCCTCAAAATCATGACCGTTCTAGGACACCAAAAATCAGAAAAGTTAAGAATCTCAAATTTGTGAATTACAATTTTTACCTTAAAAATCATGACCGTTCTAGGACACTAAAAAAAATATAAAAGTTGAGTATCTCAAATTTGAGAATTACAATTTTTACCTTGAAAATCATGACCGTTCTAGGACACCAAAAATCAGAAAAGTTAAGAATCTCAAATTTGTGAATTACAATTTTTACCTTAAAAATCATGACCGTTCTAGGACACCGAAAACCCGGACACCGAAAAAATCATAAAAGTTAAGAATTTCAAATTTATGAATTTTATCCATTTTTCAGGTTTTTAAAATATATCATGTGATTTGCGGGACATCTGAGATGTCTTCCAGGGCTTCGCCGTTAAAAATATTTCTTTAAAAATGGAAGAAACAAAAGTGGAAGGAACTTCAGAAATGGATGAAACCGCAAGAATATATCCTTCATTATCTCAATTAAAAACAGATGAAATGGTTCTCAATTATTATTAAGATTAGAGCATTATGATAAATTAAGAAGACGCAATTATTACTTAGTCATTCTTCGTTATTGTATGCTCAACATTATTTAAAGTACTAATTGTGTGAACTAGAAGATCATTGTAACTCATAAACTCATAATTATTCAATGAACCCGTACACTGCCTGATAATTGAAGAGAGAGACAGAGATTGAAGAGAGAGAAACGTCTAGCAGCTTTCCCCTAAAATTATCATGCTATATCTTGTCATTTCAATTTACTCATCGGTAAACTTTTGACATTTCAACTTACGCGTGCGTAAAGTTTTGACATTTCAATTTACCCCTACGTAAATTATTTTCAGAATCTGTTTTCAAAATCTATTTTCAAAATCCATTTGCAAAGTCTATTTTCAAATTCAGTTTTAGAAATCGATTTGCAAAATTCATTTAGCGTTTGCCAAACACATACGGGTAGTAAAGTACTTCCCATTGTGAAGACATGAATAGATTAAGCACATAAGAGTGCATTGACAATAAAAGCAAATGACAATAAAATTCTTCTTCTAAATTTAGAACGCATAGACGGCGACATGCGGGATAGTTGTTATGACAATTTTAAACAATCATTTTAACGATGAAACATATTTTACAAATAAAGTTCATGAAGAAAATTGAAATATATAAAACAATATATATTAGAATCGGCTAAAGCCAGAGGAGCTTCGCTCCGATAATTATAATATAATCATTTCAAAATCGAATAAGTAGTAAGGAAAGACATCATTAGAGAACAGTTTTAAATCAATACCCCCTCCCTTCTGACTAAGTAGTAAGGAAAGTCATCATTATAAAAATGTTTTAAATCAATACCCCCTTCTGACTAAGTAGTAAAGAAAGACATCATTAGAGACCAGTTTTAAATCAATACCCCCCCCTTCTGACTTCTAGGGGTCCCTTAAGAAATTTTTTTATTATAAAATGAGCAACATAAATGAGTTTTTTAAATTATATGGAACGCAAACTACGACAAATTTCGACCTAAAGAAAATTGCAAATGAATTAGGAATAAAGAATTTTCATGTTCTAATGAGAAACGAATTACAATTCCTAAAAAATAGGCCATCAGGAACCTTCAGTTCCCGGAACAAAGTTCCATCAATAACTGTAAATTTCATAACGAATCTTCACACTTCAGACCAAAACGGCGTACATTGGTCAGCAGGTATCTTTAGTAAAAACGGAGATAATTATTATTTTGACTCATACGGGCTTCCACCTACAAACGAAGTTAAAAAATTACTTGAAAATGGAACTTATAATACATTTCAAATTCAAAAACCGGGAACTACTTATTGTGGACAATTATGTCTTTATGTTTTATTTAAATTACAAAAAGGAGTACCATTTCTAGATATTATGTTAGAGTTAAACAATCTATAACTCAAGCGAAGCTAGCTAAAGCGCCACCTAAAGGTTAAAGCTCTGTTTTCTGTAATTCATTTTGATAAAAACGACCTCTGATATCCTCATTATCTAAATCTTTAATTTCATAAGTAATCGGATAACTTTGATTTATTTTGCAAACTTCAAATATTTCTTTAGTCCAATAGCCAACAAAGCCTTTTTCAAATTTGTTCTTATATTTAAATATTCTAACTCTATCTCCAATTTTAAATTTCGGCTTAAGTTTCTGCAAATTCGGATTACTCTCATTCGAATAATTATTCTCGAATATTTTCTTTCGTATCAAATCAGGGTCGTCAGAAGCATTCTTTGGAGTTTCTTCAATACCAGAATGAACTTTATTATTGTACTCTTCCACAATTCCTGGTAATATTTTTAACCATTTCTGATTTCCTTGCTGAGTAAATTTCTTGAAAATTTTATTTTTTAACGTCCGATTGAATCTTTCTATCACTACGGCCTTCCCAGCGTTTTCAGTTGAATAAACAGTTTCAAATAGTGGCTGAACGTTTCGGTTATAAAATTCCGACCCTTTATCAACAAACAATTTTTTTGGCTTTCTATTACTTTCTTTAAAGATTTCTTCAAACGCATATTTAACTGAAAGACCACTTTTATTTTTTAAAGGTTTTACCCAAGCGTATCGTGTATATAAATCTATAACTGTCAATGCAGATTTGTAGTCCCTTTCATTCGGCATATGAATAAGATCAGCACTCCAAATATCATCTTTATTAAATACTTTTACTTTTAATAAATATTTAGGCTTTCTATATTCTTTATGAATTTCAGATGCATAAACGTCTGAATTATGATTTCGAGCGTTGCTCTCAGAGTTATTAGTTCGAGCGTTGCTCTCAGAGTTATTAGTTTCATTTAAACCCTGGCCGAATAATATTTTAGCTTGTAAAGCTTTCTTAACAAACATTCTTTCAATTTTTTCTCTAAATGTAGGATTCTGAATACTATCTAATTCTTGAATCATCTTCTTATCAGCTGCATGACGAGAACTTAGATCATGATTTCGATAAGCTAAATCATGCCTGTAAGCGGCGGCATCTACTCTATTTATTGGTTCTTCACCTGGTTTCGGATTATTATTCTCATCTAGTCTTATATCTAATCGAGTTCCTGGCCCAGTATATGAATGACCAGGAAGATGTTTTTCTTTCGAATATTTACTCCAAATAAATCCAGGAAAGTTTTCTAATGTTTTTTGTATATCACCACCGTAGGTAGTAACCAAACTTTGTTTATCGTCGTTACCTTCATAAATTTTACAGTTTGAGTTTTTATTTTTGTTTAATAGATAATTCAATAAATCTAAATTAGAAATTTTTAATTTAATTAAATTTTCGGAATTTGTAGAATTCATTTTAAAAGATAAAAAAAATTAAGAAGATAAAAAAATTAAGAAGATAAAAAAAATTAAGAAGATAAAAAAAAATTAAGAAGATAAAAAAAAAATTAAGAAGATAAAAAAATTGTTTTACCGAAAAGAAACAAAGGTCCTGAGGTTATTACCGAATCATACTAGGACTTAGATATATTCCAGAACCATCTTTAGTTTCTTTAATTTCAATTAAATCATCAACATTGTGGAGAATATTTTTAAGAACTCGTTTTCCTTCATCAACTAATTTTAATTTACTAATAAAATTATCTACTACTCCTTTTCCTTCGGGCGAAGCCCTAGAAGACATCTCCGATGTTCCATGAACCGATGTTCCATGAACCGATGTTCCATGAACCGATGTCCCTTCACCCCTAGCAACTTTCTCTAACTCCCTATTATGACGTTTTTGTTCTTCTAATGCTGCCTTCTCTGATTTATTTTTATTTACTGCTTGGACAATACCAGCTGTCCCACCTGCAACACTTCCTGCAGCTGCTATACCTCCTATTATTAGTGGAATTAATGGGAGAATCCCACCATTCTTTTCTTCTTGTAATTTAATATTCTCTATCATTGGTTTACTTATGTAATACTTTTTTTTATTAATAGTAATAGTTTTAGGGGTATTTTTGTCAACAATATTACGTAATTTTAATTCAACAGTTTTATTATTAATATTACTTTTCGCTTGCGACATTTTTAATAAAAAATTTTAAGTTATCAAAAATTTTAAGTTAAGAATTTAAAGTTATCAAAAAATTTAAATCTATTCTAGTTATGAAAAATTTTTAGTTAAGAAATTTTAAGTTATCAAAAAATTTAAATCTATTCTAGTTATGAAAAAATTTTAATTAACCTATCGGAGCGAAGCTCCTCTGGCTTTAGCGCTTTAGCCGATCCTAACCATCTTCCCATTAAGAATTTCAATAGAATATTTTGCATCTTCTAGCAATAAACCATAAGCCATCAATGAAGTTGTGGAATCTTTCTTTTCAATATTAATTGTTACATCACAACCATTTTTAATAATATCTTCAGATTGTGCACTTAAATCGAAGCAGAAAATTGGATATAAATGTCTCCAATCTCCAGGAGTTAATTGTGGTTCAACTCCAAATTCTATACAAAGATTTCTATATGAATCATATCCTTCCATAAATTGATTATTGGTATCATCGAATCTTAATGGATCAATTGGATATCGAGTTTGATTTAATGAAACTTGTAAACTTCGAATTGTATTAATATGGAAGAGATTATTGTTCGTATCAAAACTTGGAGAATTATTTCTTTGAAATGTTAGTAATAAATATCTTGGGGTATTCGCAGTTCTAGTAAAATGCCAGTTAAATCTTTGTTCGGAAAAAGTTACTGAACTAGCAGTTCTCTTTAGAAAATTTACTGGAATTGGTTTGTTAGTATTTAATCTTTTTGCAATAGCTGTTTCAACCTCTAAACTAGGAGTAATATGCTTAATCCACCATTCAAGTCTATCAATTTTTAAATATGCTTTTTTCCCAGTCTTACCAAAAAAGATTAATTCATTATTTACTGTACGATGAATTATTAATTTAAATTTTAATTGATATGATATTTTATCATAATCTAAATAACCGAATAATGGAGACAATGGCCAATTAACTGTCTGTTTACTTTTTTTGTTAAATTCACGTCTTTCTTTATATGCATCATTATTTGTTTTATTTAAATGTTTTGCAATATTTTCTACATCTTTCGCAATTCCTGCGGCATCTGTTCCGGCGTGAGTTAAATCATCAACAATTATACCATCATTAGTATCAGGAAACCAACCTTCGATTTCATACTTTTTATTATTTTCACCAATTGTTACAAATCTAAGCATTGTATCAATTACACCTGGGGAATCACTTATTGTTTCTATATTTTGAGTTCCAACATCTAAACGCATTTGTGTAAATAAACTTGGGAAAAAATTATTCTCTAGTGTAATATTATCGGTATCTGGTAATGGTGTTGTAAAATTAGCATCACTATATAAAGAATATTCGCAGTGTAGAAATGAATCAGGTAAATATAAATAACTCTGCTGATTATCAACTTCAAAGATTAAATCTCCTCCAGTGTTTACTCTACTGGAAGATCCGGGATTCATAGCAATTCTTATATAGTCATTCTTTTTTTGATTGTAACTGGTGAACGGAGGATCATCTAATCTAAATTTATTTTCGATAAGCGAAGACATTTTTATAAGAAATAATTTGACTTTTTGTTTTTCTCACAGATAGAAAAAAAATTTTTATTAAATATAATTTTAGAATTTTACTAAATATAATTTTAGAATTTTACTAAATATAATTTTAGAATTTTGCTAGACCAGCTCCGCTATGAATGCCATTACCTCTTATTTCTTCAATTGTTTTTTCATTATGTTTACTATCAGACGGAGCTCCGCTCCTCAAGGTTTCCCCAACAGCAATGTTAGCAATTTTGTTTTTTGTTTCATCTGAAAGTTTTTTTAATTTTTTTAGTTCTTCAGAATCATTCTTGAGTTTACGAATAGCTTCTAGTTGTTTTAATTCGTTTTGTGATTTAACAGCATTTGATATTGCACTAGCTGTACTACCTATAGCAGCTGCTCCTTTTGCAGCAGATGTAATCAAATCTTTATTATTTTTAATTAAGTTAACGATACTACCAATACCAGAAAAGATGCCATCCCCTTCTTTTTGGACGGCACCTGCGGTGCCTAGGAACTTTTCTGTTCCGACTGTTTCTCTATTATCATAATGATAAACAGGATTCATACGTGGTTCATGAGAAATTTTTTGATTTGAAGCAAAATGTTTAAGATTGTGTTTATAAATTATAGGCATTTTTTAGGAATAAATTTGACTTTTTGGGAAAAATATAAATACGGGCGAAGCGCGAAGCGCGAAGCGCGAAGCCCTGGAAGACATCTCCGTTGACCCATGAACCGATGTCCATTATAAAAAAAATGTTTATTTTTTGTTCTTAACTTTTACAGATTGCGTTTTTGGTTTAACTTTATCAGGAACCAAACCTGCATCAATCATTCTTTTTATTCTATGATTTTCTTTCATAATATTTCTTTCTTTTATTAACTCTTCTAATTGTTTAATTCTTTTAAAATTATTAGCTCTAATTTTATCCATTTTTAAAATTATATACTTTTATATACTTTTATATATTTATACTTTTTTTATTTTTAAAATTATATTTATATTTTAAAATTATATTTATATTTTTTAAATTATATTTATATTTTTTATGATTCTTATTTTTTGTAGGTAAAAAATATTTAATTTAATATTTACAATACTCGTTTAAGATTTACGTTTATGAATATCTAACAACTTCGAGATAACTTTATTAATTGCCTGTTGCACTTTATCTATTGCGTCAAGCAGCGTGTGATGTACTTTAATTTCTCTTCTATTAACTTGCATTTTCTGCTGATTAATCTTCAACGCCGTTTTAAGAGCATTTAACTTAATTTTAAGAACATCTAATTGTCTTTTAACAGCATCTAACTGTTCTTTATTTTCTTTAGAGTTTTCTTGTAAATTTTTCTTTAATTCATTTTCTAAATTGATTTTAAGAGTTTTCATTTTATCAACTTTTTCATTAAGTGAGTTTACTTCATTTATTATTCTATTCATCTTTTTCATTTGTTGAGTAATTTTAGAACTCAATTCATCAACACTTTTTTGGAATGTAGTTTGTAACTGCTTTAAATTTTTTTTAATTCTTTCAGGTAGTTTTTCTATTTCATCTTCTAATTGTTCTTTTAACATTTTTATCTGATGTTTATTTTTAATGACTGCAGATTTTAAATTTAAAGAAAGTAATATTAAAATTTTTGATTGTTCTGAAATCTTTTTAAATAGTTTTGCTATATCTGCTTCTAGCTCTCTATCCTTTTTATCAAGTTTTAATAATTTTTCGTTTAATGATTTATCATTAAGTTTAAGCAACTTTAATTCATTCATCAGTGGAACCAAAACATCGTTTATATATTTTTCTTTTAATTCATTGATTTGCGTATCAACATATTGTTTATTTGTTAACTCTGTATTTTGTTGTGGAAGAATAGAAAGATGCAATGGACCAGATAAAACGTCTCCAGTTTTCACAATATAATTTTCTATCTCTATTTCTAATTCACGATTATTCGGGATATATGCACCTCCACCAACATTTGGTAACATCATTTTTAAACAATAAAAATAAAATTTTTTCTGATTATAAAAAATACATAAATTATAAAAATACATAAATTATAAAAAATAAAATTTTTCCTAATAAAAATAAAAAAAATGGAAATGACTCAAATTTGTCAAGTTTGCAATATGCGTTTTTTAAATCAAACACTATTATATTCTCATATGAAAAACACACCATGTGGTATGCATATGAATCAATTACAACCTAATAATATACAACCTAATAATATACAACCTAATAATATACAACCTAATAATATTCAACCTAATAATATTCAACCTAATAATATTCAGAATAATATTCAACCTAATAATAGTATTCAGTATAATAATATTCAATCAGAGCAACCATTACAAAGATTAAAGCATTTATTTATTTCAGATAAAGAACAAAATCTTTATACTGCTAGAATAAATACACCTAGGCAAAATACTGCTAGAATAAATACACCTAGGCAAAATACTGCTAGAATAAATACACCTAGGCAAAATAATAATAATTATTTAGCACAAAATAATAATGTAGCACAAAATAATAATGTAGCACAAAATAATCCTTTTGTTCAAAATAATCCTTTTGTTCAAAATAATCCTTTTGTTCAAAATAATAATGTAGCACAAAATAATTATATTGATAAAAATCAATTTGTTGAAAGTAATAACAAAAAAATATGTTCCGGATGTAATAAAAATATAACATCAAAAAATTTTGCACGTCATTTAAAATTATGCGAACAAACAGAAGAGGTTAAAAAAAATAAAAAAGATAAATTAAAAGATCAGTTATGTCGTAATTGTAATAAATATTTTACAAATCAAGGAATTACTAATCATTATAATTCTTGTATAAGTTCTACAAGACAATGTACAAGTTGTCAAATTACTAAACCTAAGACAGAGTTTTATGATAGTAAATATCAGTGTAAGGATTGTTTAAAAGAAAAAGTTAAATGTAGAGGTTGTCAAAAAATTATATTAAAGAAAAATTTTCAGCGACATGTAACACTATGTCCAAAACTTAATCAACATAATGATCAACATAATAATAATTTATGTCAAAATAATAATTTATGTCAAAATAATAATTTATATTAGTATTTCAACTAAAATAGTTGTATTTCAACTAAAATAGTTGGATTTCAACTAAAATAGTTGGATTTCAACTAAAATAGTTGTATTTCAACTAAAATAGTTGTATTTCAACTAAAATAATCTTATATATATTAAAATATTATTTTTTATAAAGAATAAAATATTATTTTATTAAAATATTCTTAAGCATTCCGGAAGAGAGGAGAGGTTCGGAACATACTTCTTTTGAGTATAGGAACAAAAAGTCCGACACATTCCGGAGGTTCTACAGAGGTTAAAAACACTCATAAGAGTGTAAGAATGCGAGTCCGGAATTAAAAAATAATAATTCCTAAATTTTTATTTTAAAAATATTAAATGAATAAAAACGAAAATTTGGAAGATTTATATTCACCGGTTATAATTAAAAGTAATAAAAGTAATAAAAGTAATCTAAGTCGTCATAAATCTCTTAATGCAATAAACGAAATAATAAATAATTATATGAATAACACTGAGTTTCAAGATACACTAACCCCTCAAGATCCGAATCTCAAAGATATTAATAATATTGTAGAAAATCCTATATATAATACTAAATATAATAATAATATAGATAAAAATATATATAATAATATAGATAAAAATATATATAATAATATAGATAAAAAATATTTAGAGACACTACCCCCTAATTCATCTCTTAATAAAAAAATACCACAATCAGATCTTACACGTCTTTGGAATTTTTTAAAATTTCATTGTATAAAAATATTGTTAGCATGTATTTTAATATTTTTTATTTATCATCTTGTTATATGTATTGGAAATCAATGGGGTTACTTTCTAACAGAGGAACAAAAGAGAATAAATTTTTATAACCAAGAAAAAAAAACTTTTAAAGGATGGAAGACTGAGGAAGATAAGATTAAGGATAAAACTAATAATAAAAATATTAAACAAGGTAAAATGTATCAAGAAAATTTACATTTCATTGTTTACGGTAAAACTGGAAGTGGTAAGACTACGTTTATTAAAAAATATATAAACCAATATTATAAGGACGAAACAAAAGTACATATTTTTTGTATGCATACTTCTGAATGGCCAACTTTTACAAACGTCTATAATGATAAACAATTAGATGAGTTACAAGATATGGAAAGTTTTGCTGGTACACCTGAAAATAAATCTTTATTAATTTTAGATGATGTTGCAAGTTTATCAAAACAAAAAAATATGTCAGAAATATTTACAAAAGGAAGACATCAAAATATTCAAATAGTTGTATTAGCTCATAAAGCTTGTGATGTAGATAATAAGATTAGAGAAAACATTCAAACATTTTTTACAACTACACAAAATAATGCAGCATTCTTTAATGATATTAATAAAAATTATAAAATGAATATGCCTTTATCATATTATACACATCATAAATATGGAATAATACGTGTTGACACCATAAGTGGACATATGCAAGTATATGATAAAGATTTAAATATATTAGTAGATACCGAACATGAAATCTATAATAACTCTCAAGATTTTGATATTAGAATGTATGCAAATACAAAACATTTATCAAATCAAGTTATAGAACAAATAATTATCTTTTTAGAGTCTGAAGCAAAAGTACCACTAAAAATTATTCCTGATACATTTTATTTTTATTTTGATCATTATTTAAATGCAAAATTTGGTATACCAATACCAAAAAGATTACAAGATAATGAAACATTAAACTATTTAAAAATTGCAATAAATGATGTTAGAAACGGATTAAGAAAAGCAACCCCAATAATATCTGATGTTAAATCTACATTTTCTGATGCCAAATCTACATTTGTTGAAGCCAAAAAAACTTTTAATGATATAAAACCATTAATAAATGGTGTAAGTGAAATACTTAATAATTAAACAAATTTATCATAATCAAACCGAAGGTCCTAGGGCTTCGCGCTTCGCACGATTTTGTAGATATATATTTAGGTTTCACCTCGAGGGACTTCGCCCCGATTAGAATTTTTCCATTATATATATTTAGAATTTTTTTCTCTAAAAAATTAAAACAAAAATTTTTTTTTTTAAAAAAAAACTAAAACACAAATTTTTTCTTTAAAAAATAAAAAAATGAAAACATTTTATTGTGTCTTATGTGAAAAAAAATTGCAAACAAAAAGAAGTTATCAATCTCATCTACAAAGTAAAATGCATTTACAAAATGTAGAACGAGTTGATGAAGGAAATATATTAAAATTAAATAGTTATAAAAATTATCTAGAAACATTGCCTACTGATATAAAAGTTAAAAAAATGTTTGATGATTATTCACATTCGGAATATAAAAAATTTTTTAATAGTGAAGATGAAGCCGTAACAGATATAAAATATTTATTTAGCGATACTGATGAATTTAACGAAATAGATGAATTTGATGAAGCCGTACGAACTGAAGGTTCTAGGGCTTCGCCCGAAACAGATATAAAATATTTATTTAATGAATCGGTTGAATCGGTTGAATATAATGAAACCGATAAAACTTTTTCTGATATTCTAACCAACTTTTATAATATATTTAAGAAATCTTTCAAATGTTATATGAATGTAGAAGTACTTTATACAAAAAATGGACCTGATGGTATTCCTGAAGAAATAATACAAGGACATTTTACAAATTCGCAAGAAATTCATAATGTAAATGATATACAACCCATATTTGAATCAATGATACTTAAATTAGAAAATTGTATAATTGAAGCCCAGTTACGTGAATCTGGTTGGAGATTTGTTAAAATACTATCTAAGAAAATAGTAATTGATAAATATAAAAATAATACTGGTAGTAGTTATGTTCCTTTACCTTTCAGTTCACCACAATTAATCAACATAAAAAATAAAGATGAACGTTGTTTTTTGTGGAGTATTATAGCACATTTACATCCTGCAGAATATCATAAAGAAAGACTAAGTCATTACAATAAAGAAGAATACATAAATGAATTTAATCTTTCTGATGGCTTAGATGAATTTCCATATGATTATAATAAGTTAAAAAAGTTTCATAAAAAGAATAAAAATTTAATAGAAGTAAATGTTTTTGAATTAAATGTGAATTATGTTTCTATTGGTAAAATTATTCCACTTTACCCAGATTCAAAAGAATTTTATTTGAATAATAAAAATTTATGTCAATCAGAAATAGTATATAATGATAGAGGAAATTACATGCATCATAATATTTTTTACCAAGGAAATATAATATGTACTGAAAAATTTGAACTTGTTAAAACACTAACGCCAATAATGATTAATCACAATAATTATAAAGGACGTACTGATGATTATAATTACAAATATTCATCTTTATCTTCAGAATACCAACAAAAATTAGAAAATTTAAATGAAAGTTTACAAAAATGTAAAATAGATTATCAACAACAAACAAAAATGTTACTACAAGAATATCACTATAAATATCAAAATAAGATAGAAACAATTCAAAAATTAAATGAAGAAAATAATAAAGAATCGGCTAAAGCCAGAGGAGCTTCGCTCCGATTAAATAATGAAGAAAATGAAACCAAACAAAAAATAAATGAATGTTTAAAAAAATGTCTACAACAATATAAAGAACAATATGATAAAGAATATATTTATCATCTACAAATATTAAATCAAAATTATTATCAAAATACATTTAATATTACAAAAGAAATTAATGAAACACATGAAATATATAAAGATGAATTTGTAAAATTAGAACAGTCAAAACAACCAGCACAAGCGAATATATTATATTATCAGGGTCATTTTATATTGTGTAAAGATGTTTCTATATTTACAAAAACTTCAGATAATAAAAATTTTCCTTGTCTTCAATGTATGACAAGTTTTAGAACTTTAGAAGAAATGAATAGACATTTGGAGAATTGTCAACAAAATGAAGCAGTCAGAAACACATTTCCAAAAGATGATTATTTAGAATATAATAAATGGTATTTTAAAAATAAAGTACCCTTTACTATTTATTGTGATTTTGAAGCATATAATGTTAATATGACACAAAATCAAACGGAAATTTCCAGGGCTTCACCCGATTCTGAAAAAAATAATTCTGAAAAAAATAATTCTGAAAATTGTACGGGCCAAGCCCTAGAACCTTCGGTTTTTAATTCTGAAAAAAATAATTCTGAAAAAAGTGTACCTGAAAAAAGTAAAGAAAAAAATTTATTTGAACAAAAACCATTATGTTGGGGAATGTACATTCATTCGAATTATCCTGAATTATTTAAATCAGAATATTTACAATACTATGGTGAAGACAGTTCAGAAATGTTTACAAAGAAAGTAGAAGAATTACAAGGACTTTTTTCACAATTGCTTGAAACAAATAAACCAATGATACCATTAACGGATGAAGAAAGAAAAGAATTTTATTATGAAATAAATTGTTATTACTGTGGAAAAGGTTTTACAAATAAATATAAAACTGGTAGAGGTAGATATATTGATAAAGTAAAAGATCATGATCATCTAAATGGATTATATAGAGGTGCAGCACATAATTCTTGTAATCTTAATGCTAACAAATTTAAATATAACTTTGTTCCTCTATATTTCTACAATGGTTCTAAATATGATTTTCATCTAGTAATGAAAGATTTATTTTCATCAGAAAAATTACATCAACAAAAAATAAATGTACTATGTAAACAAGAAGAAGAATATTTTTCAATGCAATTAGGTTGTATTAGAATTTTAGATGCATTTAGATTTTTTACTCCTTATTCATTAGATGTTATGGGGAAAACTTTGAAACCTGAACAATGTAAAATATTAAATAAATATAATTTAAAACCTTTAAAAGGAATATTTCCGTATGAGTATATAGCCTGTGGCTCACAGTCGAAGACTGATATAACTGGAGATTTTAATTCTGTGAATAAAATTATGAAAGAAGAACAACTTCCTCCAATAAATAAATTTAAATCAACATTAAAACAATCACAATTATCTGAAGAAGATTATGCAGAAGCTGAAAAAAATTGGAGAGAGTTAAATTGTAAAACAATGTATGATTATACAATGAAATATCTACAGATAGATGTATTAATACTAGCTGATCTTTTTGAAAACTTTCGTGATATGTGTTTAGAATATTACGGAATAGATCCATGTTATTGTTATTCTACACCAGGTTTAACATGGCTAGCAGGATTAAAACATACTGGTGTTAAACTTAAACATTATAAAGAAAATACATATGATAAATTATTATTTTTTGAATCTGGAATTAGAGGTGGAGTTTCATCCGTTTTAGGTAATAGATATGTTAAATGTTATAATAAGAAAGTAAATCCACAAGAATATGGAATAATGAAACCTTTATCTCCAGAAGAAAAAGAAAAAATATTAGAAATTTTTCGAACGAAACGAGAAGGAGTAGAACGTGAAAAAGCAATTGATGAATTCATGCGAGAAAACTATTTGTTATATTATGATTTTAATAGCTTATATTCTTCTTGCATGATACAAGAATTACCAACAGGTGAGATGACATGGTGTAATAATCTTGATTATCAAAAAACATATGATGGAAATCGTAATTCTGGTTATATATATGAAGTTGATTTAGTATACCCTGATTATATAAAAGATGCAACAAAATATTATCCTTTCTGTCCAGAAAACAAAATTCCCAATATAGAAGATTTTTCAGATTATCAAAAATCTTTAATTCCTAAGAAATATAGACCAACAAAAAAACTTATGTTAACACAAAGCAATAAAGGAAAGTATGTTGTTGAAGGAAGAATGCTAGATTGGTATTTAGATCATGGAATGATTCTCACAAAAATTCACCGGAAACTAGTGTATAAAAAATCTAAATGGTTAAAAGATTATATTGAGTTCAATATTGAAAAACGCAAAATATCTAAAAGAAATAAAGATGATTTTGGAAACGTGTTCTTCAAATTAATGAATAATGCATTTTATGGTAAGACTTTAGAAAATGTGCGTAATAGACAAAATATTGAAATAGTTTATGATAAAGATAGGTTTCAAAATTTAACAAGGAAACCTACATATAAAAGAACTACTAGATTTAGTGATGAACTATGTGCTGTACATCTAAGAAGAAGCATTGTAAAACATGATAAGTTTAATTTTATAGGTTTCACTATATTAGAATTAGCTAAACTATTTATGTATAGTTTTATATATGATTATTTAGCACCTGCTTATGGTAAAAACTATAAATTACACTTTACAGATACCGATTCTGTTTTCTTAGAATTAACAATACCATATGGTTCTTCACTAGATAAAGAAATTAATAAAATAAAAGATATCATTCATCCTTCTGATTTATGTAAAGTAAAAGATGAATTAGAAGGAAATGAAGATTTCATAACAGAAGCTATATTTTTAAAATCTAAATGTTACTGTTATGATACAACTAAAAATATTAGGACATCGGAGATGTCTTCCAGGGCTTCGCCCGTTAAAACACATAAAACATTAAAAGGAATTTCAAAGGCATCAGTGGCTAATCAAATAACATTTCAAGATTATAAAAATGCATTATTTAATAATGAAATAAAAACAGCATGTAATTATAGACTTAATTCAAAAAAACATAAAATGTATTTAAAAGAAGAACATAAATTAGCATTAGATCCATTTGATGATAAAAGAAAAATTTTGCCTGATGGAATAACTACTTTACCTTTTTAATTTTCTAATTTCTATTTTCAAATTTCTATTTTCTAAATATAACAATATAACAATATAACAATATAAAAATATAAGATATTATAAAATAAAATAAAATAATAATATAAAATTATCATATAAAAATGGATAAAGTTAGAGCTGATAATTTTAAAAGAATAAAACAATTAGACGAATTAATAAAACAAAGAAATATTATGAAAGAAAATCATCTTCAACATAGAATGACAAAAGCTGGTATTCAATCTGATATGTTTGATAAATTAAAATTAACTGAAGAAGTAAAAACTGATTATGAAAAAACTGTCGAACCATTTAAAACTCTTGAAAAAGAACTTAATGAAAAACGTGTTGATATAGCGGATCCTGTACTTAAAACACTATTAGATGACTATGGTTTATTAGAGGCAAACATAGATAAAAAATTACCAAAATCTATGTTATTCGAACATTCTACTTTCTTTTTAGATAAAAAATTATTTGCAAGATTTTATCTTGGTGGTAAAGAAATATTTCCACAACCTTTACGAGGATTAATTTTTACGCCAGATAAAAAACCTATTAGTTTAGATAGAAATTTTGTTGATCTTTTAAGAGGAGCAGATTTAAAAAATTATGCTGTAGAAGATCTAATAAAATATAAAGCTATGTTAGACAGAGTTGGTGTAGTAAAATCTCTTAGACGTTATAAACAATTAGAAAATTTATTATCATCGGGAGTTAAAGTAGGGAAAGGTTTATCTGAAAAACAGAAAACAAAAAAACAGAAAACAGAAACAACTGTATTTTTACCAGATGATCCACAAGAATTACTAAATAGATTAAATATTTTAATATCGGCAATAAAAGAAGGACATAATTCTAGTTTTAATGAAATTCATGCTATATTGAAAAGACTGTTAGAAAAGAAGATTCTAAATGAAGAGGATTATAAAAGTGTAGCTGAAATATGTTGTTTCTAATTTTTATAAAAAAAAATTTCATAAAAAAATATTTCATAAAAAAATATTTCATAAAAAAATATTTATTTAATTTTTTAGTTTAAAAATGTGTTCAGCAGATTTAGACAAAATTAATAATCATTTAGAAAATTTAACAGAGATTTTGGGTTCATCAAAATTTAGTACGACGTTAAAAATTATAACAACTACTTCATCACACACTTGTAATTTAGAACCCATTCTACATTTGGAACAAAATAAAAATTATCAAATTGCATTGACTAGTTTCTCCACATTTAACACTATTCAAAACGTTATCAAAGATGTGAATGATCAATTTAGATATTCTACTGATAAAGGCAAAACATGGAAAATACTAACTTTTCTTCCTGGTTCTTACGAAGTTGAAACAATATCAAATGAAATTAAGAGACATTTAGGTATACCATTTAAAGATAAGAAACAATTACATTTTGCAGTTGAACCGGCAGTTAATAAATTTTCTCTTACTTTAGACGAAAATCATCAAGTTGATTTTAATCATGATAGATCATTGTCAAAGCTATTAGGATTTAATAAACAAACTTATATTCAAGGTTATCATTTAGGTGAGAAGATTCCAAAAATAACTGAAATAAATTCAATTGTTGTACATTGTGACATTATTGAAGGTGGATATATAAATGGTAAATTATCAAATTTAATATTCAGTTTTCCAGCTTTTACTGTACCCATTGGTTATAGATTAAATGTAATTCCACAAACATTAATATATTTTCCTATTACAAGAAAAACTATTAACAACATTGGCATTAGAATCACTGATGAGAAAGGACAAGAAATAAATTTTGGAGGTGAAGAGATTATGATAGATCTTTTGGTACGGGAGATATAAACTCCCGTTCGGGAGGTATAAACTTTTACGCTACAATAGAGAAGTTTAATTTTTTTATCATTTTCATTATTAATCTTATTAATCTTATTAATCTTATTAATCTTATTAATCTTATTAATCTTATTATTAGAAACAAAAAAATAAACTTAAATTAAAATTTTATTTTTATTTTTTTGTTTCTAAAAACACTAATTCAATAATGGATGAATTTATTACTTTAAAAATGAATGAAATGTCTTTAAATAAAAAAAAACTTAAATTTAATCATCATCCAAATTTATCTAATAAAGTTTTGTCAGTTATTTGTGGAAGATCAGGATGTGGAAAAACATATCTATTATTTAAAATTTTAACGACTCCAAATTTTTTGGATTATAACAATCTTATAATTTATACAACAACGGCAGAACAACCCGTCTATCAATTTTTAAAATATGGATTTGAAAATAATCTTACAAAAACAGCAATTGCTTCTCTATTCGAAGAATACGAAAAATCTGAATATGAAGAAGAAATAAATTTGTGGTGTGAAGAAGCAGCAAAAAATAAACAATTAGTTGAATCCAATAAAAATAAGCATATAAAAATACAATTAATAGATGATAGTGGTAATATGCAAGATCCTAGTAAACTAGATAAAACAATGAAACATTGTGTAATTTTTGATGATTGTGTTAATGACAGAAATCAGTCAGTTCAAAGAAATTATTTCACAAGAGGTAGACATAATAACTGTAGTGTATTTTATTTGACACAAAGTATGTATTCATTAGATGGAAGTGTTATTAGAAAGAATGCAAATATATTTATACTATTTGAAATAAATGCAAGAAACTTAAGTGATTTGTTAAGAGATTTATGTATAAGAGATAAAGATGAATTTAAACAATCGTGTAATAATGCTTGGTCAAAAGATTATGGATTTATCACAATTAATATTGATAAAAAAATTCATGAAAGAGTTATCGAACAATTGTTTACCGAGTAATAAAAATATACAAATATAATGTTTTAATATTTTATTTTTTATTATCAGCTTTAATTTTGTCTATTTTTTTAAAATATAATATTTGAATTTTGTGGTAACATTGGTATACAGCAAAAACATTTTACTGAACAAATTATTTTTTTATTGCTTTGTTGTTTGACATCTTTTCGTTTAAAGTTTTCACGTTTAAAGTTTTCACGTTTAAAGTTTTCACGTTTAAAATTTTCTCGTATTAAGTTTTGTTTAATAAAGTTTTGTCTAATAAAGTTTTTAGCTCTTCTAAAAAAATTTTATCATTTTCTTCATTAAAAATTTTATCATCAATAAAAGTTTTACCATCACTAGAAATTTTACCATCCTTTTTATTTTTATCATTAACTTTTTCTATCTGTGATTGAAATGATATTTGATTTACTTCATTAGCTATTTGATCAAATTTTTCAATCTCATCTAACGTAATAACATTATCATCACATACTCTTTGAAAGTAGTAGTG